>VZTA01026725.1:40531-56781 GCA_013398855.1 Mohoua ochrocephala
TTGGCTCACCTGTGTGTTTTCTTCCAGGATGGCTCGCTTTGGGGAGGCAGTGGCCGGCAGGCTGGGCTCCGGAGATGGGGGCTCCGACCAGAACCGGAGCCGGCAAGGAGCTCCTGCCCCTGCGGGAGGAAGCCCGGGAGCCTTCAAGCAAACCAAAGCGCAGAGAGCCCGGACTATGGCTCTGTACAACCCCATCCCCGTCCGGCAGAACTGCTTCACCGTCAACAGATCGCTCTTCCTCTTTGGGGAAGAGAACATAGTCAGGAAATATGCCAAGAAGCTCATCGACTGGCCATATCCTTTCTGCACCCCCTGCGAGCCCCCCCCCCTTTGCTGCCCGGATTTGCCTCGGTGGCCGCCCAGGACACGTGCGTGTGGCACTATCGGGCAGGTAAGGCGTGCGGAGAGGGGTGCCCCGGCCCCTGGGGATGCTCTCCTCGCCCTGTTGCTGCTTCCCCTTCTGTCCTCGCCTCCCTGCCTGCTCCCGACAGGAGCTGAGCTCTCTCTCCCCCCGGGGAGCCCCCCAGCCCCTCCTGAGGCTTGGATTTATTAGCCCCCCCATACTGGCGAGGAGGGGTGCTCTGATCCCAGATGAACCCTGCGTGCTTTGGGATGCTCTGTGTGTGTGCCTGGGGAGATGGGGGGTAGTGGCCTTTTCTCTGTGCCTCGATGTCTTGTGGAGTTTTGTCACCCCACCCCACCTGGAGCCACCTGGGAGTCCATGAATCTCCAGTCCCTGCTGGGTGGTGGCTCTGTCCCTCCTGCGTGTGCCCTCTTCACTGCAGATCACGCCTGGCAGGGGCACAGCCATCCTCGCCCTGCAGCCCCCGGCCCCCCATGGTGGCTCTGGGAACTGGCTGCCCCCTCCCTGCGGCAGAGGGAAGGATGTTGGAAACCTCTGGCTGTGCCCCGTGGCCCTTTTTAGGGAGCCCTGATTTTATACCAGGGACCTCTCTCCTAGGGCAGGGTGGAGGGTGCAGATCTCCCCCACTCCTTCCCCTGTTCCTCCATCCTTTCATACCTCCCCACGCGCCTCTCTCTCCTCCCACCCTCCCTGTGGGTGCCCCTGGGCGCCTTGGCTGCTGCCCAGCGCCACAGCTCTCAGCCCCACACCAACCTGGGCTTGATGCCTGCTGCCCCCCAAAACACCTCCTGGGCTTTGCCCCCATTGAGGATCTGAGCCTGAGAACTTCAGCATGGCCACGCTTTGGCTGTAGGAGCCTCCCCGTGCCGTGTTCTGCAGCAGCGATTCCATGCAGCTCCCGCTGCTGCCGCTTTCTCTCCCTGCAACTTGTTGGTTGAGTTCCCGGCCCCTCTGGCGGGCACGGGAGAGCTTTCCTCGGTGCCAGGCAGCAATGCCGTGGTTTGGTGCAACAGGTGCCTCGGGGAAAGCCTCTGGTGAGGCCCAGGGATGCAGGACAGGTCACCCGCCCTGCAGAGCATCGCAGGGGAATTGTCCTTTTGCAGCTCCGACATGTGCGGGCAAGCCTCTGCCAAGCAGGATCTGGTCCTGCCTGGGGAGCTGTGACATCTCCAGGCTTGAGGGGGTGACCTGGGCATGAAGGGCTGGCTTGGAGGGGCTGAATTCCCCATGGCATCCCTGAATCCGCCCCTCCTGGCAGCACCCACCGGGTGGGTGGCTGCAGGAGTGCTGGTGCGGTGGCAAGCTCGGGGACGTGGCGGCTCAGCGCGGAGCCCTGCAGGGCAGCAGCCAGGCCGGCCGCCCGCTTTTCCAGAATATGCCAAATTATTCATGTGCTTTTCCAGCGCGGTGTGGGAGGGCCCTCGCCCCTCCGGCTTTTGTTGGGAGCCAGAAGGAGCTGGGGTGCTGCCGCTGGCCCGGCACTCCTGGCGTGGGCTGGGGTCCCGTGCCGGTGTGATGTCTCATCTCCAGGCAGCCGCTGTCTCCTAGAGACTGGAGCTCCACCACCACGCGAGCAAAACTCCCCAGCATTATTCTCCCCTGGAATTTGCAATGCATGAGGGAGATGGGCTCATTTTGTATTTTTTTTCCAGAAGTAAGTGACATATTCCCATGTGAGTGCTGGGAACAGGCGTGCTCCAGGCGCGGGAGCTGAGCGTTCCTGCCTATCCCCCGCCCGGCTGCCATCTCTTTCCAAGAAAAACTTATCCACCCTGGATGTTCCTCTGCACCACTGGAGTTTTGAGGGCTTGGGAACGGGCAAGGCCTTTTGGGGACGAGTTTGGTTATGTTGGCCGGGCGAGTTGTTCCCATCCTTGTAGTTGTAGCCTGGCACAGGCAGCCTTTTGGTAGGGCCAGGAAGACCATGTGAGTACATCAGCTGCCTGGCCCGGAGCCCATGGCATCGCTCCTGGGCGAGGGTATTTTGGGGAGGAGAGCATTGGATCTCGGCCATGGTCAGTAGGAGCTGCTGGCCTTGGGAGGGCGATGGGCCAGTCCTGGTGCTGTGGGTTGGGGTGGGCACAGCACCAAGGAAAGCCAAGGGGGTTGGAGAGGAATGCAGGGAGGAGTGGAGGCTCGTCTTCATCCAGCTCTAGTTGACTAGGTAATAGGGCTAAAAATATCTGGTGATTCAGGCCTGGATATCTGCTGGGTAACTGTGTAATTATAACCAGAAGCCTCTGCAGTTTGGCTTCCCAGTGTAAATAGGGATGGATGCATGGAGGAGGAGGAGGAGAAATACGAGCAACTGGGACCGGGATGCAGCTCCATGGGAGGCGAGTCTTTGCCGAGTGCCTCGCTGGAAAGCCCGGTGCGTTGCCTCCACTGGAGCTGCTCTTTTAAAACTGGTCTCGCCCAAACCCTGGGGCAGCTGCTGTTTTGGCTGTAGGAACATCTTCTCTTCTCCTTGGGAGACGCAGTCTTGTCCTCCTGCCTGCTCTCCTCCTGCTGATGGCCAGGCCTTTCACCCTGATTTCATTTGTTTGGCTGCCTGGAAGGCTCCAATTCAGTTAGTACATGAGATGGGCTGCAGCTCATCTATATCTGCTCTGTTCCTCATTCGCTTAATCACATTTGACCTGGATAAGATCCCTCTCCCGCCCCAGGAAGGCCAGATGACATTGTGTGGCTCTGGCTGTGTCCCCAAGGACAGCATCTGGCTGCAGGCTGTCCACTGCACCTACCCCCAGCGTGGCAGGGAAAGGGGATGTCCATCAGGACCTTGCTGTTCCCTGTGGTGAGGGATTTCATCTGTCTCGGCCCCTTTGAGGACCGAGTTTGGTGTTGGGCTGGCCTAGAGCAGCTGGAGAGCCCTCAGAGCCCCAGGGCACATTCCCATCCCAACAGTCAGGGGGATTTTGCTCCATGGGAAGCACCCCCGTGAGCGCCTGAATTGTTTTGCTCACGATGGCTCTCCCTGGGACCCGATGCTGCGTAGGCAGTGCCCCTCGGGGACCCTGCTGATGCCATGCCCCGCCTGGCCAAGCATCTCCTGCACCTTGGCTTTTCCCCAGCCAAGATTCTGGCAGGTCTTGCCTTCCCAAGGGAAGAGCCTACGCCATGTCGTGCCATCCTTGGGCAGCTCCATCCTTGCACTCCCCAAGAACATTTTCCCCCCTCCCCCCCTCAGGCTGTTTTCTGTGCCCTCCATTCATCAGATTTTAGAAGGTTTTTTTTTGGGGAGGGGCGAGTAGGTGTAATGGCAGGTCCATCTTTTTGACAGCCGGGGGGAGCGAGGCTGCCTGTCAGATGGTGAATTTAAACAGAGGCAGCTGTTGTCATGGTGATGCCAAGTTGCATCCTGTTGCTGTGGCAACGAAAGTTAAAAAACTGATGTTAAGGCAGGAAAATCACATGATGTGGTCCTTTTTTGTTTAAAAAAAAGAAAAAAAAAAAAAGGAGGAGGAGAGGAGAGAGATTTGATTTCCAGGGTGAGGTGGGGGAGAAGGAGACGCTTCTCCATGGAGCTGTTTGCACGTGGCAGGCAGGCATCCCACATCCCGCATCCCGCATCCCTACGGGAGCGGCAGCAGTGTGGGCAGCTCTGCCCCATTGGACTCCTGGCTGTCACTGCCTTCGGTTTAACCCCTGATGGAAACCAAACCACTGCATTTTAGAGCCATAAGCAGCAACAGCCGTGACTGCAGAGAGTGAGTGTGGTCTCCTGTGTCCGTGCAGTGGGACTGAGGCGGGCTGGGTGCTCCTTGCCAGCTGTGCAGGGACACGAGCACAACCCCAGCCCATGTTCACGCTCCTGAGCCTCTGTGTGGCAGGCACACAGCAGCTGGCTCATGTTCAAAGCGTAGCAGGAGGATTTGGAGTCTGGACATCGTTTTCTGTCTACCCCCGCCCAGCATGGATGGGCTGGGAGCACTGGGTGGCAGGACACAGGGATAGATTCAGCTAAGAGGGGCCACAGCTCTATGGATAGTCTTATCAGTGGGGGAAAATCCCTTGTGTCCTCAGGGACAAGCCAGGGAGGTACTGTGGGGATGGAGAATCCCGGAGTTGAATTAGGGCCACTCACAGGCTTTGCTCTACTTGGCACTTTTGTTTTTTCTTGGAAACCAAAAACCTCACTTGCCCAGAGAGGTTGTGGACTCCCTGGAATTGTTCAAGGTCTGGTGGGATGGGGCTCTGAGCAACCTGGTCTAGTGGAAGGTGTTCCTGCCCATGGCAGGGGTGGAACCAGGTGACCTTTAATGTCCCTTCCAACCCAAACCATTCCATGATTCTGCAAAAACAGCCTTGGAGAGAAGGTGCTCTCTTTCCTGCTGCAGTGTGGAGCTGAGAGGACGATTGAGGCATCCTAAGTGAGGGTGTGGAAGATGTGGATCTTTCTTCCTGTCATGCCATGTCTGCGCAGGACAGGCAGCAGTGATGGGGTTGGGACCAGACAGATGAAGTCCACAGGTGTAGGAACTGAGGCTTTTTCTCGTTGACACCTGAGGAGCAGGGAAAGCCCCTCAGAGCAGCAGGTCCCCAGGGAAATGTGGGGAGAGGCGGGAAATGGAGATATGACTTTCTAGGAGGTGTTGGAGCTGGGCTGGATGATGCAGGCATGGGCAGGGGTTAAGTTGCCCCTGCTCTTTTGGTGGCACTGGAAGGTAGGATTCCCCAAGGCCCTCACGTGGCCTCACTCCTTCCCCCCCTGCCTGTCCAGGAGTGGGGAGAAGGTACTGGGAAGTGGTGGGATGGAGGGGAGCTCTCCATAGCTCCTGCCCTTGCCCGCATCTGGGGAGGGATCTCTCTCGTACCCAGCCTCCTGCGGAGACTGCATCAGTGTCCCGTCAGCACCGTAAATCCATCTCCAGGGATTGGAGCTGGGCACGCTCCCTGCCTTAGCAAGATGGGTGTTCTGGGTGGGCTGATTTGGGCTTCTGGCTGGGGAGGAAGGTGAAGAGGAAGATCACAGCTGGAAGCAGGGATCTGCTGATGCCGAACACCTCCCTGACAGACCCGCCAAGGAGCTCCAGCTCCGGGCATGAGGTTAGCCCACACTGCCTGCTCCAGGCGGTCTGGGGGATGCCCCCATGGCCTGGGGTCGCTGTCCCCACCTCAAAGGCACTGGGAGGGAAGCGTGGAGCTGCAGGTGTGGCATGCACAGGGATCGCCGAGTTGCTAAGGAAACAAGTCAACGGTGCAGGGGAGAGAGCATTGGGTAAAGGAGATAAATCAATAAGAAAACCTATTTTTATCGGCTCCCTAATGATCCTCCAGGAGAAGCCAGACGGAGGAGGAGGAGGAGGAGAAGGCTGGAGGGAGATGGGCTCTCATTACTGGGCTTGGGGGGGCGAGGGCTACTCTGCGTTTTGGGTGGCTGAAAGGTTGTGTAATTACTCATCTGATGTGGGAGAAAACAAAGCGCTGATTGAGGATTGTCCAGTGGACTCCAGCCTCGACTGGGAGGCTGCTTGCTTGGCAGAAGTGAAGAGTGGAGATAAAATATCCCTCGGTTCAGCCAGATGTTCCTGCCGTCCCTTGGTCCCTCAAAACCTGGCACAGCTGGAGCTATGGGGGCTGGTTTCCATGGGATTGATGTCTCACACAGCTCTGGATGTGATAACCCAGGCTCAGCTCCGCAGGAAACTGGGCCAGTGGGGTTTGGAGAGTGACCTCATGCTTAGGTCAGTGCTTTGGGGAGTAATTGCCCTTTTAGACTCGGCCAGTCTGGACGGGGCTCTGAGCACCCTGCTCTAGTGGGAGACGTCCCCGTCCAGACAGGTTGGAACGAGATGGTCTTTAAGGTCCCTTCCAACTCAAACCATGCCTTGATTCCATGACATCTGTTCCCCCGCATGTCGCGCGCTTGCTGGAGGTGGAGCGGGAATGTGTCCTGTGCAGGAGCGTGACAGATGTGTGTTGTCCTTGTGCTTTGAACCGGAGGCTGGAGCCAGCAAGGAAAGATAGGGGCAAGGTGTTCTGAGCTGCCCAGGCACTTCTGAGCAGGGCTCCCATGCTGCTGCCTTTGGAGCAGTTGGTTTTTCCCCACCCAGGTGTCTCTCCCACGGGAACAGGGGGTGTGGCCGGGGACAGTGCGGGATGCTGGGCGGACAGACGGACTCTCCGCGCCGTTCTCACACCTCTCATCTAGGCAAATGTGCCTGGTGCCTGGGGAGCTGCTGCCCCGCCCCACTAACACGCTGTTTGTCTCCTAAGCTGGTGCTAATTGCTCGCAGACTTTCAGGAAAATGATACCAAAAGGTCCCAAATCGGCTGGTGGCGCAGGGCCAAGCGCCGCGGTCGGCTGGAGCGTGCGGCCAGAGGTGGGAAGCAGGGAGAGGGACGTGGCTTTTGCTGGAGCCATGCAGTGAAATAGTCACTTGTGTTAAGCCTCAGAGGAAAACTTTTGGAGTCTGGCCCCCCTCCCCAAGCGCAGGGAGCTGCTCCTGCTCCCGTGCCTGGCTGGCAGTGAGGTCCGAACCGGCAGCAGGGAGCTCTGCAGCTTTTCTCTTTGGGTTTGCCTCTAACTTAGCGACCATTAATTTCACTGAGTGGCCTTTTAAGTGCCTTGGCCGAATCTTTCCTGGCTCTTCTTCTCACCCGGCTAAATACATCCCAGCTCCCTCAGGCTCTCCTTGGCTGCCTCTCCTGGCCATGTCTCTGGGGACCTGCTTCCATGCCCATCCCCACTCCTACCTTGCCAGCGTGCCACAGCATCACTGCTGCCGGGGTCGCTTCATGCTTCCCCGTTTCCCATGCTCATGGCTGGCATTGGGGTGTCTTCTCTTGCCTGTGGGCTCAGGGCCACTGGTTTGAAAGCATTGCACTGTAGTTGGTGGCCAAAATACAAGGTTGGAAAAGACAAAGTCACCCCTTTTCCCAGGGCTGATGGGACGGGCGTTGGACACCTCCTTGCCTGAAACATGTCAGCCTGAGGGTGCTGGGTCTGGAGAAGCCCGCTGTGGTGGGGAAGGGCTTAGCCGGCTTGGGATGGTGGGAGTGTGGGTGATTCCTTTACGGGCAAATCCATCCCAGGTGGGATCACGTCCCCCTTCCACAGACACAAGCTTTGCGAAGGCAGCAGTCCTCTCCCAGGGCGGCTGATGGTGCCAGTGGTGACAGTAATAGAGCCGCTTTGGCACGGAGGGAGCGGAAGCAGGGGTGTGCTGCCTGCTGCTGTATCGCTCCACGTTTTGTTATTGGGAACAACAGGGCTTTTTTTGTGAAGAATTGGGAAAGATGGAAGGGAAGTTGGAAAGATACGGCCATCCTGTCATTCGGAAGTGCTTTTTTTTCAGAGCTTGGTCGTGGGCCGGGCAGGAGGGAGCTCTGTGTCCCTGCCTCAATCCCATGAATCAAAAGGCAGGAGGGAGCTGAGTTTGGGGTGCTTTCCTGGGTGTCAACCTGCCCTTCCTTCCTCAGGTCCTCAGACACCAGCATCTGCTGCCACTTGTCCTAGCTCAGGGTTGCTCTCGGGGAAGGGTGTGTAAGACCTAGACGTGGATGTAGGATTTAGGATGCTCATAAGGGTCCAAGCAGATCCTGTTGACAAGGTGCTGCTGTCACTTGGGGTCTTGCTGAGGTGTGGCTGAGCTGGGATATCTCCACAGGGAGTTTCCACCCTGCTTGAACTGAAGCTCAGACCCAGGTGCCATCAGTGTTTTGAGCTGCGAGCACTCAGCCACGTGCTCTGCAGCTCCCAGTGCCACCTGGGCTTATCCTGCTGCCCACAGGGTGCTTGGCAAGGGCACAGGGTGGACTGATCCTGGTCATATCCCCAGGACCTGCAAGGGATGCCCCATCCTCCTCGGGCGGTGCAGATGCTCCCTCCCGTGGGGATGTTTTAGGACAAGGGCTGCTGATACCTTGTGACATCTCCCCTTTCTGAGCCCCGTCTCCTGCTGCTTTTTGATGGAAAAGAGAAGGAAAGCAGGGACATGTCAACCCTGGCCAGAAGTGTGCCATGCCAGGGAGAGCCTCCCTGATAGTGCCAAGGACCGTGCCAAACCTTCTTCCAGGCAAAGCCCAGCCTGCTTGTCCCACCTCAGACCTTGTGTCCACCTTCTGGGCTCCCTGCACAGGTAGCATCTCTCTCCCATGGGAATTCTTATCCCAACAGAGACCACTGGTTGATGTCCCATGAAGTCTGGAAGGAGGTGGTGAGGCCCAGCAGGTCTCCAGTGAGGAAGGTCTTGGGGGCTCTCAGCCCTCTCACTTCCAAACAGCACCGAGGTGGGAGCAAGCAGGAGGTGGAAGGCAGGCTGGGTGTGGATGTTCCCGTGGGGAAAACGGCAGCAAGGGCTGGGCAGGTGAAACAAAGGGTGGGCTGGAGGGTTGGGGGTGTCACCCACCTCTTCTCTGCTCCTTAACTCGCCTCCACTCCCTTCGAGTACATGATCCTGGCGACCATCATTGCCAACTGCATCGTGCTGGCCCTGGAGCAGCACCTCCCCGAGGATGACAAGACGCCCATGTCACGGAGATTAGTGAGTACCCCGTGTCCATCCCTCTCTGCCCTGCACTGGTGGGCTGGGGGGTGAGCCAAGGGCAGCCGCCCAATCCTACCAGGCAATTTCTTCTGGTTTTGGGGTGGCCAGACAGGAGGTTTCCTCTGGGACTAGCTTCTCCAGCCTTTCCCGGGGCTGCTGTAACACATTCCTTCTCTATGAAAAGGGTTCAGGAAGGTTTAAGCCTCTTAAAAAGGGGTAGGGAAGGACCGGGCAACCTGAGTGTGTCATAGCCACCTTCTTTTTATTTCTGAGGTTGCTGCTGGCTGAGAAAGGGCTGGGAAGGCTCCCAAAGGAGATGATGGATCTGAGGAAGGTGGGATGGGATGTGAGTTGGGTCGATGTGAAATGCCTGGCGCTGTGTTTGCTCAGTCTCCCCCTCTCACCGGGTCACTGATTTCACTCCGGCAGGAGAAGACGGAGCCCTACTTCATTGGGATTTTCTGCTTCGAGGCTGGGATTAAGATCGTGGCCCTGGGGTTCGTTTTCCACAAGGGCTCGTACCTGCGCAATGGCTGGAACGTCATGGACTTCATCGTGGTCCTCAGCGGGTGAGTTGGGTGCTGTGGGGCTGCTGGTGGAGTTGGTTGGGCTTGGGGACTTGCCCTGGCAAGGACATGAGCTCCAGGACATGGGGAAAGACCCTGGTTTGCTGTTGTCAGTGGCGTTTCTTCGTCCTGATGAGGGAGGGGAAGATGGTTCCCTGTGCTGGAGGTGCTGTGTTGGCTTTGCTCTGGTCACTGATGGTGGGATGAGGCTCCCTATAGGGACAGGAGGGCTGACTCTGAGGCCACCATGTCCAGCTTTTCTCACTTGGTGGCCTGTCACCCACCTGAATACAAGGCAAAGTGAGGACAAGGTGGTGGCATCACCTGATAAGTGACTGGATGTGATCTGGGAGAGATTCTGGTCAAACCCTGCATGGGGAGGGGGAAAATCTCTTCTCTTGCCTTCCCAAGCGCTTCCCAGGCTTACCCTGCTGCTGGGGGTTGGGGAATGAGGTCTGAGTAGGGTCACATTCCCAGGTGATGCTGCTCATCATCCCAGCATGCAGCAGTGATGCTGGGGGTGGCAGCACACAGAGCCTCACGGGTGCTGCTTGTGTCACTGGTGGTGTCACCTGCCAGGGGCATGGCCCAGATTTGAGTCCCGCTTGTGGCGTGCTGGGCTGTCCTGGTGACACAGAAATGAGCAGGGGCGTTTGGGCTTGTGGTAGCCAACACTAGCAGTCAGCTGCAGCAGAAGCCCCCAAGGCAACCCCCTGGGCCCCTCTCTGTGTGGAGGGCAGGTGGGGCCTGGACTGTGGCTATTTCTTTTTGCCTGCGGGTGGGAATGTCACGTTCAGAGGAGCTGGTTTGAAGTGTACAGACGGAAGGTGCCTGTCAGTCTGAGCACTCTGTGAGGGCTTTGCTGGGCGCAGAGCAGTGGCAGGGCTGGCAGGGAAACTGAGGCCTGGGAACCAGGCGGGATGCCTGGGGTCTCTACAGAGCCTCCTGCTGCACAGTCCTGACTCTTGGCTTGCAGGGTGGTGGCACCACGTGGGATGTGACATCTGTTTGGGTGTTTGGAGAAGGAAGGGGAATGCTGGGCCTGCTTCTGCTGGGATGTGGTGATGGGTGCTGCTTGTCCATGGTGGAGAGGTGCAGGTTGGGTCTCTGCCTGAGAGGAGGCTCGAGGAGAACGTGGCTGGGTGCATTTTGACTCCCTTGGTCCAATCGGGACCCGGATGGCCTCACTGGGGAGTGGGACCATATCGGCTGGGAATGGAGGGTGTGCTGGTGGTGGGTGATGCTTCTGGTGGGCTGCAAACAGGCGGCCTGTGGGAGGAGCAGCCCTCGCACGGCAGGCTGCTGCTCTCCCACATCTGCAAAGTGACTCATGGGGAGGGTTCTGTGGCTTCTGGGCTGGGCAAAGGTGCTCACATCTCTGGGGACAGGCGCTCATGTCTCTGGGGAGAGCATGGGACACATGTTGGCAGCAACGAGGGGCTCTCGGTCTCGTGGCGCAGCTGCAGCGCTGGGCCGAGCGCGCGGGAAGCAGCCGCAGGGCTGGGAAATGTCCATCACCTGTGTCCCGACCCAGGCATCCTCTGGGGCGTGGGCCAAGGGGAGGCACTGGGCTGGGAAGAGGGATTCACCAGGGGCCTCTTCCTGCCCTCCCCACGGCTCTGGGCGAGCTGCTGTACCCGAGCCGGTGCTGAGTCAGCGCTCAGCAATTACTCACTCGCAGAAGCCTCGCCAGCTCCTCTCGGTGCCGGGCTGAGCTGGGCCCCGTGCCAGAGAATCGACTGTCCACGAAGGGCTGTTAGCACCGCGCGGGCCACCCTGACTGGAGGCAACCATGTTCCCCCAGGACTGCTGGGCACGGGGCGCAGCCCTCCAGCATCTGCTTCCCCACCGTCGCCCCCCGGTATCCTGGTGTTTGCTCCAGCAGAGTGGAACTCTCCCTAAGGAATGCCCCTTTGCCAGCTGGCTTTGCCCCAGCAGTGCCTGCTGGCGAGGCCTCACCGACCTGGTGGGGCAAATTCCATTGTGTGATGGGTGGAGGAGGCAACCCACGGATTTTCATCCTGGCCTGGTTTTGGGGTCGCTGGGATCAGCTGCACCAGGTCATGGGCTCCTCTGTGCTGTTCAGCTCTTGCTTTTGCCCCGGGGTGCTGCCAAAGCTGCTGTTCCTCAGTGCCACGGTTGCGCTTCCCATGCAGGAAACTCTTGCCTGTTTGATCTGCTGAATTATTGGCAAATTCCTGCAGCAAATAATCCTTGGCTGGCAAATGACTCGCAAACAGCTTGTGGGAGAAGGTTTGCACTTGGCGGCTTGTTCTGTGTCGGTTGCGTAAGGCGGGCGGCGGAGCCCGCACGGGGGACGTGTGCGGGCGACCGGCGGCTTCGGCATCGCCTCTGCGGAGTCAAACTTTCTGCTTGATGAATGTAAAAGTGTCTGGATGGAGACTTATGAGATTTGGTGGTCGTGGGGATCTCGTTGTGGCTTATCAGGAGGCTGTGGCTGTGTTGGAGGAGATGTGAGCATCAAAAGGGCAGGGTAATGCTTGCCTCAGGATGCGCTCAGTGGGTTTGGGATGCTGATGCATCCCATGATGGGCCAGAGAAAACATCCGTGTGAGCAGGACCCACCCCAGGATCCATCCCTGAAGGACCCAGAGGGACCCAGCATCACATTTGCTGGCCCTTGTCCCTCCAGTTGTGACACAGGGTATTACTACTCCTTTCTGGACTTACTTTTTGCCATGTATCTGCAGGGAGAGGTCCTTAGTCCGCGTGGTATCGTGGTTGCAGACACCACACTGGGGTTTCCATGATTTTCTGGATTTTCCGCACCCTCTCCCTGCTGTAAATAAGCCTAATGAGGGGCTTCTCCCATGAGCAGCCTCCTGGGACCCTGTGCAGGAGTGGATGGGACTGACTAGGGTTCAACTGGTGTTTGCTTCTTGTGTCAATAAATCCATTTTTTTTTTTCATCTCAGTGGAAATCAACGCCCACCTAAAACTCCCTGATGCTAAAGCTTCCACTGGGGAACTAATAGTCACATTTGTAAACCTGCTCTTTTTGTAACCTGTGGTTTCCAAATCATCATTGCTGCCTGAAAAAACAGCCTGTTCTCCCCCAGCTAAAAATAATTCTATCTCAAAGTGCGTATAAAATACCTTTACTCGTTGTGAGGCAGAACCAGCGAGGAGAACATCTGTGTTTCCCCTGGGGTTTGGGGATGCTCGCCTTGACTCAGAGCTAGCTGGGTGCTGAAGCTGGACTTTTGACCTGCTTAATGCAGTGTGACCTGGACCAAAAAAGGGGGAAATGGCTCAGAAATGGCCAGAAAGGGCAGTGGAAGGTTGGTGACCTCTTAATCGGTGGTCCTGAGAAAGTGAGGCTGAAAGAGCTTCAGCCACCGGCAACTGGTGCATGAGCACCCTGCTCCCTGGGTGCCACCAGGAACAGAGAACAAGGACCCTACGGCTGCCTGCTTTGTCCTACACCATATTTGATGGAATAAGAAGGGTTAAACTCCCTCTGCAAATATCCAGGTGGGTGTGTGCTTTACACACTCCGGTGCCTGAGCATCATCAAAGCACCATTGGCTTTTTTAATAGCAGTAATACAATAACACGTGAGAGGTGAAGGGGCGGGGGAACACTGCTAACAATGGGGAAAAAATCCAGAGGGGAATCAAAAGGCCCTTGTGAAGTTGTGCTGCTCAGGAGCTGGGGAAGCAACTGCTGTAAAAGCTGGATAAATACGCCGGGGTCACTAAAAGGAAGCGCTGCCGCTGGGGTTTTTGGGAGGGTTTAATAAGAGCTGCTACACCTGGGCGCCTTTTGTGAAGCCCTTGGGCACGGTGGTTTTCATTAAAGGGTTTTGTGGGGTGGAGTGTGGCCAAGGGAAAGCAGGAATGAGGGATTGCTGGCACTGCCTGCCATGCCCTTAACAAACCCACGGCCAACCAGAGGGGCACCAGCCTGCGCTGGAGCAGGAGAGCCTGGCTCTTCAAGTCCTGTCCCAAAATCCAGCGTCCTCTCCCTGCAAAGCCAGGCGGCAGCTGTGAGCCTGGTCTCTCTGTCTGACCTCTCGCGGAAATCCTGCACACGCTTGTGCCCTGATTTCCTGCTGTGGCTGGTGGGAAGCAGGACGGAATAGTTCCGAGGAAGGTGTTTCTTGCTGTGCTGCAGGGTTGCAAGGTGAGCCCAGGCATGAGGAGGGCAGGTTGGCTTTTTTGCTTGTTTTGGTGCTGCCTGGATTTTGGGATGACTGTCCTGGAAATCTCCCTTTTCACAGCTCCCCCTGAGCTCCCCCATGGGAGAGGCAGGAATGTTTTGCCCTCAGGTATTTAGTGCACCTTGCACAACCCCGGTTCTCTGTGTGCTCGGGTGCTCTTTTTAATCTTGGAGTTCCAGAGATGGAAGGGAGATCCTTGAACAGGCGCTGGCAGCAGCTCCATCTGGGAATGTTGACATGCTGCATGCCCTGGTGGTTTGGGGTGCTGGCCCCACAGGTGCCTGGCACACCACGCCGGTGTGAGAGCACACCCGGGCAGGGAACAGGCTCTTCCCACGGCGCCCCCACCTTCATTTCCCTAACCCAGGGAGTACAGTGCACCTCCAGGCAGGGAAGCTTGGGGAAATGGATAAGAGGCTTGGAGAACAAGCACTAAATCAGAGCACAAGTGCAGCACCCTGACATGGCTATCCTGCTGGAGCCTGAGCCACTGCGAGGAGTGCTGTCCTGCAGGGATAAACCAGCCCTAGGTCCAAAAGCCCAGCAATACTTTGATCACACCAGACAAGACTTTTCCCCCCCTCTTTCCTTCTTTTCCTTTCATGAATGTTGGCAGTCTCCAACCTGATGCCTGCCCCCTCTCCCACCCCTTTCCCAGCTCTTTCCTTTTAGGACAATTAGTAAAATGTTTGGTCTTTCGTTTGGATGAATAATTAATTTCCCAGCTTGGTGAATGATTCATGTGCCATATGCCACGGCCCTGGGACGTGCCCGACACCGGCACCTCGTACAAAGGGCAGTGCTGCTTCCCCGGCTCAGCGAGGGGACAGGGTGGTGATGAGGGAAAAGGCTTCCTGCTGCTGGAGATGGGGGTCGGGATCCCCGGGCAGGCAGAACTCTGGCTCTGGCTTTGGGGGAGACAGGCATCCCGCCCTCTCCCAGCGCAGGATCTGGCCCGCGTGCCGCTCACGCGATTCCTAGCTCCATCCTTCCCGGCTCCTCTTCCCCGCCGGTTGGTTTTCTGAAGCCGCAGAGTGAGTCAGTCCCTCCCACGTGGCTGCTGGTCCCGGGGGCACTGCCTCTCCTGCCAGGCACCCCTCGATCCCCCACGGTCCCCAGGGGCTCCTGCTGCACCCCGACACCCTTGCAGAGCTCCTGCTCTGTGGGGCTCGCTGTCCTGTGGGGGTGAAGCCTTGGGCTTCTTTGCACACTCACGTGCCTTGCTCTAGGAGAGGGGTTGGGGGGTACAAGCCTGGCCTGAGGGAAGGGACAATGGGTTATTTCCTCCTCATCCTCGCGTGAGAAGGCGGGATCACACAGGTGGATGCTCTGGGGTCTCGCACCCCTCCTTTGGCACGAGTTCAGGCCAGCCCTGCTGTGGTACGCCCTTGCCTGTGCTCCATTTCTCTTGTGGGGCCAGCCCTCCTGTCAGTGACTTTAGGTTTCCACCAGCTTCTGCATGTGCAAACACAGTTTTACCAGCATCGTCTCCCCCTGCCAAATCCTGTGTCCGCTGAGAGGCAGCGTGGGGACTTAGGCAGGAGGGAGATGTGGGGTTTGGCCAACCCGCAGGGTCCAGAACAGGGGATACTCTCTCATGCACCAAACCCTGGGGGCTCCTCTGGGAAGAGGTGGCCTTGGGGGATTATTTCACCCCCCAGATCTAAGGCTGGTAAAGGCAGATTTTGTCCTTCAGCCTCGTCACACCACGCAGGGAGTTGCTTGTGCCCATCCAGAGCTCTCCAAGCTGCTGGGAAGGGTGGGAGCAGGATCTTTGCAGCAGCTCAATCCACCTGGGTCACAGCCCCGAAACCTAGAAAGAGCAAACGAAGGTGATGGAGGCTTTGACGTTACTCTGAACTGTGCCAAGGGCAGGATTTGGCCCTGGTGGCCCTGTCCCATGGTGACCCCAAGGCTGTGCTCTGCTGTGGCATCAGAGTGGGTGACCTGATCCCACTGGCCCCGCCTCGAGCCGGGTTAGGACCCAAGAGCCTTCAGTACGTCCTGCTACACATGATGCTGTCTGCAGAGAGGGCAGGGATGGATTCACCCCACTGATTCACTCCCAGAACAGGGCAGGAACGGGGTGAATTCATCAGGTACCTCACTTTCTGTGAGCCATTTGACCAGTGTATTAATTATGAAGTAGTCTCCCTCATAGAGTCAGGTGGCAGTGCAAGCCCCCAAGGGCCTTTCCACTTAATTATAAATATTAATTTGTGTGCCAGCCAGCACCCTGCCTGCCCCAGATTTGGGGCTGAGGTTAGTCTGTCTCAGTCTATGTCTCTCTCCACCCAGCACACCCTTTGCTGGGACAATTTGTCTGCGTGAGCTTCGGCAGTGCTCCCTGAGGGGAATGCTTGAGGGGGGGCTCAGTTTGGGGTCAGGGGGTGAATCGAGGGTCGATCTGATCATTTGGGGTTCGGCCTTTGCTTGGGGTCTCTGGTGTGAAGCTCTTGGCAGCGTGGCCTGAGCTGTGTGTGCTGTCCCTCACGGCTGAGGGATGCTAGTGCGATGGGGTGAGATGCGATGTGATGATGGGGATGGGATGGGATGGGGGGGGATGGGGTGGGATGGGATGGGGGAGGTGGGCGCCCAGCAATGCACAGCTCCTGGCACAGACAGGGGAGGCACAAGGGGGCCTG
>VZTA01026725.1:56893-104127 GCA_013398855.1 Mohoua ochrocephala
GATGGGGGAGATGGGAGCCCAGCAATGCACAGCTCCTGGCACAGACAGAGGAGGAACAACGGGTGCTGTAGAGTGGGATAGTGCCCAAATTCAGTGCTGACTTTGTGTGGGCAGGGTCATTGAGCATCACTCATGCTTTATTCTGCATGGTCCCAAAGAGCAGAGAATCCTTTAAAATGAGATTGTTCTTGGGGTTTTTTTACTTCTTTTGACCCCTGGGTGAAGAGATCTAAAGGTGCAGGTCTTCAGCTGGAGGCGAGGGCGTGTGCTCTGCTCAGCTGCTGTGGGCTGGAGCGGCGCCGGGGGCTGAGCCTGGCTCTGCCGAGCCCCAAAGCCCACAGGTGTGGTGGCCCCAGCAGGAGCTCGCCCTCCTCCCTAAAGCCTCCAAACAAATAAAATAATCATCCTGGTTGCAAACACAAAGCATTGGATTATTATTTTTTCCTCTCCTGAAAGAGTGTTTTTGTCTGCTGGTGATTGCTCACTATTCAATTATACTTCGGGGGATTAGCATATATTTCCCATCCTGCCTCCTCTCTCATTTGCATCCTTCCAAAAGCTCCTCTCTGTTCTTTTCTCCACCTGAAGTCTCTCTTCCCCCTTTCCTCTGAAGTAAAACTAACCCCTTTGCCTGGGTGACCTATAAAAACGCCTTCACTTTTTTTTTTCCCTTCTTTTTTTCCTCCAGTACATATGATGAAAAGCATGAGATCATTGGGATTTTTATAGCCTAAATCTGGCAGCTTTTTTCAAATAACTTGGATGGTGAGATGTAATTTTAGTTTGGGTCCTTGCCTAAAAATAAAGAATAATTATTAGCACATCAGACGTGGATATTGTAAGTGATCGAAAAGGGTTTAAATTGTTCTACAGATACCGGAGCAGCTGCCCTGTGGCAGCACAAAGGTCTACCACAGCCTGAGTCCCATCTCAGGAGCTGTGAGAAACCTTAATTCAGAAACTGGGAGTCCTGTGTGATATGATTTAAAAAAAATAAATAAATTAATAAAAGGCATAACTAGAGGGTCAATAAGCAGTTGACAGGTGAGATATGCTGAAGTCCGAAGCAGCAAGGTGTGCTTTGAGCATTGGATTTATAATTAGCAGTGATGTGATGGCACCTGTGTCACAGCAGCGCATCAGCTTTTTGTCGTCGGTCGGGTGACAGGTCTGAGTGCAACCGCCTCGGTCTGGTGATCTGTCCAGACCTCCTTCCCAAAGAGCTCGTGATGTCCCCTGTCCCCCAGCGAGGACAAGGAGCATGTCACCTTGCCACAGAGGAGTCCCATTCTTAGCAGCTAATTTAGAGCGCGGGGAAGGAGTGCCCTGAAATCGCCCGAGCCTTGCCTGGAGGCTCAGCGCGGCGGCTCCGGAGCCCTTCAAACAAATCTGGGTTAGCCGAGGACTTTGCAGCCGGGGCGCTCCCAGGTGCTGCTCCTGCCCCGGGGACGGGGGGGTGTGGTGAGGCTGCGAGAGGCGACGGCTCCACCTCCATCGCTCCATCCGTGTGGGACCGCGGCTCGCGCTGGTCCGTGGTGACAGGAGAGAGCTGCTCATCCCAATCCTGCTCTGCTGCCAGGAGCCTTCCAGCTGGGCTGGCTTTGGCAAGCCCTCGGGAGAAGGGCTGGACTTGCACCCTGCCCGGGAGTAGCCCCGGCCTCCCGGAGATGCTCGGTCCTGGCTGGAGTCAGCGCTGGGGCTGTTCCTGCCCCTTTGGGAGGCCGGGGGCATCCAGGGGCTGGGACATGAGGAGCAAAAGCTAAAGGAGGCTCTCGGGGTTTCCAGCATGACGCTGGCGCAGTGTGAAAGGGCTGGAAGGGACGGGACTCTTCTCCCTCCCTCGTGCTGCCAAGTGGCCGTGCTTTATCACACTTACTGATTTTGATCTTACAACCAATTCAACAGCACAGCTCTCCCCAGCCTCTGGGTGCTCCTGACTTTTAATTAAGTCCCTTTTCTGCTCTCCTGTCAGCCCAGTGGGCAGCAGGGGCTGGGCACAGGCTGGGGCACGGAGACTGTGTGGAAAGGGCTTGGGGGAAAGGGAAAGTGCCAGCAAGGGTAAAAGAGCCGTGTAAATACCAGGGATAAGCTGTGTGATACGCAGGGAGCGGTGGGCGATGCATCCCTACTGCTGCTGGGGCCAGGCTCTGGGGCATCAGGCTCATCCCTTGCTCTGGGGCAGGGAGGAAGAGGAGACTGGGAAAAGGAGCTGAAACAACCCGGTTTGCAGATGTGAGAGCGTTTCTGCTGCCAGGGTATCCTAGGAAACCCAGCCGCCTTTCTGGAGGGACAAGTTGGTACCTGCTGTACCTCAGGGAGAGGGTGAGAGAAAGAGTGCTAATTGCTCAGCGCGCCAGAGAGCAGCTCTGGCCTGTAATTAGATGAATTAGTGGAACAATGACCCAATTTCCCTCGGTTTTTGGATTGCTGCAAACAACCCTGAGGTTGCTGCCTCCCTCTGTCCCGTTCTCCTCCCCATCCCCTCCTCTCCCACCCCCTGCTGCTCTACTGCAACTTCCCTGCTCCTTGCACAGCACCTGGGGACCAAGCCTGGATGGGAGAGGGTTCTGCCAGCATCCCTGAGGTGCAGCATCCCTGTTCCCACAGCAGGTGCAGGGGCCCCGAGTGTTTCCACTGCTGGACTCGGTGTGCACCAGCTCCCTTCTGCCCCAATTTGTTTTCCAGAGACGGGCTTGAAAAAAAATCTTTGTATTTTAAAAGAAAACCTCTGGAGTCCTTCCTGTGCCTGCCGGTTGCCTTCCAAGGTCATCAAACTTTCATTACTATAGATTTTGGAATGTGTGTGAGGTTCTCGGCTCCTTCTCAGCAATCCCAGAGGTGGGACTCTGAGGAAGCTCCATGTGTGGAAAAAGCCAGGGCAGCCGATGGCTGGAGGTGCTGCCACAGGAGCACGGAGGGGAGTGACTCCCATCTCTGAGGCTCTGTTTCTGGTCCACATGCCACCTTCTTGGAAGGGAGGCGGATCCTGTGCAGCCAAGATGAACGTGGTGTCGGTGGTGTTGAGACCCCCAGATGGGATCCGTGGGTGACGTGGGGCTGTCCCCAGCCATCCTGGCATGTGGGGGGCACTGATGGGGGGCTGCTGGGGCTGGGGGGCCCCCGGGTGGCTTTGCCTGGTCGTGGTGGCCCAGGGACATGGTTTTCCTCGTGGCTTCCCCCAGCCTGGCGTGAGAACATGGCACTGAAGTGGCCAAGGGCTTTCCCCGGGATAACTCTGCTCTGTCCCTGTGTGCCCGCAGCATCCTCGCCACGGCCGGGACACACTTCAACACCCACGTGGACCTGCGGACGCTGCGGGCCGTGCGCGTGCTCAGGCCTCTGAAGCTCGTCTCGGGCATTCCCAGTAAGTTGGATGCTCCTGATTTTCCCCCCAGGGTGTCTGCGTCTGTCCCTGATGTCCTTGGAGTGAGAGGGGTCCTTGTGCCACCTTATCCCACCTCTCAAGGTAGTGGGAACTCCCAAGGTGGCAGCACTTGGTGTCCCCGGGTGGCACTGCCCCCTGCCCAGCCTGCTCTGTGCTTGGCACAGCTCGCTGGCAGCTCCCCTTCCCTGGCCAGAAGGCGGTGGGTGGATCCTTTCAGGACTGGGGTTTATTCAGGGGAGATTTCTTGGGTTTTTTTTTCTTTTTGTTGCAAGATTTCATCTGTTGGCACGGGGATAAATAAAGAAACTAGGCTGTGCTGGCAACGGTCCTCCCGGCCCTCCTGCCCTGGGCACCAGCAGCGCTGGATCCGTGCCTTGGGGGCAATGAGGGGGACAGAGCTGCACAGGCCGTGTCCCACCAAGTCCAGGTGGGGCAAGGGCAGGCAGGACATTAGAGTGGGCACCAGAAACAACCTCTTCTGGAGCCTTGCTCTGCAGCTTGGCTTTCCCTCCCCTGGGATGGTGCTTTCCTCCAGGAGCCTCCTGCCCAAAGGGACCCTCCAGGCTGTGCCGGCCTCTTGCATCTCTCTGATGACTGTCCATCCTCTCTGCTCCCTCTCTTCCTCTTGTCAGCCGTGGGATGGATGTGTCTCTGGTGGGGGGTTTGCATTGCTGTTCTGAGCTGTGCCCTTTCTTTCCTCTCCCAGGCTTGCAGATTGTCCTGAAATCCATCATGAAGGCCATGGTGCCTCTCCTCCAGATCGGCCTGCTGCTCTTTTTTGCTATCCTCATGTTTGCCATCATCGGCCTGGAGTTCTACAGCGGGAAGCTGCACCGAGCCTGCTACACAAACAATTCAGGTGGGGACAAGGGCTCGGCACCCTCTTCACATCCCACGAGTGGGGAAAAGCTGGGATGAGCTGTCCCTTACCTCTGCCTCCTTTGGCTCTCTGCTGTGTGCTCGCAGGTGAACTAGAGGAGCTGGACCCTCCCCATCCATGTGGGGTGCAGGGTTGCCCCCCGGGCTACGAGTGCCGGGAGTGGATCGGTCCCAACGACGGGATCACGCAGTTCGACAACATCCTCTTTGCTGTGCTGACCGTCTTCCAGTGCATCACCATGGAAGGGTGGACCACAGTCCTGTACAATGTGAGTAGCACTGCTCTGGGGGCTCTCTGGGCAGCGGGGGGTGGGCAGCTGGAGACTGTTTCTGTGTGCTGGAAGCTCAGAAGATCCAGAGTTTCCTTTGTGATGGGAATGGGGTTAGTCCTTCCCATTTGGGCAGAAGATGGGGGGCAGAGGGGTGTGTTCCATGCCTCCAGGCAAAGGGAGCCCTGAGGGCCTGGACCCCATCTCTGACTGTGTCATGCAGCTCGTTGCAGAGAGCAAAACCTCCCGGGCATGTCCTGCAGTGATCCTCCTGCTTGACGGCTGTCCCTGGGGAGGCATCCTGCCTTGCCTGCTGCTCCTGTGCTCCCCGGGGCAGCTCTGTGAGAGTGGACATGTTTTCTGGGCTTTGCAGACCAGGCAGAGCATGTCTGGTGGCCTGGGAAAGCCTCAGAGCTCAGAGGGGCTCAGACCCCTTCTCTGGGACGGGGACAGCATTTCAGTGTCCGACAGAGAGCTGGGGTCTTTGTGCTGATGGAGCAGGGAGCGGCTAGGCTGAGTTCCTGTGGTTTGCAGCTGCTGGAAGCTGTTGATGCCCGAGCCCTTGGGGTGCCCAGAGAGCAACTTGGGGGCAAAGCTGGAAGCAGGGAAAAAAAGCTCCAGGCGATCCCAGAGTGCAATATCGCCGTGGGCGACTGGCCGTATAAGCATGTTTGAGTTTGTGGGCTAGAAGCAACCGTGCCTGTTCTGTTCCCAGCCTAATTTCAGCATCAATTTTGGCGTCATTGCACCGGGAATGTT
This sequence comes from Mohoua ochrocephala, assembly GCA_013398855.1. Lineage (NCBI taxonomy): Eukaryota > Metazoa > Chordata > Aves > Passeriformes > Acanthizidae > Mohoua > Mohoua ochrocephala. The sequence continues at coordinate 62,186 of VZTA01026725.1, forward strand.
TTTATACCCTGGTTCCCATAACGCCCGGAGATTTGCAGAGTGGCGTTGCTCTGCAGGAGGCAAACTAGGGGCATGCGGTGGGGAAACTGCTTCAGGAGGGACTCTGTCGCTGGGGGAAAGGCTGCTTTTAAACCCCAGGCCAATGTCAGGCTGTCAGCATTGGGGTCCCCTTTCTTGCTCTGTCTGTCACAGGGTCCCTCTGGGGGGCAGGATGGCATGTGGGGACAGATGGATTGTGAAACCTAGACTGGAGTGGAAAGGGGACGGTTCATTGCAAAGGCTTGACCTTTCTCTGAGGATTTGGGTTTCCTCTTCCTAAAGGAGATGGCAGTGTCGGGATCTTGCTGCGTCAGTGGGGGAATTAGGCAGGATTGAACCACCTGAGTGTTCAGACCAAAAAACTTCAATTTTGTGTCTGGTGTGTCAATGGGATTAGGGCCTTAACCACAGCACCTATTGCCCAGGTATAGTTGAGTATATCAGGAAGGTGATTTTCCAGTGCCCTGGGCAGCTGCTCCCACTGTCGTATGCAGCCTGTGCATGCCTGTGGCTGGTGCCAGCCCCCTGCCCTGAACCTTGTTCTTGTGTTAATGACTGTCCCCTGCAAAACCTGCTTCCATTGGCACTCCCCGTGTCTCCCCCTTCCCAGCCTTTGGTGCCTGCAGCAATTAGCAGCAGCACTCCCTGTGCTGGAGCCCCGCTGGTGGGGTGTGAGGGGATGGGGAACAGACAGGCAATTTATGGTCTGACAGATCTCAGGGGTTTGTTTCAGTAGGTCTGGTCTCCTGCTGCTTGGGGTGTCCTTGCTGGGAAGGCCGGTGCTGATCCCTCCAGGGCCTGGGATTTGCTGATTCATCACCTGGGTCCTACTGGGTGGGAGGTGCTGCTGGGAGCTCTGAAAACTGTGCTTACCCTACAGGAACCCCGATTCACTACCCTAGCTGCTAAACTGGGGGCTCTCTGGGACCCCTGTGGGGGCCACGGCCTTGATATCCAAATCATCTTCCCAGCGCCGTCAGCAAAGCTGGGCAGACGTGCTCTGCCACCGATGTCACCGTCGTGCTCTGTCACCACGTTCCCAATGGCCAGGACCATAAATAAGGTGCCTCCCTTCCCTGCTCCTCTGCAAAGAACCAGCTGTTACTGACCAGTTATGGAAAGGAGCAGGGACCTTCCTTGGCTTTTAATTGAATGAGGATTTGGGGCCTTGGTGTCATGAAATGCTGCTGATTCACATCAGGGGGTGGCAAGAGCTGGTGATCCTGGCACTGCTGGGCTGCACATCCCGTCCTCCCCAGGGACACAGGCTGTCTCTCGGGGGGCCTCATGGTGCAAAGGTTGTGGGTGCTCAGTCCTTTTGCTACTTGGAGAAAGAAAAACAGATTTCTGCCTTTGTTTTTAATAAAAAGATGGAGGAGGTGGTCCCTGGGGGATGCAGGAGGAGGGCTGGGAAACCACCGGGATGCTCTGCCATCACCTTCATCACTTGGAGCAGCAAGCCAGAGCAGGCTCCTGCTGCTAACCAGCGTGGACCTTGCCCAGCCTATGCCCCAGGTTTGGGGGGCTCAGCAGGGAACTCTGCTTTCCCACTGGTATAAAGCGATGGGAGGCTGCGTCCTTGCAGATTAACGCTGCAGGGGAGAGGGAGATGGCAGGAAAACCACTTCAGCAATCTCTCAAAGAAATTGCTTACTATAGAATTCCCCTGTGTGACTGTATCATGACTTTAAGATCTGTTTTTCCACCATTCTACCAGGTCTAGGAGTGTGGCTCCTGGAATTTGCAGGCAGTATTGAAACAAGCTAATTTCCACATGAGTTATTTCATCTATGTGCTTGCTTTTTGCTTTCTTCTTATCAGCTTTCCCGTCATGAAGTAGAAATCACAGTATGGGTTGAAATAAAAGAATTGTAAGGTGTTATGGCTTTTCCAGCTCCTGTCCCTGGGAGCCTGGGGGACTTTGACTTCTTTTGGAGGGGAGTTTGACTTTGAGACTGCCTCTGTGGCCCAAAACAGGGGCTAAGAAGTATTTTGGTTTTCTTCTTATCCTGGAGCAGACGCCCCTTCCCTGGGCTGGCTCCAGACCAAGCTTGATTTCTGTAGGAACCAGAGGGAAGTACAGTGCTGGCAAAGAGACTCACTGTCCTACTTCTCCGCCTCTGCAGCCGTGCTGGCATGGGGCAGGGGCTGGGATGCATTCTGTCATTAAACAGCGATGCTGGGACTTGGGGAGGATGGCAGGGCTGGGGAGGGGCTGCCCAGGAACAGCACAGGCGCTCGGTGATGCTGGTGGCTTCAGATGCTCAGCCCAGCTCCCAAGATCCCAGGAAGCAAACAGGCAAGGAGTCTGAAATCGATATTTCCTCCACAACGCCAGCTCGGGAGGCCGTGTTTATTCACCGCAAGTGTTTATTTGCGTTCCTGTTTGGAATTGCTCAGCTGCTGTGCTTGCAGGTAGCGAGGAGGAGCCCGGCTTGCCGGGATCTGACGCTCCCCTCTTCCCCCCACGCTGCCAGGAGCCGAGGTGGGAAGAAAAACACCCGTGGCAAGGATGTGCTGGGGGCAGGTGGGCTCTGTAAGGAGATGCAGGCAGGGCATCCAGGGCTGCCTGCTCCTCCTAGAGCAGGTCTGGAGCACAACTCGGAGGAGGAGCGGCTGAGGGAGCTGGAAGGGCTCAGCCTGGGGAAAAGGAGGCTCAGGGGGGACCTTCTCACTCTCTACAACTCCCTGACAGGAGGGGGCAGCCAGGTGGGGATTGGTCTCTTCTCCCAAGTAACAGGGTAAGAAGAATTGTCCTCAAGTCGCGCCAGGGGAGGTCCAGATTGGATATTAGGAAAAACTTCTTCTCCAAAAGGGTCGTCAAGCCCTGGCACAGACTGCCCAGGGAAGTGGTGGAGTCACCATTGCTGGAGGGGCTTAAAAGATGTGCAGATGTAGCACTTGGGGACGTGGTTGAGCGGTGGCCTTGGCAGTGCTCGGTTAATGGTTGGGCTCGATGACCTCAGAGGGCTTTCCCAACCTGGGCAATGTTATGATTCCTGCTGGCATTGCTCACGGGGTCTGAGCCTGCTGCATGTTCCCCTGCATGGGTCTGGCTGTCAGGCTGGACTCCTCATCCTCTGCTGGCACAAGGGATTGGGACCATTGGGAAGCAGGAGAGCAAAACAGTACAGGGAGCCTTAGGAGATGCCAGGGCTGAGTGCTGAGAGCTTTCTGGGTGCTTTTGCAGCAGGATGGGAGGGTCTGCTGGGGGAAAGAACATCAAGCTCTTGGCGGCTTCCGAAAACACCTCCCAAATGCAGTGGTGGTGGGCAGAGCTGTGTCCATGGCCTCGGGGGAGGTGGGTCTGGGTCTTGCAGCCCCGTGCAGAGCTGAGCAGCTGCAGCAGAGAGCCAGGAGGCTGCAGGGGCGCGGGTTGGGTGCCAAGCGTGAGCTGTGTGTGCGGGGACGCTGCAGGAGTGGCTGGAAAACAGGAGCTGCTGCAAGGACGGGGGTTTGCAGCATGTGTGACTCAACCCCCACGTGCTTCCAGCATGCTGGGAGTGCTGGGGCCGGGAGGGGAGGACATCTCCTCAGTGTTTAGGATCTCCTCTACATGTGGGATGCAAAAGGGTTTTGATGAATCTCACCAGGAGCAAAAGTCATTTCATGCTGCTGGGAGCAGGGCTGGGTTTGCACAAGTTGCCTTGGACTGGTCTTGTCTGTGAAGCACCAAACTTGAGATCACGGGATCACAGAATGGTTTGGATTGGAAGGGGCCTTTTAAAGATCATCCAGTCCAACCCCTCTACCACGGGCAGGGACACCTTCCACTAGTCCAGGTTTCTCAGAACCCCATCCAACCTGGCCTTGAACACTTTCAGGGATGAGGCATCCACCACCTCTCTGGGAAACCTGTGCCAGTGCGTGACCACCTTCCGTGTAAAAAAAGTCGTCCTTATATCTAATTTCAATCAACCCTCTTTCAGATTAAAACCACTAGCCCTTGTCCTCTGACAACAGGCTCTGCTAAAATGTTTGTCCTCATCTTCCTTACAAGCCTCGTTAAAGTACTGAAGATGTTCTGCTGGAGCCTGGCTTTGAAAGGCGGTGACACATCCGTCCTTTTTGGAGCAGGGACTGTGCAGGCAGGCCGGATTTGGGGCGCTGGGAAAGGCAGATGTGTTACATCACTGGTCATGCTGGAGCACATGGATCAGAGATGAGAGCAGGGCTTGGCTGTTCTGCTTCCTGCCCCATCCCCATTTGCCCCAGTCGACCTTGGAGGGGGTCAGAGGAGGAATCTGTTGCAAAACAGTTGTTTTTACTTGTGCGTGTGTGCAAAATTGCTCACGGCATGTTGGCATCAGTTCCTGGGGTTTCACAGCCGTCCTTGGGATGCTCAGGGCTCAGCTGCCCGCCCCAAAGCACCTTTATGTGAACAGGGTGAGTGAGACCTGAGCGTCATGCAGCTCTGGGTGGATTCCTCCTCAACCGTTTGGAGAATGAGGACAGTGCCTGGCTTTCCGTAGAGCAGCCAGGAGGCAGCAAAATTAATGACTTGACCAGAGAGGATTTTCCTCTTTTTGGGAGTTTGCTCAGACCTGAGATGAACTGGGAAACCTCCCTGAGCCCCAGTACTTCCAGGAGCTGCTGCAGCTCCTCTGGACACCAGTGTCTGTCTCCTGGGGTCCCAGGGCAAGAGCTGCAGCAGTGCCAGCCATGCACCAAGGGTGGTGGGACCTCTGCAGTGAGGCTCGTGGTGCAAAGATCCCCAAAACAGCCCTGACACCACGGTGATGAGCAGAGCACTGGAGGAGCTCAGTACGGCAGGAAGCTGGGAGGGCGATGGATAACGGTGGCTCCCAGCAAGGAGCTGGGAAGAGGAGGAGGAGGAGGAGGAGGGAGAGAGGCTGGAGAGTGGGGGAGGTGGGAGGGATGGCAAAAGAGGAAAACCACCTGGCTTTTTAGCCTTCTGTGCTCTGGGACGGCACCAGGCTCTCGAGCTGGAACGCTTGCAAAGGAAACAGGAGTCTCTTCTTATGTGTTTTAAATTAAAACACAACGCACACAAAATATCCTGGCGGGGAGGTATGAAAATTTAATCAGCACCCAGAGCTCTGAGCAGCTCGGCAGCAAGCACAGCCCCTAATGCCTCTGCAGCTATTTCTGGCGGCTCCCGGCCGCGCGGGCACAGCGGGATGGGCTCAGGCCTGGGGGAATGGGGGCTGCCAAAGAGTCCCCAGCACTTGTGACACCACACGACAGAGCCCTTTCCTCCTCCTTCCTCCAAAAAATGCTGCATGTTTTAAACATGGTAAAGAGCATGTTAGAGCAAATTCAGAGAGGAGGCTTCAGATTCCACCTCGAAGGTTCAAACCCTTCTGAACTCAAAAAATGAGCTGTTTTTCCCCAGATGCCTCCAGTTGGTGCCCATGCTGCCAGCCGTGGGTGCTGGAGCCCAGCCCCACCAGGCATGTGTGTGGCAGCCAGCCTGCTCTCCCCTCTCCTCCCTGTGGAAAAACGGCTCTTTCTCCGCACTCAGCAAAGCCAGACCCTCGCCAGCTTGCCAAATGTTCCTGCCTTTTTTTTTTCTTCCCCTTTTTCCCTCTGTGTGTGTGTGTGTGTGTATGTGATGAAATGACACAGCAAGAAACAAACCGTGTCTGCTGGATCCCAGCTTTCAGGCATGTTCTATCAAAAGCTCCCTGCCCACACCCTCCTCCTTGCCCGCGCGGGAAAGTCTCAATCCAAGACGGTCTGCTGGAAGCACTGGAGGAGCTGAGGGGGGCTGCTGGAGGTACCAGTGCTCCAGCACAGATGCTCTGGCATTGCCCAACAGCTCCAGGCTCAAGGGTGGGAGGTGGGAGGGGGTCTCAGTGCTGCCTTGCTCATCTTTGTTAAGTCCGGGACTTGTAAATCCGTTAGCGGGCTTGGTGCTAGAAATTGCATTGGTGAGGTGTTGGAAAGCTGTTTCCACGCCTCTTGGTGAATGTGCTCCTGTGTTCCAGGGTTGGGTTATGGGGCTGTTGGGGTCCATGAGTGAGCTTGTGCAGGCGTCTGTTGCCCCAGAGCAGCACAGCTGAAGCCGGGGATGTTCCTTCATCTAGGAACGTCATGCAACGATGAAAACAGTATTTAGGAACAACATATCACGGGGCCCGAGCTTCCTCTCCGGGCTTGCAGCATGCCCAAAACAAAGCAGGGATCCAGGCTGGAAATAACCAAGCCCCGTGAGAAAACAGCCGCAAGGCTGATGCTGTGGAAGCCCTGCCCTGCTGCAGCATCCAGGGTCTGGGTCCAGCTGGAGGGGCAGCAGCGCTGGCACGTGGGTCTGCGCTGGAAAGAGCCGAGAAGCTTTGCAAGTGCTCCATCAGGAAAAGTTCATCTTGCTGCAGAGTGGTTAGGGGGGTGCTGGGGAAGGCTCAGGAGGGGTCTTGGCAGGGGGAAGGTGAAGGTTTGGGAGCAAAAGTGGAGGAATCGCAGTGAGGGATGACTGTGGGGAGAGGCAGAGCAGGAGGCACACAGGGACTGGATTTGTTCATCAGTGCTGGGGCATCTGGGTGCAATTTCTTGGTGGGTTGGAGGAGAACAGAACCAAAATTGGTCTCAATGCCTATTTCAAATCTTTTGAAAACGCTTGATTTTTAGTAATGCTCCTAGCAACGCATTTGTTGCATTCCATTCAGGAAAGAGAAAAATGAAATGCATTGTGTCCTTTTCCTGTTTCCCCACTCCCTCCCAGCACACACTCAGACAGAAGCACGTGCTGAGCTTTGTGTCCCCCTCTGGCATTATTCCTGCCTGTCCCTGGCACCCCAGAGCATGCCAGGGCCAGTGAAGGGCAGTGCTGAAGGAAAGGAATGGGGCAGGAGGTGCCCGCCCTGCCTAGAGACCCTGACACTTGGCCATGGCAGGATATGTCCCACCCCGGGCCAGTCCTAGCCTTGCAGAGGAAATGTACCAATTTCCTCATTAACCTGATTTGGGAAAGCAAAGCATTTCCATTCAGATCTTGTCCAGTGCCGGGGTCGCTGATGGATCCCAGGCAGGGAGTGAAGCATGGCCCTGCATGCAGGAGATTCAATTACTGCTATTAAAGTGAACAAGGAGATCTGTTACTGCGCTGGGGAGAGCAGCAGCGGGTGTCAGGGTCTGGAGGGAACTGCTTAGGCCAGGGAATCTGCTGTAAGGTATTTTTATAACGAATTTTCTCCCCCTTTTGCGGGGGTATGAGGCTGTGACTGCTGACCTCTGTGTGATTCTCAGCTGGATGCAGCTGTGGTTTGCAGGGAGGAGCAGGTCAGGGGCTGTGGAGGTGATGCTGGGGGGGACACCATCAGCCTTGGCAGGGGCACGACGGGTGTCACCACCAGGCAAAGACCATCGGAAGCTGCCGAGCCAAGGATTTGGAGCACAAATCATAGAAGCTGTGGTGGTTTTGCACCCACTGTCCTGCTCTGCAAGCACCCGAGAAGTGCCGGGGGAGGCAGGCACAGCTCCCAGGGCAAAGGCCCTTGAGATCCTGCCTTTTCCCATCATCCCCAAACCTTGTCAGTAGGATTGCAGCCAGTAGGGGCTGACAGATCCCTCCTGCCTAGCCACAGGGTTTGGGACAGTTGGGTCACCCCATCCCTGCCCTGCAATGCGGGCAGAATGGTGGATTCCCATGGGAGCTCCTCGCGGAGCAGAGGACAACGATGAGAACAGGATGGCGTTATCCGTGCTGCTGGAAGCCCCGTGGATTTCACCCAGCCACCCCACAGCGGCTGTACACCCCGAGCACTCCACCAGTCCGTACAGAAACGAACGTGTGTCACCCCAGTGTAATTACGAGCCGTTTCAGTCCATATTCAAACAAAAACCACAGAAGCTCTTTCCTGGTGCAGATGGAATTTGAGAGGGGACCTGACTCTGTGCAGGGCATCAGTGTGTGCTGCTGATGTTGGCCAAGCTGGATGTGGAGGTCTCCAGGACACATCTGCTGGGAAGGGGCAGAAAGCTCCCCTGATTTCCAGGGAAAGCCTCAAGTGGAAGCCCAGCCCTGTTACGAGACCCTGGAGAATCAGTGAGGATGGGTCTTGATAGGACAAGGGGGAATGGCTTTACCTGAAAGAGAGTAGGTTTAGACTAGATATTAGGAAAAAATTCTTGCCTGTGGGGATGGTGAGGCCCTGGCACAGGTGGTCCAGAGAAGCTGTGGCTGCCCCATCTCTGGAGGTGTTCAAGGCCGGGCTGGATGGGGCTTGGAGTAACTTGGTCTAGTGGAAAGTGTCCCTGAACATGGCAGGGGGTTGGAACCAGATGACCTTTAATGCCCCTTCCAACCCAAACCGTTCTAGGAATCTCTGTGTGAATGAAATCCAGTGGCCCCCCACATCCTGCTGCTCCACGAATGCTTTGGGTGCCCACAGGTCCCCAGTTCTCCTCCCCAAGCTGGTGAGCAGCAAGTGGCCATTAAGGCTCCCTGCACAGACTGAACCTGCTCTCCGTTTATTTTTAGCTAGGAGAGACTGAGTTTGAAGGGTTTATTGAGGTTTTCCCCCCTCCCTTCCCCTATAGCAAAGAAATCCTGAAGGTTCCCATGCGCCACAGCCTGAGGGAGGGGACGTGTGGGCTGCGCGCTTGTGCTGTGCATTCAATTTGAGGATATATTTAGATTTCTTTAGATTTCTGGCCCCCCGAGTGAGACCTGCTTTTGCAGCTTCCTATGCCTTTTTCTGCCCTTTGGGGAAAAAAAAAAAAAACCCCAACAAAAAAACCAAACAAACACAAGAGCTGCCTAAAGAATAACCTTGTGCTTGGGGGTTGAGAAGCAAGAGCTGGTGGGGGCTCTTTCTCCGAGTGAGGGCCTGTTGTGCCGGCCCCGTTCCCTCAGGTGTGTCCTGCTCCCACGCCCTGGTGGTGTCATTTATGGGCTCAGAGGGTTTTCCTGGCAGCAGGATGGGTTGTGCCAAGAGGTGAGTGTGGTGGTTCTTGGTCTGGTGACCGCAGAAGAGTTTGGGGGGTGGGGGTGGAGGCTGGTGGGGCGCATAATGAGAAGGAGGTCTCTCAAAGGGAAGGCAAGAAGCAGCTCCTCCATTTCCCAAAGAAATATAAAAAAAGCCCTTCCCAGAGGGCTTGGGTGAGTGATGGGGCCTGGTCAGCTGTGCAGGGGGCAAGGCAGGAACCAGGAATTTCTTCATTAAAGAAGTTCACGTTGGTGTAATTTACCCGTGTCCACCCTGAATTCTGCAAACAACAACCTCCTGGTACCTTCGACAAAGGGGGAAAAAAACCTATGGGAAGGCACAGAGGACCAAGATGGTGAACTACTGCCTACAGAGGGATAGCGAGAACAAATGATTCCCAAAAGGAATGGGAAAAGAGGCTGCTCAGTCAAGACAACTATATCTTAGTGCCAAAAAAGACGGGAAGTGCTATGAGTGCCATAGCAAAGTTGTGTTGACACAGACCTCCTGGAGGAGCAGCGAGTGGTTCCTCACCTCTGCAGATGGAAGCAAGGCCCAGTGAAATGGCATCAGGAGAGATTTGGGCATGGATGGATATTTCAGCCCGGCTTGTGGTCGACGCAAAGCAACAAAAGGCTCGATACCAGGAATGAGGACATGGCCAACGTGGAAGCCCAACACTGAGACCACAGCACCCACCAGCCCGGGTGCTTGGGATGGCTTCCCCCCTGTGCTCGGAGGGAGCTGGCACATGAAATGGCAGGTCTGGTAACAAGTATTTTTAACAGCTCCATCGAGTTGGGGGAGGCACCATCTGACTGGAGAATAGCGAATGCGATGCCTATATTTAAAAGCGGGGGGAGGAGGGGAGGAAAAGTAAGGCAGGCAGGAATAGGACTGTGAGGCTGACCTCGATCGCATGCCATTTCGGAACAGATTTGGGAGGCAAGAGAGGAAAATGAATCATGGGTTTGCCAAAGGTAGGTCACGCCGGGCTAACCTGGCATCGCAGGCCTGGAAACATCGTAGAGCTGCTCCTTGTAGTAAAGGGTTTGCTGTGGGAGAGTGGCAATGGAGAGTGGCAATGGAGAGGGGAAGAGGGGAAGGGGATGAGGAGCTCTGCGAGGCCGGCAGGGAAGGGAGCAGTGCTGGGACAGTGCTGGGGGGACACAGGGGGTGTCATTGACTGGTGGAGTCCTTAGGGATGAGTCATGGGCTTTCCTGCTTCCAGCATCCACTGGCTTCCTGGAGCTGGAGGGGCAGAGGCTGCCATCCTGGGCTGAGAGGCATTTGAGGGCTGGAGGAAGAGATGTGGGATGCAGTGAGAAACGGAAAGCCAAGCGCTTCTGAGGAGCAGCAAAGATCTCTCTTCAGAGCTCAGGTCTTGTTGACTGGGAAGCAGCGGTGTGGAGGAGGAGAGGGTGAACGAGGCGACTGCAGGGCAAGGAGTGTCACGAAGGAGGAGGGAGGATGCTGGGATGCAGGTGGGGTGGTGAAGTCTCTGTGGCATCATGCGGGGATGGAGTGTGACCCATCGAATTGCTCACTCAGGTCTCCTGTGTCCAGGGAGGATGAACTGAGCCTGAACTGGAGCAGGGAAGGGGCTACCGGATAAAATAGGGCAGGAGAGCCAGTCGGGCAAGAGAGAACTGGAAGAACCCTGCTTTGGCCAGCAAAGCAGAGGCTGGAGATGGCTGTGATTGCTGTCTAGAAATAGATCAGGATGGGAAACGGGAAGGAAAAGAGCTATTTCAGCCAAAGGCCAGTGCTGGCAAAAGAATGGAGTGGTATAGAAAATGACCACAAATAGGTTTAGGCTGGAAATTACAGCAGCCATCGGAGCATCTGCTTGAGGAGGCTTCCAGTGGGGATAGTGAGTTTTTGGCAGTCTAAGTCCCTGAGCAGGTACCAGATGATGGTCTGGAGCTGCTGCATCCTGACTGGGCATCACCAGTTCCTGGGTGGCAGGGAGCATTGGGATGTCCCCTGATAAATTTTATGTTGGGCTGGGGGATGCCAGCAAAGCTGGCACCAGCCAGGAGGACCCGTGCGGCTGCTGTTGGCAGTGCTGTTCCTGGGGCTGCTGGTGTCAGCCGGGATGGTTGGGACCCTCTCTGAGCTCACTGTGGCCAGTGCTGTGTCCTTGAGTATATGGGTCCATGGCCACAGCTCCCCATCTCCTCCTCTGCCCCAGAAGTGCCCCTCCTGCAGCTGCTGGGTGCAAGTGGTGCTGGACACGTGACCTCTCAAATTCCCTTAAAAATCTCTCTAACCCCCTTTTCCTCCACCTCCAGGGGAGCCAGGCACTCAAATGCACATAGAGGTTTGGATCACAGTCAGCCCATGCCATCAGAGTCCTGCCAAGCCCCTGCCTCAGCTTTCCCTGCTGCAGGTCCCCAGTGACACCAGCTTTGCCGTGCCTGCAAAATGAAGAGGGAAGAGATGGTCTGGGCACTGATAACCCTGGGGGAGCTGCCCTCTGCTCCATCATCTTGTGCCCATTTCCCCTCCCTCTCCTGCTGAGATAGCTAAAGATTGGGGTGGTGATGGCCCAGTTCTGAGGGAAAATGTCTTGTTCTCCTGTAGGAAAGCAGCTTGTCTGTTTTGCATTCCCTGTGACAAGGACCTCAGGGAAAGCCTGTGTTTTTTGGGCAGGAGCCAGTTTCAAAGGCGAACAATCCTGACATAGGTGACAGGTATCCGGTGACATCTTGGCAGGGAGCTGAAGCCCAGCCAAGCTTGGGCTGAGGGTTGCACGATGCCTTGAAGACTGATGCCATGGGAAATGGTGCTGTCGGAGCAGAGCAGGGGCCTGCGTGTCTCTGGAGGGCTGTGGTAAACATTGGCTGTCCGGGATTCCCATGCATCCTTCCTTCCTTCCTCCGTCCCCGCGCTTCCTTCTCCCGTGGCCCTAAAAAAAGGGGCTGGAGGTGAACTGAGGATCTTGAGAAGAGGTGTGTGGTTTCCCTAGTGCCAAAGGAGGGGAGGGCAGTGAGTCCTTCCAGATGCTTTCCTAACCTCAGAGCTCTTATGGCTGCTGTGTGCCAGGTGCTCCTTGTCACTGAGATCTCTCCCCTGTCCCGGTGCTGTGGTCAACGCCTGTGTTGGGGTATGCTGGTGTCACCTGTCCTGCCTGGCTCAGTGTCAAGGTGATGGGGACACCCAGCTGAAGATCCCACAGGAGGAAGACTCCGGCATGGTGACTTTCTTTGCTCCTCGGAGTTGCACTTCTCCCGTTGCAGAGCCTCGTCTCAGCTCCTGCATTGGCCGACCAGGAGATGTGGTGCCAATGACTCAGATGAAGATGAGGGCTTAATTAGCACAGGGAGAGGGGGGAAGAGAGAGAAAAGAGAAAGAGTCTTTCATTACAAGAAGATTGATACCACCTCCCCCAGACAGTCACGTTCTGCCGCATCACCCTCAGCCCGGCGTCATGCGCACTGTGCCTGACACCAGAGGACAAATGGGGCCTGGGAGGCGGCTGAGAGGGACAGAGGGGCACTGCTTTAGTAAAACCCCTGGTGAATTAATGTCTGGAGGTATTGAGCAGGGCTCATCAGGAGCCTTTGCAGCTGTCGGGCTGTGCCCTGCGCTCAGAGCTCCCGTCTGATCTCAGCTCCTTGGCTTTCAGGGACATACCTGGGGCAGGAGGGTGTCTGCAAGGTATTAGTGATGATGCCAGCAGCAAAATGCCTGTTGGAAGGTTTCCTACCGTGCATGAAGAGACAAATATTTGCTGCCTCTTCTTCAGACGCCACTTTCCCTGGTGTGACGGCACCCTATAAATCTGTGCTCAGCGGACCCTGCTGCCGTGGGGCTGCTTCACCCCATCCCAGTGGATGTGCAGGGAAGCACGGAATCAAACTGCTGGGGAAAACATGCTCAGGGTGGCCCCTCGCCCTCAGCATCCCAGTTTCGGGCTGCAGGACCCTGCACCCCCAGCTATACCCATGTCTTACAGTCTCTGTGGGCATGGTTGGAGGAGACAGAGGAGAGCAGTCCTGTGTGATGAGGGCTGCAGACTGGAGAGTATGGCTGGTGCAGGGTGCTGAGGGGCACCAGGGCTCTTCTGGTGGGGAGCTCCTCTGCAGGGTGCCCACCAAGGCTTGGCAGACAAGGCCACTTCACCCTGAGGCGCCTGGTGTGGTCAGCCTGGAGCAGCGAAGTCAACACACCCTCCCTCTGCCCCGTTGCTTGCGTCGAAGGTAACACCACGTGTGTTTTTTTCTTTCCCCTGCAGACCAATGATGCCTTAGGAGCCACCTGGAACTGGCTGTACTTCATCCCCCTCATCATCATTGGATCCTTCTTTGTCCTCAACCTTGTCCTGGGAGTGCTGTCAGGGTAAGCGATGTGGTCATTCCCTCCAAGCCGTGCCTGTCACACATTTCTGAGACCCAAGGTTGGTCCCAGTATTGCTGTGTCCCTCCATCCCCTCCATGCCTGCCTGCCCCAGAGTAAGGGATTGCTCCCTGGCTATGCTTGGTTCTTTCACTCCCTGGGGAGCTGGGAAAGGGACAGCCTTGAAGATATTTATTATTACTGTTGTTTCACCTTGCTGAAGATCTTGTGGTTTTGGTCGCCTGGGAGAAATGGTCACTGAGGATCTTCTGCCTGCTTGGGACCTGCAAGAGGGGAGAGACATGGGGGGCTCTATGAAAATGTGTTTGAGTCCAGGCTGGTTTTGGTGGGGTGTGCATGGGTTGGGGATGGGTTTGAGGAGTGATACAGAGCACCTCTGTGCTGTGACCAGGAGGATGTGCCCAGCACTGGTGGGGGGGGTGTGTGTGCAAACTGGTGAAGATAGGGGTGCTTGGGGTGCACAGGGTGCACGTGGATAAGCCCAAGAGATAAGGAGGTAGGGACAATGCAACTGTCCCTGTTCTGCACTTCCCAAGGGAAAGGCAGTTTTAATCCAAGCCATTAAGCTTGGGTTTGGAGACAAAAACTCTTCTTGTCTCCATGACAATGAACTGTGGTTGCATCAGCACATCCTCAACTGCTGGCAGGGGCTGGTGAACGGGGAGAGCGTGCCCCTCTCCTGCAGTGGAGGAAGATGTGGGGTCCTCTGCTCTGACCGAAGCAGGTCATTTTTTAGCTCATTACCCATCATGGCAAAATGCAAAAGTCGTCGTAACACCGGTTTGGCCAGATGGACAGCCCTTAGATGCAAGGGTCAGGGTGGAGAATGGCCCTGGTCATCTCTCTCCCTGTCCTGGGTGTCTCTGTGAATTCAAGTGTGATGGTGGTGGTTTCAGGGGTTTCTAGAGTGGCAGGTTGGGCTTCTTCGGTGTCTGTTGTTGGGCTGGATTTTCCCAGCTCTCATTCTGGGGTCTGACTGAGTCCAGGGGCTCTGGGGACAGGCTGCAGGAAGGGCCTCACTTTGCCCTGCAGAGAGGGAATTCTCTCGAGGGATGAAGATGTCCAAGCAGCGTTGGGTAGAATTTGTATTTTTTATGCCACATCCAGCTTGGGCATTTGGGCAAAGTCCAGCTGGGTCTCGATGCCAAGCAGGAGCTTTCCTACAAAAGCCTAGAGAAGGAGAGTTAGGAAGCTTGGGACTCGGCAGATGGGAAAGCCCCTTATTGCAACGTTAAATCATGCCAGTGTGGTGTGCTGTGTGGACACCGAGGCTTTTGGTGCTGGGGTGATGCTGAAAGCAGCTTGGGGACACAAGCCAGACACTGGCCAGAGGACAACAGGGGGGCTGGTGGAATACCTGGCCATGCCCTGGTCCAGCGTGGTGCTTCCCTGCACCAGGACTGCCCGAGGCAGCTGTTTCCATGCCCGCTGAATTGGATGCAGTTGTCTAGGACTCTTCCCAGACACCGGCTGGCATTTCAACTGTTTGTTTATTGCTAATAGGGTTTGTATTGGGGAAGGATGCAAGTGGGTGGGTGGCCTAATTGGCAATGGAGATGGTCTCGTGGCGTGCCAGATATCCAGGGTAAAGCAGGACTGCTCAGCTCCCCGGAGGGCTGAGCGAGGTGAGCGCAGGTGGCGAGCTGGGCTCTGCCCCTCCATGGCAAGGCCACCGTGCGTGTCCTCCTGCCTGGACACAGCCACATCCTCTGTGGCTCAGTGGATGCAGCACCCTGGTGAGATAAGTCATCCAAAGCTGCTGCTGGAGCTGTGGAGGGGTAGGACCTAAGGCAGGAGAAGGTACTTCTGCACACAAATAATGTGTGGCCTTTGAGTGCAGCAAGAAGGGCCTTGTTCCTTGCTCTGTTTGCTGAACTCTTCTTGTTTTTAGCACTCACTGCAATCTTCTTGTGCTGCAAGAGAGTACTTGGCTCTGCTGGAGGATGGCAGTTGTGACCTTTCCATTGTCCAGCTCTGAGCTTGATGAACAGGCAGGGCCTGGCTGGATACCCCCACATGTCCCGCAGCTGTGCTGAACTGAGAAGAGATGGTCACTTTGGGAATGAGCTCCATGGAAACACCTCCACTGGAATGAATTCTTTCCCTGGCAGTTACACCACTGCTTCAGAGGAAGACAGGCCGCGCTCAGCTGAAATCACGGCCACCGTGTTACCGTGGGGTGCAGCAGGGAGCCCTGGGAGCCTCCCTGCAGAAACCTGGCCCCGCGTTGCTCGTTGCTCGCAAACTGCGCCATCTGCATCAGTGGATAACAAGGTCCACTTGGGATTTCCAGCATCTTTCTCAAGGTTCATGCTCGGGAGCTGCTGCTGAGCTGCCTCTGCCCTCGGCTCGGCTCGGCAGCGACTCCCTTTGGGGAAGCAGCCAAACGCCCGAGGTGGGTCCCGAATGCGAAGAGGCTGCAGGAGGACATTTGTGCGTTTCATTTGCCACCAGCAGAAGTTTGCCGGAGCCCAGATTTAGCAATCTTCTGGTTGCAATGAGCATCTCTCCCAACAGTCAGTTCCCCAACTGTTAAGCTGAGGCATGACCTCTGTGATGTAAACAGCCTGGATCCATCTGCTCCTTAAGCACAAAGTATGTGGGAGAGGAAAAGAAATAATTTTCGTCATAGCGAGGCTCCTCAGTTTTTCTCCCTAAATACGAACAGGCACACATGCACTGGAGTCGCATGCGACTCTGTTAAGAGGAGATGGAGCTGCTCCAGGCAGGGGCTTGGAGAGCCAGTTCTGCTGTGGCTTTGGCATTTATTACTGTGTCTATTAACTT
This sequence comes from Mohoua ochrocephala, assembly GCA_013398855.1. Classification (NCBI taxonomy): domain Eukaryota; kingdom Metazoa; phylum Chordata; class Aves; order Passeriformes; family Acanthizidae; genus Mohoua; species Mohoua ochrocephala. The sequence goes on from VZTA01026725.1 coordinate 78,265, forward strand.
TCCCGCTCTACGAGTGTAATTATGGATCAATTAATTCTGACTGAAAGCAGGAAAAGATTTTTAAAAAATTGGCCCTATTCCTCTTTGGGAGCAGGTACGGAGCCCAAGGAGATGTGACTGCTCAGCTTTTAAAGCTACACCAGCTACTGAGATAATCCTGGCAGAAGAGAGTCAGTGGGAGCGAGTGAAGATGGAGCATCCACTGAAACGCTGTTTTCTACCTGAGGCTGCCTTGTGACCTGAGAAGTTGCATGTTCTGGAGATTTGCAAAGATCCGCTCTCCCTTTTTTTGTGAAACTGTTGAGTTTTGGGGTTTTTTTTCCTCAGCTGTTTCTCACGTAAAACAATTTGAATACGTGTGCTTGGGCTCTGTCTCCAGAGCAACAGAGCCCCCATGAGAGCCGAGCTGCCCCGTCCCTGCTGCCAGTGTCTTGTGCCAGTGGCAGTAGTGCCACCCCAGGAGTGACAACAGCCACTAGGACTGGTCTTGTCCTAGTGACTTGCAGAGGCCCCGCCTGCTTTGCCCCTCCTGGCAAGAAGATGGCTTGTGTCTAGTTTGTCACTGGGAGCAAGAGGATGAAAAGAGTGAAGACAAAAAATAAGCTGTGCTTGGAGGTGTAGCGCTGAGGACTCAATACAGAGCTTTCTGAGGACTCATACAGATCTTCCAGTACCAAACAGGCTGCATTTTGACTCTTTCCCACCTCCCTTTCCACAGCCTCTGCAGAAAAAAATTTGGTTTGCAATCACCCTCCTCCATTCATTGCAGCATCATCCTCCTGTTGACGGCTGAGAGACTCCATTCCCATATCCAATCTTGCACATCCAGCCCCTTCCCCAGGTGGCAGAGCTGTTATAATCACTGGTATTTCTGGTCTGCAGCAATAGCTGAGTGGGTGCAGAGTGGAAGTGGATGTTGCCTGACCTGGGAACACCGGGCCATCGGGCCAGCCAAGGAGAAGACCTCTGGAAGCTAATGGCAGAGCAAGAAGTCGAGCACAATGGCAAGAAAAGTGAAATCCATCTGCCTTGTACCAAACAAGAGAGTAATTTAAATCCTCCTAATTGCTTCCACTCATCCTGGTGATGTTAAGTCTTTTCTCCCTTTAAGTCTTTTCTGCCCCCCACCCCCAGCTCTTACACTAAGCTTTTGAAAGAAACGACTAATGTTATAATTAAAGGATCAATTTGGCAAGATTTCTTTGTCTTAAGATCTTTCTTTCAGGTTGGGTTAGCACTGCGTTCCCAGTCTCCGGAGAGTTTTCTTCAGTTCCTTCAGGAGCCTTCTGTACCATCTTCTGAAATCTTTTCACTTCAGTTAATTTGAATTTTTTTCCCCTTCCAATTTGGATGCATAACAAACGATGAATAAAATTAAGTTTTATGGCAATTAATAATAAGGGTGTTGAGGGAACAAGTGTACATTTTCAATGGAGACAGGGTTCTTTTTGCCAGCTCCACACAAAAAACTGCGCCCCACGCAGCCGAGCGGGATCTGGTGCTTTGAAGCCAAAAACACTGGGAAGAGGATTAATGTCTCAAAGATTCATGGAAGGGGAGGTGGGGGACACATCACAATGCAGGAAGGCTTGTGGGGAGACCACGAGTTCACAGCAAGATGTCAACAAACAAAATTCTTTGCGGTAAGAATGGTCAGGCGTTGGACCGGGCTGCCCAAGGAAGCAGTGGAATCGCCATCCCTGGAAGCGTTCAAAAAACGTGGATATGGCCTTTGGGGACACTTTTAGTGGTGAACATGGTGCTGTTACGTTAAAAGTTGGATTTGAGGATCTTAGAGGGCTTTTCCAACCTGAATGAGTCTGTGATTCTACGCTCAAGCAATACGGAGTTGGAAGCATGAAAGCTTGGAAGTACCACGTTGGCTTTTTCCTGGAATGGTTGTAGGATCTCAAGGCGTGGCTCGGATGAGATGGGAAATGTCTGCACTTGTGTTGTGCTTGGGAACTCAGTAGTTGAAATCCCTTTTGAATGGAGGTGCAGGTGTCACGAGGAGGGGACTGTGATGCCCCTCCCTCCCAGGTCCCCCAGCAGCGCCATGGGATGCACGAGAAACATCCACACTCTTTGTCACTGCCGTGGTGTTTGAACGCAGGCCAGGCAAAGGAGCCTTGGGGACCTTCATCTCTATTCAGCAGGCAGGTGGGCATCCATATTCAACGAGTGCCTGTCTGCCGTGCTCTGCTGGGCCACCTTTCTGCCAAGGGCCCCAAGCCCTGTGCAAACAGGCTGCCTGACAAGAGGCGTGCATGGCTGCTGTGCTGGATCCTCTGCTGTTACAGGGAATAATGACTGCTCTTACAGCTAGCTGGGTGAGAAGAAAAAAAAATCCACAACAAAAAGATGACTCGCTGACTTTCCCCTTTGATTTCTCCTGGCAAATTATTTGCCAGCATGTCTCCGCTGCTTCAAAATTGCTCTCATTCGTGCCTCTTTGCAAATCTGCTCCCTGGACTGCCTGTGGTCTGCGGGCTGTGGGTGAAAAGGCTCCGTTTTGATCCTCTCGACAAAGCACTCAGCAGTCAGCACTTGCTTACCGATTGCTTTTGGAGATGTTTGTTCCAGATTATCGTAATTTCTGTCCTCCTGGTTGATGGCAGCAATCGCGTGGCCGCGGCCGCGGCAATTTGAGCTGGTGGATGGCTTTGGAGATGCCCAGTTCCCCCAGGAGCAGCTCCGCCCTGGTGCTGGGCACTGCTGTTGGGTGATGCTGCCGGGACTCCTGTGGTGTTACCAATTCTCTGAGCACCATAGGCTGCCGTTTGTTTGTTTGGCAGTGGCAATGGCACATCGAGCAGTTGCGTTGCGGTTTTCACACTTGATGGCTGGTTCTGAGTTCATTGTATCCGTGTGCAGAAGGTGTCAATTGGAGTGCTGGAAGCTCCTGGGAAGTTAACGTGATGAAAGGTCGAAAATTGGCGTGGGGTTTTTTTCCATACTACATCTCACCTGCAGTACTGACCACGCACCTTTCATCTGCGGATTGCTGCCACATGCAAAAGGAGACTATAAAGATGTTCTCTGCTTACAGAGGATAGAAACTGGAGCATAGGAGGGAAGGGGAGGAGTGAGATTCTCCCAGCACTGCATGAGCCAGTGGGAGTGATTGTGAACAAAGCCCGGGGCTCTTGAAGCAGTGAAGCTGCGCTGCTCATGCCAGCCCTGCCTGATAAGATTGAAACACAATCTCAAGCTCCCATCTCTGCTCCTTGCTGCTGGGGCTGCCAGACCCTCTGCCACCCTTCTGCAGCTTCCTTGCAGCGTGGGCTGAGCGTGCTGTTGCCGCCTTTGGTGCAGCATTGCAGACAGAGTTCTCTGGGCAGTGGGAACAGCGATGCAAACCTTGGTGGTGTCATCCTTGGAAAAATGATGAAATCGAGAGTCTACAGCTAGAATGCTTGTGGCTCTCTTCTCTGCTGGTGATGCCCCTGTTGACGCAGCCCAGCACCCTGCTGGCTTTCTTTGCTGCAGCAGCATGCTGCTCCTTCATTTTGAACTTGTTCTCGGGACCTGCAGGTCCCTTTCCACACAGCTGCTCGCCAGCTGGGTAGATCCCGGCCTGGGCCGCCCTCCTGGATTTTGTTTTCCCATGTCCAAGACCTTGCACTTGAATCAGAGAATGGCCTGGGTTATGAGGGACCTTGTAAAGATCATCTCATTCCAACCCTCCTGTCCTGGACAGGGACACTTTCCACTAGACCAGGTTGTTCCAAGCCGCATCCAGCCTGGAACGCTTCCAGGGATGGGGCAGCCACAGCTTCTCTCCATAAGGTTCTTGTTAGTCCGCTCTTCCAGCTTGTCCAGGTCTTCCTGCAGGATTGTTCTCCCTCCTGAAGTGTCCGCTTTCCCACCAACTTTGGTGTCATCAGCACACTTGGTCGTGGAGAAATCCAGGTGGACAACCGCAGGTTTTCTGCAAGGTAGAAGGTACCCATCAGCATCTGCCCCTTCTTAACTGGGACAGTGACGTAATGGGTAATCTCAGGGCTGGTATCTCCCAGCTCCTTCCCGTTTTACCGTTCCATGTCACCAACAGCTTGTCAGCTTTTCCTTCCCCAGCTCGTGTGACTGCCAGCACTCTATAAATGTGCTCTCTTTAGCAGCGTCAGCTGTTCGCTCCCACTGCAGGTTTGTCACACCGCGGTGACACAGAACTCCCGCCCAAGTACACAGTGATGATCAAAGCTAATGGACAGGGAATACAAGAAACAGGGTGTTTCTCTTTGCCTCTCTTTTTGTATCCTTTCTTTTCACCATTTAGTACTTCAGAGAAGACTTTCTTGAGACAACACAGCTTTGTTAGGGAATCACAGAATGGTTTGAGTTGGAAGGGATATTGAAAGGCCATCTGGTATAACCCCATGCGATGAGCAGGGATGTGTTCAACTAGACCAGGTTGCTCAGAGCCCCATCCAGCCTGGCCTTGAATCTTCTCTGACTCTGGCAGTTCAAGTGAACTCCAATCACGCAATTACCCTTGCTGAAAAACTTCTTGTCTCCTTCAAAGCAGGCCTGTGAAGGACGCCTTCCCCCTGCAGAAGTTTCTGTACCTTTTGGACACTCTCCTCCTGCCTCTGCCGTGGGTTCGGTGCAATAATCCCAGTCTGCAGGGCCAATTCTGCCTGTCACCGTCTGTTTAAGTTGAGGCTCCAGGTTACAGACTGTGCAGTCAGTTCAACACTCTCACTTCAGTTCCTTTACACCTCTTGGGTAAATACCATCTGATCCCCCTGGTTTGCAACTGTCTCAGCTGTGTTTGCCACACCGTCTGTTGTCAGTTCTGTCCCATAACCTTCTCTGACACCCACCTGGAGCGTCGGAGGCAGTTTTTCCTCAGATTGCGGTGCTCGAACCTGAAGTGGAGCCATGAGCCGAGACCCGAGGAGAGCAGTAGTGTTACCTGATGCCTTACAGATGGTCTCTCTTGTCATGCATCCCATTCTATTTGGGTTTTTTCATAGCAGAGTGGTGCTGCTGCCTCATCCTCAGTGCGTAATCCAGTATTTCTATGATTTCCATCCTATCCTTTCTGCTGCTTCAAGTTGTTTTAAGACCGATTGGATAACTGGTTTGCTGGAAGCATCTTTAACAGAGGCAAAAGGCGATGAATTGATGGATTTGAAGACAGATGGTTTGTTGTTTCACAGCATGGAACCCACAACATTGATGTGACCAGCAGTATACACCTGCTTTGAACTCAAAGATGGTCTAAAAAGCAGAAAAATAGATTGCAGTATCTGTGATACTCTTTGTTCTTAACTTGGTTTTGGTTCTTGGTTTCCTGGTAGTTGGTTGTTTGGGGTTTTTTCCTGTTTTCTTGTCTTTTGGTTTTTTTTAAAAGGGGACCCATTTTCAAGCTGAATGCTTGGCATGAGTTGTTCTCCCATTGAAACCAGACCTGGGCTTTCCAGTCCTTAGAGCAGATAACGTTGGAACAAAACCATCGCTTCCCTGGTGTGAGGGTGGCTGTGGGGGCCTGGAGAGGAATGTGGCTGACCATTGTGGTATCCCCAAGGGTCTTCTGCCAGGAGCAGAGATGCTCTCAGGCCGCATGAGGGAAATGCCAAGGCTGTGGAGGAGAATTTGCAGGCAGAGGAGGAACGAAGCATCTGCGCTCCCATTGCCCCGGCAGGCGGGCCACGGGGTGTGGAGGAATGGTGCCCTTGGGAGCAGGAGGACGGGTGGTACATTGGTTCCCAAACCCCACCAGAGCCTTCAGCAATTGCCTCTGGAGCTCTCTGAGTGTCTTTGGCTTCGTGAGGCTGGGCAGAGAGGGGCTGCAATGACACAAGGTTGGCATCATGGAGCTCAGCTGTCGGGGCTGGATATTTTCCAGCTGGAGCCATCAGGATTTGGGGCCAGAAGACCCAGGTGGACAAGCCAGAGGTGTTGCTGGTGGAGACTGTGCAATCTGCTGGGGTGCTCTGAGTCCCCTCGCAGGGACCCCATGGGGCAGCACCACCCCGGGCTCTTTGGAGGGCAGAACTGGGCCATCCCTGGCGCTGTAACCCCAAGAGAGCAGGAGCAGAGCCCTTCAACGGGAGGCAGGCGCCCGCTCTCTGGGCGATGCAAGGCTGCCCTGCCTGTGACTTGGAGCCTTCCCAAGCAGCTGTCAGTCACCATGGCTGGCCCGGTTCTCACTCACACACAGTATTATCGCTACCCGCTGCTGCAAATTGGCTCTGAGCAATCCTTGATCTGTCAGCATCGCCTACCCACTCTCAGATGTCACCAGCCCCCGCTGCTGCCCTGCTCGGGAACGTGTCTCTCTGAAATGTAATAATTCATTAAGTTGAGATTAACTTTTTTTTCCCCGTCCCCTTTCTACCACCCCTTCCTCCTTCTAATGGACAAAAGCAATTAAGCTCCATTAGGGATCAAGTGAGTGGGAAGTGACTCCATCGGAGATGCTGCCGCAGCTGCACGGACCTTGTCCCTGAGTGCGTGTGGCACCAGCCTCCTGTAAATTAGTGCTCCATGAGCAAAAGGGCTGGGGAGGGGGAAAGTGTCGCTTGATGAGCACCTTTTCGAATGCCCCCCTTCCCTTCTGCAGGAAAAGGTGGCTTGGGGCTCAGCTGGTCCTTCTGGATGGCTTCCACTGTGGGCACATTATGATGGTTTCTCTTGCCACGCAGCAAAAGGAGACACCAGCACAGGAGCTGGAGGACAGAGGGATGGGCAAGTAGGAAGCAGCAGAGAGTGGCCAGGTTCCCAGCTGATATAAATCAGGGGGAGCTTCCCAAGTGCTCCCAGTTGCACTCAAGATGAGAGAGTTGGGGGTGTTCAGCCTGGAGTGGAGAAGGCTCTGGAGAGACCTTAGAGCCCCTTCCAGTGCCTAAAGGGGCTTCAAGAGAGCTGGAGAGGGACTTTGGACAAGGCCATGTAGTGACAAGACAAGGGGGAATGGCTTCCCACTGCCAGAGAGCAGGGTTAGATTAGATATTAGGGAGAAATTCTTCCCTCTGAGGGTGCAGAGGCCCTGGCACAGGGTGCCCAGAGAAGCTGTGGCTGCCCCATCCCTGGAAATGTCCAAGGCCAGGTTGGACGGGACTCTCAGCAACCTGGTCTAGTGGAAGGTTTCCCTGCCCATGGCAAGGAATGAGATGGTCTTTGAGGTTCCTTCCCACCCAAATTGTTCTAGGATTTGGTACCTATGGGGTCCGGGAAAAGTGCTGCCAAGGCTGCCATGGAATTATGGCCCATGGGGCCAGAGCTGGGAGGACCAGAGGGCCAAACCAGAGGAGGACAGGCAACTTCCCCTCCAACTCTGACTCCAAAGAGCATCTTCTCATTCCTTGACATCCCAAATTTGCAAATAAAGTGTGGTGAGGGGTGATAGCACAGCCAAAATGCTCCTGCCTTTCCTCCAGCTAGATCAAGGAGGAGTTTTGGCATAGCATGCCCAAAACTGGGAGTGTATTTCACTGTTGGCTGGGGAGGTCCTTCCTTCTCCCCCATCTCCTCCCACCATCCTTTCCTTCACTTAGGCTGCTTTTCTCTTCCTTGCCTTTTGTTTTCCCCCTTCCCTGCCCCGGGAAGAAAGTCTCATTTCAGTCTGAAAGCCAGCGCTGGAGGGGGAGCCATTTGATGCTTAATGCCAGAGCGGCAGGAAACTTCACCTTCCTGGGGTGGAATTAAAAACACTTGAATTGTCTGGGGATCTTAAACAAGAGATGCAGGGAACATTCCAGGCTTTCCACACAAACACACGCACGCACACACACATGCAAAAGCCCACACAGCATCATGGTGTAATAGCTCCGCTGGAGTAATGCACTTGAACGCTCTCTGCAGCAGACAGACCAGCTCTCTCAGTTCTTGGGAATTAGTTTTTATTTTTTGAGGCCTGAGATTGCTGCTGGTCTCTGGGGAGAGAGATGTTCCTCTCGTGCAGAGAACAGTGCCACTTGCTATTTGTAATCATGCTTCCCTTGGAGCATCCTGGGACCAGGACGGGGCTGAGGGCATGGGCTGGAGTTCTGTAGATGCTGGGACTCAGGAGTGGGACAGGGAGTGGTCATCACACCTGGACAGCTCTCGTGAGACACTGAGATCCAGAGGAGGACAGGGATGTCTCAAGTCCTGGGAAAATACTCCAAGGAGAGGCTGGAAAGGAAAAGGATTCAGAGGAGGAGGAGAAGGCAAGGGACAGGGCCTTCCCCCCCCCCCTCTGTCCCCTCACTGCCTCTTCACAGGGCCTGGTTTTTATTCCCTGAAGGGACACACACAAGCTGAGCTGGCTCTGGGTTTGGGTGGCACTGGGAGCATCCTCCCTGAGTGGCAGCAGCTCCCAGCTGGAGCATGCAGGACTGAGCAATCAAGCAGGGGTTTTGCTCACATCCATCCATTCCTCCTTTTCTCCTCCCTGATCATTCAACCATCCCCTGGGCATGTTTTGGCCGTGGATGGCCGTGCATGTCCCCAGCAACCACTTTGGTCTCCGCTTTCTGTGCCGTGGTTCCCCAGCCCCCTGGGCATCCTGCTGCCCTTCAGCCCTTCTCTCACCCCTCCCTTCTGCACTTCCCCAGGGAGTTTGCCAAAGAGCGAGAGCGCGTGGAGAACCGCCGAGCCTTCATGAAGCTGCGGCGCCAGCAGCAGATTGAGCGGGAGCTCAATGGCTACCGGGCATGGATAGACAAAGCAGGTAAAGGAGGGTGACCGGGGGACATCTGGGGCCACAACGGGCACCCCAGACTGCGGGTCGTGTGGAGTGGTGGGGATAGAAAGGAATCCCTGAGCCCCGAAGTGCCCCCAAGGTGCTCACAGGGTAATGCTGAGTACACGGGTGAGCTTGGTGTGATGGTCCCACCAGGCTGCAAGCAGGGACATCACCAGCCTCTGGTGAATGCTCACGTTCTGTGGCATGAAATTGTCACATTCTGTGCGTGAGGCACGTTACATCTCCCGGGAGGCCGTGAGCAACACGGCTGCCAGCTGTGCTCTGCCATGGTTTCCTTTCTCCTGGCGTTTGCTGGAGTCCCCTGCAGTGGTGGGCAGTGGGAAAGAAGAGCAGTGAACAGGAGTTCTCCAGTTAAATCTCCCCCTGGGGCCATCTGGAGGGGATGCACTTACTGGTTCCTACCTCGGGACTCCTGGACCTGGGCCGGGGGTGGTGGAGGTTCCTCCTGACACCAGGCATGACAGGCCGTGGGTGTTGGTTCCCAAACTGCCACAGCCCATGTCCTTGCTTGCTCCTCGTAGGAATCAGGTCAGTGCAGTCAGCTCTGGGAAGGGAAGATTTACACTTTCATCCAGCGTTCAGACTTGTGAAAGATGGGTGTCTTGAAATGAGTCCTGAGCACCAGACCTCAGCTTTAGCCCTGGGCTGGGTCTTTTGAGCCCCAGACCTGCCTGCAATTTTCAACTTCTTTAATGAGCTTAATGATGGTGAGGGGAGGAGGGCTGATTACAAGTAATTTTTCTTTCTGATGCAATGGTTGGTAGCTGCCACTTGTCACCCTCCAGAATTTGCTTTTGGGCCCTTAACCAATACTTGGTAAGAGTTTGCAATCTAGAGCCAGCCTCTGGGCTGGGGCAAGTTCTTAGGTACAAGGCAGTGACATCTGAAGGTGCCTTGTCTCCTGATGCTGAACTGTGTGTTTTGCGTAGAGGAAGTCATGCTGGCCGAAGAGAACAAAAATTCGGGGACCTCAGCCTTAGACGGTAAGACCAGCAATGCCCTTAAAATCTGCCTGCCCTTCCTTCTGCCTGCCTAGACCCTCCAGCTGTGATGGGAGGTCTGGGGAGGCCCCAGTGGGGTCTGCAGCCCAAGAGAGGGGTGAGGGGAGGTGGATTTAGCACCATAACCCCTGAGAGAGTGTGGAGGCTGGGAGGTGTCAGATTCCACATGAGGGATAGCTCTGGACTAGGATCACCTGGGTCTCTCCATCCTGTTAATGGACCTGAGTACTGATCACCAGGTCCTGATCCAACGAGCTGGATACTGGCAGAGTTGGGCCACGGAGATTCCAGCACCTGTTCCTCTTGCATTCCCAGTGCTCAGGCGAGCCACCATCAAGCGGAACCGGATGGATGCCATGTCGGGTGACGAGCACTGTGTCGACATCTCCTCCGTGGGCGAGCGGAGGCTGGCGCAGAGAAGACGTCTTAATCCAACCTTGGGTCAGTGCAGTCTGCAGCTTGCTTCTCCCAAACCTCTTCCAGCTGATTGGGTTCCCAGAGTCACGCCCATCACAGACCAGCCACCTCTGCTAGTTTAGCAGCAAACCTCCTGCTGCCCCCTGTGCCACATAAAAACCCTCTGGACAAGTTGCGCCCCATAAGAGCAATGTCCGTGAACCATCTGTCCTGTCTCATGTTGCAGGAGAGGCTGGAGCATCCAACTCCTCGTTCCCCTTCTTTTCCTTTAGGTAACCCTTCGAGTCACTCTGGCCTCAAAGGCGCCAGGGTGGACGGTGCCTCCTACTTACGGCACAAGGAGCGGCTCCTGCGCATCTCCGTTCGCCACATGGTGAAATCCCAGGTCTTCTACTGGATCGTACTGAGCCTGGTGGCTCTCAACACTGCCTGCGTGGCCATCGTGCATCACAACCAGCCAGCCTGGCTCACCCACTTCCTCTGTGAGTCTCTGGGCTTGGTGTAGGTGGGAGAGCCCTGCCTGGACAGGAAAAATCATCTTATCTCCAGTGGCTGGAGGTTGCAGTACACCCTCACTTCTTGCCTCAAGGCACATAGGGATGAGTCCCAACACAGTCAAGCTGGTGTGGAGCTGGGTGGGGAATAACCTCAGCTCCATTCACTGTTGATAACAAATGACCATGTACAGATACTTAGCTCAGCTTTGCCCTTGGCCCCATGGCCACTGAGGGCTGTCTCAGCCTTGTGAGCAAACATGGAGGAGTTGTGCTGGCTTCACGTCCTTCGGGTGTGATGTGTTTGTCATGAGAGAGAAACAGGCCGCCAGTCTCAGTGGAGTTTATCCCAAAATTGTGAACGGTGATGATGGAAAGCTTGCTGGAGAGTCACCTTTGAATGTGCAGGAGCCACTGCTGGAAAGGCGTGACTTCGCAGGGATGGGACTGGTCATGGCAGAAATCCCTGGTTAAAATCTTTGTGCAGAGCATGGTGAGGAAATCCCAGGCTTCAAACCATTTACTGGAGCCTTCCTGAGCCCACCATGGGCCAGGGCACAAGGTCAGGTCTCAGAAGCGCTGCAGCCGTGTCCTCTGCAGCGTGGGCTACTGCAGAGCAGTGTGGTCAGCCCCACATGTGTCACTCCTGATTTGCTGCAGTGGGGACAGTGCTGTTTTGTCAGACTTGTTATTCTTCCTCACCTTGAAAACGTCCCTGTCAAGCCCCTGCTCTACCCAAATCTGCAATAGTAGGCTCAGGCCTGCTGGGCTCCCAGCACGCTGCGGTGTGGTATGGCAGCTGGTCGTGGTGAGAAGCATCTTCTGGGACAGGTGAAGAGCCAGGCTCTTGCCTGCTAAATGTTCATGAAATAGCTGGAAAGGGTTTTCGCTGGCTCTTGGCTGCTCAGCTCTGTTTCCCTTGCCAAGTTCCAGCCATGCAATGATTTTAATCCAGGTTGATAATATTCCCCTACAGGGTCGTGTGGTTGATGCCTTCGCAGGCTCCTCAGCCACTGTGGTTTAATGCCGAAGAGCTGCTCTGCTCTGTGCTGGCCATGTCTGGTCCTCTCAGTCCCCTGGGACACTGGTGCATCTACCCTGAATGATTAACTCATGGGCTTGATGCTCTGTTGCATACAGTTTAGCTCCTCACAGATAAAATTCCCTCATCCCAAACCCTGAGAGCATGGGGATGCAGCATGGTCCTTGACTTGTCCCATCTCTATGGTGTTCTGTATGGTCAGCTGGTGGGTGCACGCAGGGTGCTCCACTCAGCTCGGTGTCCCAAGCCCACTTGGGTTTTGTCTTTTAGACTATGCAGAGTTCCTGTTTCTTGGGCTCTTCCTTCTGGAGATGTCCTTAAAGATGTACGGGATGGGGCCACGCCTTTACTTCCATTCTTCCTTCAACTGCTTCGACTGTGGGGTGAGCGGCCCCAGGGATGCTCTGGGTGTGGGGGGAGATGCTTGGTAGGGGTCTGCAATGCAAGGCACCAAGGGGGAGAAGAGTATGGCCGTCACAGTGGGCAGGGAGCACTTTCTGCCGGGACAGCCTGAGACACCAGGTCCTGGACTGGGTGGTGGGTGCCTCGTCTTCAGGGAGGTTAAGATTTCCTGCAACAGCCCATCCTGAGCCCGTCTTTGACTTGTGGCTGTGTCTGCTTCTCAGGTCACAGTGGGAAGCATCTTCGAAGTGGTTTGGGCTATATTCAGACCAGGAACCTCTTTTGGGATCAGTGTCCTACGAGCTCTTCGTCTCTTGCGGATATTTAAAATAACCAAGTGCGTACCAACCGTCGGTGCCTGTCATCCTCCATCTCAGACTGTGGCTGCAGCCCAGACCCAGTTGCTCCCGCTCTCCTGCTGATGGTGTCAGCATCACTGCCAGTGCTCCAGCAATATCTCTGTTTTCTAGGTACTGGGCATCCCTGAGGAATTTGGTGGTCTCATTGATGAGCTCCATGAAATCTATTATCAGTCTGCTTTTCCTCCTCTTCCTCTTCATTGTAGTCTTTGCCCTGCTGGGAATGCAGCTGTTTGGAGGCAGGTAGGTAATTTCAGGGCTCAGGAACAGGAATTTCTCGGTGTTAAAGCCAAGTGATGACACCCTCTCTAGGGGCCCAGCAAGGCTGTAGCCTTCCCCCTCAGTCTCCTCCCGGTGGTACTTCTCCCAAACAAAAATCCCTGCTTGAGGGCTGCCTTTGGGCTCTGTGGACCCTTCTAGCCAGAAGACCTTCTTGTTTCTGGCACCAAATGCTCAGGAGACATTTTTCTGGAGGGAAAAGGTCTTCCTAAGCACAAGAGAACTGATAACACAGCAGTCGGGGGTTTGGTGACCTTGGTATTTCATCCCATTTATGTTCACCTGGTTCCCCTTCCAGGTTTAACTTCATGGATGGGACCCCATCGGCCAACTTTGACACCTTCCCTGCAGCCATCATGACGGTGTTTCAGGTAGGAGCTGGGCTGCCAGGAGACACAACCAAGGGAACTTGGGACCACCTGCTTACTCCCCCGTGGCTGGGAGGGGCTTTTTGCACCAAACAACCTCCCCTCTGTCAGCTGTTAGGTTTAACTTGCTTCCTCCCTCTCCTGCACAACAAAGTGGATGGAAAGAGTTGGAAACTCTTCCACCTGTTACAGAGGATGAAGAGTTTCAAAACTCTTCTGAGGAGACTTTAAATCCTCATCAGTGTCCAATGGGATCTCCCTCAGGTGCTGCAGCTGCAGACTTGGGTTATCCACTGCACAGGGTCTCCATACTTGGCTCGTGTGTGTTGGTGGCACAGATGTCCAGGTGACGGTAAGGTGCAGGTGACAGAGCTGCTGCCTTGTTTTCCCTCAGATACTGACAGGCGAGGACTGGAACGAGGTGATGTACAACGGCATCCGCTCCCAGGGCGGAGTGCGCTCAGGGATGTGGTCCTCCATCTACTTCATCGTCCTCACCTTGTTTGGAAACTGTATCCACCGGGCTGCTGTGCTTTTAGTGGTGACAACCCCATCTCCTCACCTTCTCTGGGGGCATCCCCCTCCCCACTTGCTGCTCCTTCTTCCCCTCCCAACTGAGGGAGACCCACCACACATGTATGGGTATCCCAAAGGCAGAGAAAGAGCTGGGTGGAGCTGCACTGAGGGCTGTTTCTATGGGATGGGAGAGGAGTTTGTGCCTTTGGCTGAGCTGGTGAGGAGCCCATCAATGCCACCCTCCCCTGGGAGCTGCAGATACACATGTCCTTAACACACGGCTTGTGCATCCTTAGCTGCTCTCAGATACTCTGCTGAACGTCTTCTTGGCCATTGCCGTGGACAACCTGGCCAACGCTCAGGAGCTCACCAAGGTATGTTCCTGCTGCTCCTTTTCCTTCTCCCATGGAGAGAGTGGGGGCAAAGCCATTTAGGCTTTGGTTTAGGAAAATGCTTAAACCTGCTGGTCTTTCCAGGAACGCCCACACTTCAAGTATGGCTTTAACTATTTCTCCATTTAAACTCCCCAGTTCTGTTTGCCATCAGTCAGATGGAGATAACCCTCATTTGTTGGATGGGATCTGATGTGGGGACTGTTATCTGCCTGAGCACTGTGGAGATGTGGAGTGGGAAGCATTTCCCGGTGGTGTCAATATTTATTCCCCATCTGCCTACAGGGCAGCGGATGTGATTAAGGATGCAATTTAAGCTGGTGCTTAAGCTGCTTTTAAGACCATGCTGGGAAATATTTGGGGAATGCTAAATTGTTGGGGCACCATCTGGATAATGGTGAGTAGGAGAGAGCTGCAAGGGTCGTTGCCGTTCTTTGGAGCAGGCCAGTGATCCTGTGGTGCCCAGATTTTTTGTAGAGCCCATGCTATTACTCATGTCCCTGGGGCTCACTGGGAGGCTTCCATGCTGGCATAAATCTGACCCGAAACAGGACATGGTGGTGCTTAGCCTGAGGGGTGTGTGCAGGGGTCCCCGTCCTCCCTCGGTGGGTGCAGATGGCACTTCCAGGGGCTGCCGGCTGCTGCTGGGGTGCGAGGGATGGGAGAGCCCCACGGGTACCGGCAGCATCGATTAAGAGAGCGCTGAGATTTTGAAAAGGCTGAATGCTCGCTAATGACTCCTAATGACATTCTTTGCTCCGGAGACACAACCATACTCATTAAAGCAATCCGGTCTCCGCTGGGGTCACTCATGGATGCCTTACCTCCCACTCTGTTGGGGGGATGCCTGTCTAGGCCCTGTGGCTGTGAGGAAGGGAGGGCTGAGCTGGTCTGCGCTGTCTGGGGTTGTTCCACCACGCTCAGCCCAGCTCTTGCCTGGAGTGGGCTGGGTTCACTTTTTTAAGCAGCGCTGATGCCTTCGGGAAGATCTGGTGTAGTGGGGAACCTGCATCCCCGTGGCACAAGGGAAATAAAGTGTCTCTGGAAGTACAGGTCTCCCTCTATCTCTCAAGCCTTGGCTTCAAGGGTGGCCCTGTGCATCCCTCACTGCTCCCGATGGCTGAGCTTTCCTTTGGAACCTCGACATCCCACTGAGCAACGCCCCTCTTTTCTCCACAGGATGAGCAGGAGGAAGAGGAGGCCTTTAACCAGAAGCACGCCCTTCAGAAAGCCAAAGAAGTCAGCCCCATGTCTGCCCCAAACATGCCTGCTATCGAGTGAGTGACTCCCCAACACCACCCCGGTGAACCCCTGAGCCCAGCCAGGCTTAGAAGGACACAGAGCTGCAGCAGAGCCTGGCATGGCTTGCTGGGAGGGCTGCCACAAGAAAAAGGGGTCCCCACATGGGGTCACTCCCTCTCTGGGCATCCTCCTGAAGATGGATGGAGGTCTAAGAGTGTGCGCCCCACGAGTAGCAGTGTTTTTAGGGAGGTGACAGCATGGGTAACAGGTCACGAGGGAAGTCCTGAAATTGCCAACCTCTAACACCAAGCTGCAGCCTCAGTGCTTGGGCATGGCAAAAATATGCTAAAAGAGGCTTTCTGCCCCAAATATAGAGCTCAAGCATTCAGGGCTGATGGTAGGAGGCTGGGGAGGAGGAAGGTATCTCAAGTTATTCTTAAGGAGGGGTGATATTTGTTCCTGGGGAGTGTTTCTCCATGGTAGAGCTGCAGGAGAGCAGCCAGGGCTGGGGGAGAAGGGAGCAGCGGTGTCACAAATCTCCCTCGGGCTCCTTCCTTGGGAACGAATGCAGTTAGGAGAGATGGAGCAGTTTTGTGAAATCATATTTGATTGCACAAAAATTTGATTTGGGCGAGAAAAAAAAGCCCCAAACTACATAAACCTCCAGCATGGTGTTAAGAAGCCTTGTCTCCGCATTTCAGCAGGAGAAAATTCTGGTTTTTCCTTCCTAGATGCCTTTTTTCTCTTTATTTTGAGGTGTCATATGGTCTAAATCACATAAAACTTTCAAAGTCAACATTGGAACGAGGCGTTTTGATTTGTTTCCCAAAACAGTACATTTCAGTACAGCTGAAGGGATTTTTTTTTTTTCCCTCTTTTTTTTTTTTTTAATAGAATCCCTTCCCAGGGAATTTTAGGTTTCGTTATGCTTTGAAACCCAGCCAAGCTCGTACATGGCAGAATCTCTTGCAGATTTGCTGAGAGAAACTGCTGTCTTCAGGCGAGTGCTGATCTGGGGGGGTCAGAGGCAGCCTTGGGAACAGCCCCCTCCCTGGTTTGGCAGTGGCGGGATGCTATGGTCCCATATCTTGCATGGTTTTAGGGGCAGCAGGAATGGGGGGGGGGGTGGTGCTCGTAAGCCCTGCCTGGTCCCCCAGCAGCCACAGATTTCGCCCTGGTTTGGGGGTGACGGAATGTTCATAATAAATCCATGTCTGGCCAGGTACTAAGGGGGTTTAGGGGAGAGGTGGTGGAGTCTGTATGTTGGCTCTGTTTCTGGATACCAGTGGGAATTTGGTGGATAAAGCGAGGGAATTGAGAGCTTTAGGCCGCAGAAGAGGCCGAGGAATGGACAGATAGGAGGGAGAGGGGGAGATGGAATATATTAGGGTAGTAAAGGATTTACCCACGCTGCACATCCCTGATAGAGCTTTCTAGTCATTTTCAGACAGAGCTGGTTGAGAAAACAGTTCTTTTTAACCTTTCCTTGTTGTTCTAGTGGCATTGAAAGGGGAGGTATTGACGTTCACGGGGCTTTTTCTCAGCTCCTCCCACTCACCAGGATGGATTGGGGTCAGGGCCAGGCAGTGCCATGCCGTGGGTTAGGCTTGATGATGTTGTCAGCCTCAGGTCCAGTGTGCTTTTGGTGGTGCTGCGCTTGTGCCAGCAGCTGGGGAGAGACAGTGGGGACAACACAGTGGCGGACAAGGCAGAGCAGAGCTGGCACAGAAGGGCTGCCGGGAGCTCAGAGCCGGGCTCTGCCTTCGGGTGCGCGCGGACACGGATGGCTCCATTTCCATGTGGGTACCTGGTGCAGGCAGCTTGGTGCAGGCGATCCTGCCCGCAGAGAGGTCCGGCGCTGTGGGGACGGATGGGCGCTCCTACCCAGCGTGGCCAGGCTGGTGGGGGCGGCCGTGGTGCCCATCAGAGCGCTGCGTTCGCAGCCGGGCGCAGATGGCTCGGGACTGCTCAGCGCGGGGGCGGCCGGGTGGGCGCGCGCGGGCGCTGTCGTGCGTTGGTGTTGAATGCGCTGCGTGGATGCATCTGGAGGCTCGGCCACTTGTTGTGGGAATGCTGTGGGCGCCTGCAGCTCCATCCCTGCCTCGAGCGTGGCACTGGGCCCTTCCCATGCACGGGGCTCCATGGAGACCATAATCACCAGCGTGACTGGAGCACCTCTCCCGTGAGCTCCGGCTGGGAGGGTTGAAGTTGTTCAGCCCGGAGACCTTAGAGCACCTTCCAGTACCCAAAGGCACTATGAGAGAGCTGAAGAGGGACTTGTGAGAAGGCGCTTTTCTGACAAGTGATAGGACAAGGGGGAATGTCTTCAAACTGTTAGGAAGTGGTCACGACACCAAGCCCGCGAAAGCTCAAGAAGCATTTGGAGAGTGCTCTCAGGCACAAGGTGGGATTTTTGGGGCTGTCCTGTGCAGTCCTTGTGGGTCCCTTCAAACTCAGGACGTGCTATGTTTCTATGATTGCATATTCTCTGGGCAGTTTTCTTGGAGCTGTGTGTATCCAAATCTTTTCTATGCGGATGCAGAGGCTAAAGCCTGGAATCTCCCCAGCTGCTAATGTGTGTTAAGGACTCTGCCAGCCCTGTTAACTTGCTCTGTGTGGGGGCTGCTCAGGTGACAGGAGCTCTGTGGCATCGCAACCTGGGCTTGTGACTCGTGTTTGCTGGGGAACTTCACGTTCCCCTCTGTGCTCCCAGGGCAGCATCAACCCACGGTGATGGCTCTGAGCAGCTCAGGGCTCGCCCCATGGATTGCTTCCTCTTTCCAATTGCCATGTGTTTCTTGGGAGAAGTGAATTTGGAGCAGTTTGAGACAGCTGTTAAATATCCAAGGATGCCTCAGAGCTTCTGAAGGACTGGAGCCTGCACTGCTCTCCTGGTGCACGGTGCGGGGAAGGCTCCCAGGGAACGGAGTGTCAGCGTGAGCGTGGGCAGCCTGTGACCAGTGTGCCAGTGGGGGCTCACTGTGTCTCTGCGGGGCCCGGATGAGGCTGCTGCGCTGACCGGCTGCCCAGGGAGGGGGGACAGCTCTCTGCGCTGCCCACAAGAGTGGAAGGAGGGGATTGAACCCGTTTGTTTTTCCTCCCCAGAAGAGACAGGCGGAGGAGACACCACATGTCGATGTGGGAGCCACGCAGCAGCCACCTGTATGTGGGCGGCGGGGGCGCGTGTCCGTCTGTGGCTCCTGTGCTGTCTGTGCGTCCGCGGGGCCGGGGCACACCCCGCTCCCCTCCGGCCTCCCTGGCAGGGATGGGAGTGGGAACTCTGTGTGTGTGTGTGTGTGTGTGCTGTATCCGTGTGCCCCCGTGCTCCCCGTCCGTGTGTGCGCGGCTCGGTATGTGCCGATCCCCCGTGCGCGGTGCCGTGGTGCCGGCTCCTGTCGCTCCCCGTGGGTGTGCGGTGGGGTGTGAGCAGTGCCCGTGCCCGTGTGTGCTCCTGGGTGTTTCCCTGTGCCGCGGGGGTGTCGGGAAGGGCACGTCTGTCTTCTCCTGGGTGTTACTTTTACGACACGGAAAAGGTTTTGTGGCATAGCCCAGTTCTCCACATAGAGAAGCCCAGTGCAGCTCCTTCCTCTCAGACAGTTAAAATCGCTGCTCCTCAAGCCTCAGGGCAGGCTTTCTACCCAGGATGTGCTGGGAGAGAGGCAAAGAGAGGTCCCTGGATGCAGCAAGAGGACTTGGCCCATATTTGAGCTGTGCCCAGGCAATCACAGGAGAGGAAGGTGGTCCCTGCCTGTCTGGGATAGGGCAAGCCAGGATGCTGGCTGCTCCCAGAAGCTGGACATGTTGCCTGAAACTTCAGGCCAGCAGTGAGGCTACTGGGGCTGGTCATCCATCAGCCTGATGACTTCTGAAGGGGCACAAGCACAGTCTCAGCCCCATTTCCAGCCCCTGCCAGCACCAGAGGGACACTGATGAAGTCTTAGCACAGCCTGTAACCCTGGCGGTGGCCCTTCCTTCTCCCTGGGATTCCCAGATTAAATCCAGGGTGGGTGCTTCACCGAGGGACGGTGTGGACAGCCAGGATGGTAACCCCTCGCTGTCCCCCATTGCAGGCGGGAGCGTCGCCGGCGGCACCACATGTCAGTGTGGGAGCAGCGCACGAGTCAGCTGCGCCGGCACATGCAGATGTCCAGCCAGGAGGGCATCAACAAGGATGAGCCGCCCCTCATCAACCCCCACGCCAGCATCTTCCGCAGGAAGAAACCCGGGGATGGCGTCACCTTGGAGAAGTGCACTGAGGAGCAGGGCAAGGGCGAGCGGCCGCTGGCCGAGGGACCTGAGCAGCCAGTCCCAGGGGCCAACCCCGGTGGTGGTGACGACAGGACATCGCCCCGGGCCAAGCGGGATAAGGACATTTGGCAGCAGAAATCTTGCCACGGGAACTGTGAGCCAGGAGAACAGGATGGGGCAGGAGGCAGCATCGAGGATAGGGCCAGGATGAGGCAGAGCCAGCGGCGCAGCCGGCACCGCAGAGCCCGCGTGGAGGGGAAGGATACGGCTGGCATCTTGGGGAGCCGCTCGGCCAGCCAGGAGATGGGGCTGGAGGAGGCCAGCACTGCAGAGGGGGCACAGGACGGGGACCGGCGTGGGGACGTGGCTGCAGCAGAGGCGCTGATTCCGGGGGAGCCGGAGGCGAGCGGGGAGTCCATCAGGTTGGTACCTACAGAGGGCATCTTGCCATTCCCACAGCTCCTCATATTCTCTTCATGTCATATGCCCGTATCTTCTCACACCTTTTTTTCTTCCCCGTCCCTCCGGCAGGACAAACGGGGTCCCTGCTGGGGATGCCGATCTGATTGGGACCACCAAGAAGGGGAGCCCCCCACACGCCGCACCCGAGCTCTCGCAGGGGAAGACGGGCAACCTGACGGAGCAGGACTGCAGCAGCCCAGACACCAGCGAGCAGGCGCTGCTGGAGCCCAGCCGCACCGTGAGCCGCAGCGAGCCCGACCTCTCCTCCATCACCCCCAACACCGAGAAGGCCACCGAGAGCACGGCCATCATGATCGATGTCCACGACTCCGCTGTGGTACAGAGTGAGGACCCGTCTCTCTTTCCTGAGCCCCTCTCCCAGCCCTTGGGGACTCTGCAGGGATGGAAAGCCGCTTGCACAGCTTTTCCTGTCCACATCCATCAGCTGGGGGGGATCTCCTTGCTGTTCCTTGCAGTACTTCCCTCCAGCACCCCAGTTTTGCAGGGGAGCCCAAACGCTGATGTGCCAGCACCCCCTGGGGCCCATGTCCCTTTCTCACCTGTTTCCATCCACCCCTTCATCTGATCCCTCATTTCACCTTTCCTCTCTGCCTGGGAAAAACTCTCGTATTCCCTGTTTTACCTGGCACATCTGTAGCCTCCGGCAGCTCGCTGTCACTCAAGCCCCTTAGCAGCATCCTCGCTGTCAAGGTGAGCTGCTTTAAACAGTGTTACTAATTAACCAGCAAGGTGAAAACTGGCCTCGTTAAACCCATTTCACCTGCTCCATCCCAGCAGCTCGTGTGTTTTCTTCCTGCCCTAGTCCATCTCCCTGTAACAGCACAGGGATTCGGAGCAGGAATGAGGGGGTTGCCCGGGTGGCAGGGACACCTCAGGGTGTTGTCTGAGTGCAAGGCCAGGCAAAGGCTCTCGCTTTCCTGCAGTTAGCAACAAGACAGATGGCGAAGCCAGCCCCTTAAAGGAGGCTGAGACCAAAGAGGATGAGGAGGAAATGGAGAAGAAGAAGCAGAAGAAGGAAAAGAGCAAAACGGGCAAAGCTATGGTGCCGCACAGCTCCATGTTCATCTTCAGCACCACCAACCCGTGAGATGTTTTTCAGACTGGGGCTGGGGAGGGCTGCAAGGGGAAGGACTCCAGATGTCACCAAGAACAGGGAATCCCTGTGGGAAGGGAGCCGAATATGTCCCCAAACAGGCTTGATAAGCAGCCACGGTGTTCCCCAAGCCCCACATTGCTCTCGCACTGTGGCAGCCATGCTCATGGCTCTCTCTCCCAGCTGCTGATTGCTAAGCTGGGATTTTTATTCACTGATTATTTGCCTGCAGTTTTCTGCTCCACTGTAGCTCTTCCCCAGCTCCAGCAGCCTGGAAGAGTAAGCACCCCGATTTCTCAAGGACTCTCCCTGCCTGGCTGTGGGGCTGAGACAGCTGAGAAAAGGGATCAACAAGCCCAAATGCCCCTCGGGCTCCCTTCTTTTGCTCCTCAGACTGTGCTGCCCATCTTCCCACCCTGGAAGGTGGCTATATGGGGTGGGCTTTGCACGCGGGCTGCGGCTGGGGCCTGCCAGGGGCTCACAGGTGGGGTGTGGGCTTTGTCCCCACAGGGTGAGGAGGGCCTGCCACTACATCGTGAACCTGCGCTACTTCGAGATGTGCATCCTCCTGGTGATCGCTGCCAGCAGCATCGCTCTCGCCGCCGAGGATCCCGTCCTCACCAACTCCGACCGCAACAAAGTGATTGCAACCCCCTCCCGCTCCCCCCGCCGGTGCAGGCAGAGCTCCTGTAGGATTTTAGCTCTCGCGGTGGGACGCGGGTCAGGGCAGCCGGTGGCAGCGCTTGCACCACACCACGGAGTCTGACTTCTTCCCCGTCACCTTCCTTTATAAACCACGGGAGTCACTCTCAGCTTCCCATATGTGGGGTTTAGAGCCTAGGGAGAGACCAGGATGCCTGGTCAGCTGTAAAGTGGCTTGAACTTTATGCTGGTATGGGCACTGGTGTGGGGCACATGCTCCTGGCTAGCATCATCATTTCCAAGCCATGTGCATGGGAAATGATTCCCCCCTGCCTGCACAGACTGGGTTTAGGGCTGTCCTGAACTCCTAGGGACCAGGCTGGGTTTGGGACAAGCAAACCAAAGCTGTGTCTGTCCCTGAGCCAGGCCAGCTGCAGTAGCTGGGTGTCTGGGTGGGCAGGGTTTGCTCAGCAGCAGCTGCAGAGCACCTGTGCCCTCTCTCTGCAGGTCCTGAGGTATTTTGATTACGTCTTCACTGGTGTCTTCACCTTCGAGATGGTGATCAAGGTAAGAGGCCTGGCAGGCTGCAGCATCCCTGCAGCCAGTGGGAAAGAGCTCAGTTTTGCACTTCTGCTCCTAAATTTAGATGGAGGAGACCTTAAAGTCTGGTTCTCAGCAGTGGTGGTCGTGAGTGCTCAGCACCTCCTTTATCAGCCTCAAGGCTTCCATAAAATATGAAGTCCTACACCCAGGACACTAGGACGAGTTGGCAGTGTCCCTGTGCCCCAGCTTGTCCCTTCCACTTGATGTCCAAGCTGCTCATTCCCTGCCTGTTTTTCTCTCTGTATCTCCCCTCCAGATGATTGATCAGGGCTTGATCCTGCAGGACGGCTCCTACTTCCGGGACCTCTGGAACATCCTGGATTTCATCGTGGTGGTGGGAGCACTGGTGGCTTTTGCCTTGGCGTAAGTGGCTGTTGTCCTTGTCAGCTCCCTGCCTTCCCATGGCTGGGGTGGGAGAAGGATGCAACCACGTGTCGTGGCTACTAGACTCTGATTTCATTTTGTATTTTATTTCTCTGCACCCTTCTGCTCTGCTTCTGGGATGGCTCCTGGCAGTGGTGTGTGGCTGCTCCAGAGATGTATTTCTCCTTGTTTGTCAGAAGCTGGTGAGCAAGCAGGGAGCAAAGCAAGGCAAGCTGGAGATGCTAGGAGGAAGTTGGTGGTGAAAGTGGATTTGAAACAGAGCAGAAGGGGCTGTTAGAGAGGGGGGAAATGGTCCAAAGGTGTCAGAGCTGGAATTATACACCTGCTATGCATCTTGGGGTGCACAGAGACAGCAAAAGCAGCAGCCTGCCAGGTGGATCTGCCCTCTAAACATGTTTGTGCTGGAAATGGTACCCCTGGCTGGTGACTTTTCTTCTGGTCTGAGGGGAACATTGCTCTGGAGCCCTGCAGGAATGGGGGTGAGGCCAGTGGGGTTTGTGTCAGCATCCTCTGAGGCATCATGGAGAGGGCTGTGTGCTTGCCCTGCAGTGTCTCCAATGAATATCGCTTTGAGATTGGCCTCCGGTACAGAGCTTGTGGCACCTGTGGGTACTGGGATGTCCATGGTGCTCATGCCGTGCAGGGCAGGAGCACCCAGGGACGAGTTTCCTGCTGCTCTGACGTCCCCTGTGCTGCTGGCTGGGGCAGGTGGTGCAGAGAGCACAGGGAGGGATGCGTGGTGCCAAGGTGATGCTTGCAGGAGACGGGCATTCCCTGGTCCCCAGGGCTGTGCTGCCCCACTGGGGCCCAAGGAGGGAGATGAGGAGAGAGGAGAGGCTCAGGCTTCTTTGTCACGCTGTTGTTCTCTCTTTGTGCCTCTGACACTGGCAGCAGTGGCTGGTGAGAGGGGAGGGCCTGGCAGCCACGCAGACGGGAGCCTTGGCCTTGTCCACAGCTCAGGTACCGTGCGGGGCTCTCGGGGTGGCCGGGTCCGAGCCCCAAGGTCGCTCGATGGATTACAGCCCGTAATCCATCCCTCCCATCTCACCCTGGACTGGGCAGCAGCTCCTTCTCCTGGTTCTCACCCACTTGTACCCCCCCGGCTCGTTGCTTATGCCTTCCTCACCCTCCTACCCCATTCCTCACTCAGTGCTTTCAGCCCCTGCTCTCTCCTCAGGAACAGCAGGGGAGAATTCAGCTCGCTCAGCACAGAGATGAAGCAGCCCCTGCAGGGGGCTGACGGCAGACCCCAGCATGGGGAAGGAGCATGGGGCAGGTTTGCTGACTGGGGACAATGCTCTGAGCCTCTGGAAGGCCACACAGGCCACCATGGGAGTGGATCGAGCAACTCTAGGGCCCAGGTGATGCCTCCTCTGCCCGGCCAGCTTCTCGGAGCATGTCTGGCAGGGCTCAAGGGCATCAGCAGCCTGAAGATGCACTGAGTGGTTTGAAGAGGAGGACAAGGGAGCCTTTTCCTTCCATCAGGCAACTTCCATCAAGAATTTCGATGGCTTAAGGAGCACAGGTTGCTGGCTCAGCCTGCTCTTGGGTGGACGGGTGTCCTCGCCAATGTACAGTAATTGTTTACTGTCCCCTTGCCCTCACCCCACGAGGGTGGCACGATTACTGCGGTGGCCCCTGGAGATGGCAGGGCCCAGCACCGAGCATGTGGGGAAGCTGCCTGGCACCTTCTAGCGCTGCTTGCCATGCCACCTGCCTGCCTCCACCCATCCTCCCGAGGGAAGGATGTTCCCTGTGGGCATGGGGCAGCTGAATTCTCAAGGGTGAGCATCCCCATCGGCCATGGCACCGAAGCCCTTCCCACAGCGAAGGCCTTGGCATCTCCACACACGTTTGCAGCAAGCATTGGTGTGTCTTGCTCTCTCTTGTAGCCATAGCTGGGTAGGTTCTGAGCTGCTTGTGCCATGGACGGGGGGCTCTTTGTAATGTAAACCTGCAGGATTGTCCATCTGCCCCACCTCCAGCATGGCTCCTCCTGGGGGAGATGATCTCATGGCTTCGGGAGTGAAAGGAATAAAGGCACCACGGCGATTTCCGATGGGTTCATACCTTATAAAGCATTTATAAGAACCCCTGCCTCTCCCCTCAGCAGGCCAGCACCGCCACAGCCGCGGCAGCTGCAGGATGTTCACCAGCTCTCCGTGTCCCAGCCCGCCGCCCTCCCTCCCACCCTCCCTCCTGGTCTCCAGGGGAAAGGTGATGGTGGTGATGTTTCAATCCGTCTCCTTTTCTTCTCCCTCTGTGAGCTCTTTGATGTGGGGCCAGGGCAGGAGGAGTGTCCTCCTTGTCCTTCTCCTCTCTTCCATGGTGCTGGGTGGGAAGAGCAATGCCCATGGAGCGGCTGCGGTGATTACCTGGATGAGAGCAGCTGGTGACTGAGTCCAGCACTTCCCAGAAGGAGTGTTGGGATGTGTCATGCAGGTTTCCTGTCCCTTTTGCCTCCTCTCTGCACTCTGGTTTTCCCACAGGAGTCCTGGGTGGCTCTGGGCACAGCAGGAGGCCTTTGAGCCGGTTCAGCAGTGCCACCATCACCCTCTGGCTCGCTGTGCCACGTCCAAATCACTGATAATCAAGTGTCCAGCCATAAAGCCATCTCTCTGTGTGCCATTGTGGCTTGTCCACTGCTCCCTCGGAGCCCACACGTCCTGAGAGAGAGGCTGTCTCCATTAACCATAGCTCTCCACGTGGAAAGCTAATACATCAATCCATACATAGCCTAAATAAAAAGCTGTAAATCTCCAAAGAGTTCAAATTAAATTAGCTGAAATAACCAGAACCACAAGTAAAGACCCTGCTCGCCTTTGCCTCCCTCAAAGGAGGCATTTCACAGCAGTTTTGCAGAGCTGCCCAGAGGTGGTGGAAAGGTTGCTGGAGAGGTTGAGGGGTCATTGTGGAGCCCTCGCCCTTGGTGTGCAAGGGCGGATTACCCAGCAGAGGTGCCTCTTTCCTTGCAGCATTTCCTTGTGCCCATTGGCACCAGGGTCTGGAAGCAAGAAGGCCCCCTATGTACTGCAAAATAACCTGGTGTGAGGCAGGTCAGGACAGAGGTCCCACCACAGGAGTGCCACAAAGTTAAATTGCCACCTTTTCAGCACACCTCCCACATGTTGGAGTAACACACAGCCAGGGGCTGGGGTTAGTTGTATATGTTTTAGGAAATGTTTTACTTGTAGGCTTTG
>VZTA01026725.1:104174-123490 GCA_013398855.1 Mohoua ochrocephala
ACTCTGTGTGCACGTGGCAGGGACTTGGCTCAAACAGGGTCAGAGGCTTGGTTACAGCCAGGGACCTTGGAGCCCACCTTGGCTTGTCCACGTGAGTGTCCTGCTAGCTTGCAGGAGATCCTGCTCTGCAGCTCAGGCTCTTAATCAGTGGAGTTCTCAATAGAGGTGATTTAGCAGAATTTGGATGGGAACTATTGGGGCTTTGCAGTTAGGTTCCCTTGGAGGCACCTGCCTTTGGCTCACGGTCTCCCCACCACTCTTGGCTAAGGAGGACCATGTGCCTTCCTGCTGTTGCCTGCTGTTCCACTCCGTGCAGGTTCCTCTTGCATTGGAGCTTTCACTGTGTGCCCCCCACCCAAAACCTCCAGCAGGGAGGGCAGGAGGGGCTTCCGGATGAGTCCCTCCCTGGAGATGTGCCCCATCCTGAAGGGCGCAATGTGGTCTACTCGTCGTGCCTTTCACCCGAGGTCTGGGGTGGTGGACAGCTGCCGCAGAGCCCCCATGCAGCTCCCCTGACACTTTTCTTACCCTCCTCCTCTCTTTTCTTTTTCCGTCTCTCTGCTGGTGCTGCTTGGTGGCTGCTGGGCTGGATCGCCGACAGGAATGCTTTGGGGTAACTATGGCGCTCGGGAGATTGCGGGATGCTGTTCCTGGGAATGCAGGGGGGTGGGTGCAGGTGGATATCAGTCTGTCCAACACCTGAGCTGACCCTTAGCTGCATTTTCAGGGGCTGCAGCACGCTGCTCTGCAGGCACTCCTGAGGGCCGAAGAGATCCCCCCTCAGCAGATGTCAGCCACTGCATTTGGGGTGTCCTTGGTGACAACTTGCACCAACTGGCCTCAAACCCTCACCCCAGCCCTCAGTCAGATGCCCCAGCCCCTTACCCAGGTCCTGACACTGAGCAAAGCAGGAGCGAAGTGAGTCCTCGGTCCGTTTGTAGAGTTGCTTCCCGTGCGTGTGAGGGCTGTGCTCCTAGGGAGGACTATTAATTAGTGGTTTTGTTTACATATCGTAATGATTAAGCCCATTATTGGACTCCCTGTTGCATTAACCCTCGCCAAGGAGCTGTGTAATTGGAAGCATCTGTTGTTGCAAGTAATTTCCTTGACGTTTTTCAAGGGTGCCTGGTGGATACAAGCCGTGCCACCTTCACCAGGACCTCGCTGCTCCACCCTGAGATCCAGTGTTTAGTTAAAAGACAAGAAAAAAACCCCCTGGTATTGTTGTTGGGGAATAATCATCATATTCAAGATATGAGGGTCATGAGAGGGCTTTTCTAAAGAATTCTACCGGTAAGCTCTGCCTCCCTCAGCTGATTTGGGGTGAAGGAAAGAGTAGCCCTGGTCTGGAGAGACCTTGGAGACCCTTCCAAGGGTCCAATCCCTCTGCCTTGGGCAGGGACACCTCCCACTAGAGCAGGTTGTTCAGGGCCCCATCCAACTTTGCCTGGAACACTTCCAGGGATGGGGCATACACAATTTCCCTGGCAAGGTAGACCCCACTGAGTGCACCTCCCTCATTTTATTATGAACTTCTTGCAACTGGTAGGAAAAAATTTGCAGTGGTGGTAACCCTGTGCAAGTCCCATTCGCATGCAGCATGTGCCTGAAGGAGGGAAGCAAACCTCCTTGTGCTGCCTTTGCCCTGCACACCTCCTGGCACTGTCTGCCCCAGCCCTGGCATTGCTTCCCACAGCCAGGGGTTTGTTAAGGTCACTGGAAGAGTGCTAATCCCAGGAAAGAGAGGATTGCCTTGTTTTCCACCTCTGCCAGTTGTCAGCGCCCGGGTTGGAGGAGCCACATTTAGGTGGGCTGAGCGCTCGGCAAACACACGTTTGTGCTCCTCCTGTTCCCGTCTTCACACATGCTGGGGGGGTGCTGTCAGCAGTTTAATGCCCCAGGGCACCCAGGTCTACAAGGTTATTGTCTCTCTGTTCCATTTTTGGGTGCGTGCGCCTCCCTCCAACATGGCAGGACCAACAAGGGCCGGGATATCAAGACCATCAAGTCTCTCCGTGTGCTGCGGGTGTTGAGGCCTCTGAAAACCATCAAGAGACTGCCCAAGCTGAAGGTAATGAGCTCCATCTCCTGCCTCACATCCTCTTCTCCTGCATGGACTGCTTGGAGCAGGGATCACACACAGTGATTTGCTTGTGAGCAATCAACAAGTTGTTTTCAAAGCTCTTTTTGTGCTTTAGGAGCCCTGTCTGCAACCGCAACACCCTTCAGGCTGCTTCGTGTCTGGAGGTGTAATGAGTTATTAAAAGCAAGCCTGGACAAGGTGTCCAGAAGTAGTTCCTCTGCCAGGGAAAGTGGGGCTTGAGTGGACGAAATGGAGCAAAGCCCAGACGTGCTTCTGAAAAATAGGCTGCCCTAGTTTTGGATAGCTCAAATCTCTTTCCAGATTTTGTGATCTTTCCCATCAGAGCAGGTTGCAAACAACTCGGGGTTTTGTGTGCTGTGCTGTCATGGTGTTGCACTGGAGAGGGATTTCCTGTCTCAATAATGGGATTATTTCTGCATCACAGGTAGGATTATCAATTTCCCTATCTTAGCTGATGGGGTACAGAGCCAAAAAAAAGAGTATGAGACCAAGGAAGTCCTTTTTTTCTTGTAAGTGGTTTGGCTGATTGATGAGACCCAGGATGGCAGCCCAGGAACATGGGGTTTGACCCCAGCTTTTCTTCCTGATCAGTGGACGGAGTCAGCCCGTGTCAGTTCATTTCTGGAAGTGCCTGTCTCCACTATAAAACGGGGATAAGGACAATCCCCACTCAAAGCGCTATGAGAACCAGGGCTGAGAGCACTAAGGGACGTGCTGCTGTGGCAGGCAGAGGTATTTGCTCTGCCTTGTTATTTGGAGTGATACGAAACAGTGAAGTGTTTAGTAATTAGTTTTGAGTGCTGCTAATTGCATCATCAGGATGGTCCCCTGTCTGCTCCTCTGGTTGCAGAGAACACTGAGGATACAAATATCCATCCCTAGTGCTGTCTCAGGGGCTGCTTGGTGCCTACATGGTGCTGTGGGTACTCTGGGTGTTAACCTCATTCACAAAATAGCTTTTGGCCTGGGAGAAGGCCCAGCTCTTTCCCTCTTTTGCCACCAGTTATCCTGGTCTTGGTCCTGCCATTTGCCAGGGCTGTGGGTTCCCCAGGGTGAGCTCTGCCATCTCTTTCAGGCCGTTTTTGACTGCGTTGTGACATCTCTCAAGAACGTCTTCAACATCCTCATTGTCTACAAGCTCTTCATGTTTATCTTTGCTGTCATCGCCGTGCAGCTCTTCAAGGGGAAGTTCTTCTACTGCACTGACAGCTCGAAGGACACGCAGAAGGACTGCATGTAGGTGCCCTGTGCAGTGGGTCTGGTGCTGCTGACCCCTCTGGCAAGGGCAGGGTGCTGGGTCATGTCTGCTGTGGTTCCCCATTAAGTCCTTGGCCATGACTTGCTCATGGGGTGTACAGCATGGGCTGTGCCCTGTCCCCAGTGCTGTGTCCCATCCTTCTATGGGGTGCAGAGGCCCTCAATTTTCTCCTATTCTTTCCTCTTTCTCTCTTCTGTTTTCCTTTCCCCTTCTCTCTCCCCTTCCTCATGGTTGTTATCCAGTTTTCTCCCCATTTCTCCCTGCGGGAGGAAGGGGGACCCCCCCCCCCACACACACACCCACGCTGCCCCCAGGGTTCAAACCCACCATCCCATACTCTGGCAACCCAAAGCCCAAGGTCACTCTCCCTCCCAACGTTGCAGAGGGAACTACGTGGACCATGAGAAGAACAAGATGGAGGTGAAATGCCGGGAGTGGAAGCGGCACGAGTTTCACTATGATAATATCATCTGGGCTCTGCTCACCCTGTTCACAGTGTCCACTGGCGAGGGGTGGCCCCAGTGAGTATTATGCTCAGTCTGTCCCCTTGAATAGGGGTGGTCACATTCCCATTGAGGTGGTCAGATTACACCCAGTGAGACGGAGGGAGGAGCTGCTGGGCAGGGAGGTGGAGAAGAATAACAAATTGTACCAGCACAGCAGAGCTTTTAGCCCCGCTGTGAGGCTGGGGCTGTGGCTGGGGTTAGCTTCTTCCTTAGAGAGTGAATGATGGATAATCCCTTTTCTGCGTGGCCTGGAGATATATTTTAGGTCAATATTAGGGATAACAGTAGAACCTCTCTAAATGCTCATGTGAGTTTGGGCAATATTTTTCTTTGTGTGCAGAGCACAGGAAAATCCATTTTTCATCAGGGACACAGCAAAGCACTGTAAAACAAGCTGTAGCCATTTAAAAGGGTCATCCTTGAAAGCAGATTAGGACAGAGCTTTACCTTGTCATTACACAAGCGTGGACAGGCAGAGCTGGGTCCCATTGGAAGTGATGGACACATCCCTGGTTGCTTTTCTTCACCTCTCTGCCCACAGGGTGCTGCAGCACTCGGTGGATGTGACGGAGGAGGACCGTGGGCCCAGCCGCAGCAACCGCATGGAGATGTCCATTTTTTATGTCGTCTACTTTGTGGTCTTCCCTTTCTTCTTTGTCAACATTTTCGTGGCTCTCATCATCATCACGTTCCAAGAGCAAGGAGACAAAATGATGGAGGAGTGCAGCCTGGAGAAGAACGAGGTATAGTCTGGGGAGGGGGAACGAGGACATTTCCATGGGGTTTTTAGCAATTTGGGAGCTTGGAACTCCCTTGATATTGAAAAGGTGAGAAATCCATGAGCCAGCTGCCTTCCCAGATCATGGAGGAAAGAAGCATGGCAGCCATCACCACCGAGGTGCCCATGGGCCAGGGTCTGATGGGCATTGTTTCATTGCAGAGGGCCTGTATTGACTTTGCCATCAGCGCCAAGCCCCTGACGCGGTACATGCCCCAGAACAGACACACCTTCCAGTACCGCGTGTGGCACTTCGTGGTGTCCCCGTCCTTCGAGTACACCATCATGGCCATGATAGCGCTCAACACCGTAGTGCTCATGATGAAGGTGAGCTGGTGGTCAGAGTGAGTCTGTCCTCTTTGTTTGGAGCAGTAGTTTCAATCAGGATGGGAGCAGAGGGTATTTTGGTTGTGGAGATGCTTTGAGACAGCCTCTGTGTGTGTATTCCCTTGGCACAGCCAACTTGAAACAACACAGGACCTGAACTGGAGGTGGCATCTTTTCTAAAAGAAATGACCCAAATTATTTAGACCTCTTAACTACTGCAGGCAGATCTGGATTTCCTCTGTGCTCCCTTCTTAGAAGAAGTGGCATCTGTCCTGGGAGAGGGGTGGAGAGAGTAAGGAGGAGATGTTCTTGATGCCCCCAGGGCAAAAAGAACATGGACGGCCACAGGTCTGTCCTGAGGGAGGGGTGAAGGAAGGAAGGAATTCTTGAGGCAGCCAGGGCAACAAGCATAGGAGACTGTTGGGTCTGTGCTGGGACAGTCATCAGCCAAGAGGCTGGCAGGCCCCCTCCTGGCTAGTGCTGTCTCTGTTTCCATCAG
The DNA here is from genome assembly GCA_013398855.1 of Mohoua ochrocephala. Lineage (NCBI taxonomy): Eukaryota > Metazoa > Chordata > Aves > Passeriformes > Acanthizidae > Mohoua > Mohoua ochrocephala. Next base: position 109,647 of record VZTA01026725.1, read on the forward strand.
TACTATTCTGCTCCATACACCTATGAGCTGGCCCTGAAGTACCTGAACATTGCTTTCACCATGGTGTTCTCCTTGGAGTGCGTCCTCAAGATCATCGCTTTCGGCTTCCTGGTGAGTGCCTGCTCCTGTTCGTTCCAAGGGTGTTAATTTGGACTTTGGCAGTGCACAGATCACAGGGGGAAGGTGTTAATAGAGTGAGGTTGCTGCTACTTATTTTGGATCCTGGCCTAAGAGCTGCTTTTAGGCTGGAATCCTTTGGCTCTCATTGCACTTCCCGCTGCTGGATGCTGCTGGGGGAAGCCACACTGCTGCTTTACTTCTTGCTTTGTGCTCTGTGCCTGGACCATGCGTGTTCTGTGCTGCTGCTCTGTTAGAGCCCGCTGCTGCTGCACATGCTGGAGGCTGTGCTCCCTTGTCCCCACAAGTCAGGAGGTGCTGGTGCGCTTCTGTCCTTGGGCTGTAGCAGTTGGACCAGACCTGAGCAGCAGTGAGACCTCCCTGACTGATTCACAGTCCTCAAGTTCCCAGCTCCTCATTTGGGATTTGAAACCACAGATTGCTTTTTCTTCAGCTATTCTTTGCTGCTTAGGGGAGATAAAGTCCACCATCAGGAGGGTTTCTAGCTGCCCTCCTCGCTCCAAGTAGCACCGGTCATGGTCACGTTCAGTCTTGCACTAGCTGCTGCACCGGTAGCAGATGCTGAGATGTGTCCAGGTGGCTGGGAAGAGGAGGGCAAAGCAGCCTCCTGGCTGTGAAGGTCAACATGATGAGCTGTTGCAGCCTGACCTGGGCTGTGGCTACTTTTCCAGCTCCCATTTGCCAGGGTGGTCTGTTGGATGCATGAATCATCTCCCAGGAGAAGCTGCTTGCTTCAGGCATGCTCGGGTCTGCCATTGTCTCAGACACAGGACAGTGTTCCAGACCATGGCTGCATACAAATGGACTGCGAGGTCTCCACCATTGCCCATGAGCAGCTTTGGCCCGTGGCCCAGCACCCTTCAGAATTGCCATCCCTGAGCTCAAATCCAAGTTCCCTCTCTCCTTTCTTTTGCAGAATTATTTCCGGGACACCTGGAACATATTTGACTTCATCACAGTCATCGGCAGCATTACGGAGATCATCCTGACAGACACCAAGGTGAAGCAGGGGCTGGGAGCAGCAGGGTGTGGGGTGGTGAGGCGGGCTCCCATCTCCCTCTGACCCTCTCATCTCCTCCCAGCTGGTGAACACCAGCAGCTTCAACATGAGCTTCCTGAAGCTTTTCCGGGCTGCTCGGCTCATCAAGCTGCTCCGCCAGGGTTACACCATCCGCATCCTGCTCTGGACGTTTGTGCAGTCCTTCAAGGTCAGTCTCATGCAGTGCTGCTCCCAAATACGGGCTGTTCTCAAGGTCTTGTAGGAGAGACGGATCAGCACAGCTTACCTGTGTGTTTTGTACTCCTCGGGGGCTGGACCTGGGATAGATGAGATGACTCATCTGCTTCTCTTGCAGGCACTCCCCTACGTCTGCCTCCTGATTGCCATGCTTTTCTTCATCTACGCCATCATTGGGATGCAGGTGAGGCAGACACGTCCATGTGCGTCCCTCTGGCATGGACAGTGACACCAGCGTGTCCCCGGCATTACACACAGGAGCAGGCCTTGTGCCTGCCTGTCATTGCTGCGCCCAGTCACAGTGCCCAGGGAGGTGCCGAGGATGGAACAGCTTCTTTGGGAGCTGCGGGCAACATGCCCTGGGGAAACTGCCATGGGCTTGTTCAGTCAAGCTCCACAACTGCCTTCCCAACGGGTGCCTTTGGAGATGTGGCCTTGGGGACTCAGCTGGGCACCCGGCATCCATCTTGTCCCTGTACCTGTGCCACTGATGGTCTGTTTGGGTGCTCACATTTAGGGCCCTGCCACGACCTCCCTGCAGAGCACAGGGAGACGTCTGCTTCGCAGGCTCCAGATGGTGAATAAGAGGCACGTGAGCTGAACCCCTCAGCTCCGCACTTGCCACGGGGCTGGCTTGCCTCTGCTGTGACTAAATCCCATGCTGGAGATGTGACAAAGCGTCCCCGATGACGAGCACTCGGGATATGGAGCTGCCCGATGAGCTGCCGCAGTATCAATATCAGGAGCTGATTTTGGGGTGACAGTGGCCCTTGGCTTGTGCTGCTTAGCAGCACTGCTGTTTAGGATCTTCCAGCGCCGTGGCTGGTTTTTGCCACCCTGTCCTACACACCTCGGCACCGGCTCCAGGTGTTCTCCTAAACAGCCACCATCTGACTCAGCCCCCCTCCCTGCTGGGTGGTAGTATTAGATTTATTTTTTTATTTTTTTTTTAACACCATTGTGAACAAATCCCCGAGCAGTAAAGTCTGTGGGTGTTATTTGAGCAAAATAGCTGGAGGCAGAAAATATTCTACAATTACACATTCCAAAAAACCTGTACAGGGAAAAAAAACTCTGCAGTTGGTGTATTTTTAGGTTCAGGGAAAGGGGAATAAATATTTAACAGTAATAACAGCACATTTTTCCAATTTCAGGCATTTTACGAATGTTCGTTATGTCTTACCACGGCCTTGACTGAGGGTTGTTGTTAGAATATTGTCCATGTTTTGGTCTTTGTTGCCTCTCTTGGCCCTGGGGATGGCAGGGCCTGTCCCTCCTTCCCTGAGCCCTTCCCCACCCTGTTTGCACTGCTGTGCCTGACCCCAGCATCACGGACCTTTTCTCCACCGAGGGAAAAGCTCCTGGGAGTGTCCAGGACTGTGACCCAGCACCCACCCAGGATGGTGGGACTTTGTCCCTGCACCTCCAACATACTTGGGGTCACTGGGTGCCATGTGGTGCTCAGATGGCACGGAGGGATGGATGTGGAATGGTTGGACTCAGCTGATCCCAGGCCCTCCACGCTCCTGTTTCCATGGTAGCTCAGCCTCTCGCAGCCTTTGCCACCCACAGCAAATCCCTGCCAAGGAGAGGAGAGTCTCCTTCCCCGATGGCTGCCTGGCACCAGCTCCTTGGCATGCTGACTGTGCACCAGCCTGTGTTTGCTGGGGTACTTTTCATGGAATCACAGAGTCAGAGAATGGTTTGGGTTGGAAGGGACTTTAAAGGCCATCTTGTCCAACCCCATGGCAGGGACATCTTCAGCTAGATCAGGTCGCTCAGAGCCTTGTCCAACCTGAGCTGGAATGTTTTCAAGGACCCAATGTGAACGTGCAGCTGCTTCCCTGGCTGACGAGCTCTTGCCTGAAGAGCTGAGCCTTTTTTCTCCCTTCTGTAGGTTTTTGGCAATATCAAACTAGATGAGGAAAGCCACATCAACCGGCATAACAACTTCCGCAGCTTCTTGGGCTCCCTCATGCTCCTCTTCAGGTGAGCAGCCATGGAAAATGTTCCTCCGCTTGCCAGAGATGTGTTTAATTTGGGCAGGGGGTGGTGAGGTTTCTCCTGGGGCATCCTGACTCCATCCTGTGCCACCGTGAGCTGCTGACAGGGCTGTGTTGGGAGCAGGAGTGCCACCGGAGAGGCGTGGCAGGAGATCATGCTGTCCTGCCTGGAGGGCAAAGGTTGTGAGCCGGACACAACGGCGACGTCCGGGCAGAATGAGAACGAGCGCTGCGGTACTGACCTGGCCTACGTTTACTTTGTGTCCTTCATCTTCTTCTGCTCCTTCCTGGTGAGTTCTTTCCTCTGAGAGCTCTGGGGATCCCCCTCGTCAGCACCCCAGCCATCAGGTCATCTTCCATCACCTTCCCACAATCACTCTTTCTTCTCTCTCCCTTCCCATCTCTGCTCCGTCTCCCCCCACTTTCCTTTCTCTGTGCCTTCTTCCCTTTCATTTAGATGCTCAACCTGTTTGTGGCAGTCATCATGGACAACTTTGAATACCTGACACGGGATTCCTCCATCCTGGGCCCTCACCACCTGGATGAGTTTGTCCGGATCTGGGCAGAGTATGACCGAGCAGCGTGGTATGTAGCCAGCTCCTTCTCTCCTGAGCAACCTCTCAGAGCTGGTTTTAAACGAGGGTCTCTGTGTTCTCCTACTGGACCCATAGTTCTCAGCGATGTCTGGCATAGTCAGGGATGTGCTGCTATCACCCGTGGTTGTTACAAGGGCAGCAGCTGGTTCCTATAGTGGTTGGTGGCACAGGCGTCTTGGGTGATGTTTGGTTTGCCATGGTGTTCATCCTGAATGCTGGATGTTCCTGCTCTTCCTCTCCTCCCTGCCCAGCGGGCAGATTCCTCTCAGACTCCTTTCCTGTCCCCATGCACCAGCTGAGAGCTTTTGCCCTGAGACCAGCTCCGCCCCTTGGTCCCCAGCACCCACAGCTCCTGATAAGAGCAGGGCCGAACGGGGCTTGTTCCCACCGATGGGGATATGCTGGGCTCTTGCCAAGCCACCTGCAGAGGACATTGTGTGGGGTATGTTTGGGGAGCTCTGCTCCTGTGCTGGCCAACCTGCTCACCCCTCTGGAGATGGGAGGGCTTTGGCTTCTGCACTCCTGCCCTTGCTGATGAGGACCTTGGAGAATAGGGCTCCCGTTTGGAGGCAGCAGCCTGTTCCCAGCAGTGGGATGGGCTCACGGGGGCCATATGTACCCCGCACAGCCAGACTTCGGCTCTGCTCCTGCTGCTGCAGAGGCCTTGCTCTCCACTGCTCCTACTCCTTGGATGGTCCCAAGCATCCCTAGAGCAGTGGGGGACCCTTGGCAGCTCTGGGAGCATGTTTGCCCTTCACTCAGTCCCAGCACCACCAGGGTGCTTTGTGTGGCCCCTTCCAGAGCCCAGGGCCTCTTTGGAGCCATAATCCACCACTGCCAGGGAGCCTGTGCCATCTTAACTCCAGAGCCCTTGGCAACCACACACACTCCTTTTGGAGACTCTTCGCCTCCGCTCTTCATGTCCTGCTCTCAGGACACCAGCCCCAGCCAAGGTATTTTTTTATGCCCACTATCAGCTCCAACCAGAGAAAGAAGAGGAGGTAGAGCAGTGAAACACCCAGCTGCTTGCTGTGGGGTGGCTCTTGAGAAGGATTTCTTCACACCAGGCACTTGATTCACTCTCATCCCCCACGCTGGTGGCCTCGGTGCTCAGGAGTCATTGTAAAACAAGCCTGAGCTGTACTGTCCATGCCATGCGCCCCTCTGATTCCTGAGCAAAGCCATGCTTGTAGCCAGAGGTTAGGGGACGCAGCAGACAGTGGTGGCAGCCCTGGCCCCCGTGCCGGGCGAGGAACGGGTGAGTACATCCCAGCAACTACCACCACCTGCGTGGGGCAGAGCGCATCCCGGCAGCGGCACCATCACACGGAGCTCTCACAGGGAGAACATCCAGCATCAGAGGGGAGCAGGGATGGGTTTTGTCCAGATGGTTGGGTTCTTGTTGGTTCTTCATCTCTGGCCAGCGATGGAGAGGAGATGGGATAAGAGCAAGGAGAAACCAGAGGCAAAGGTGCTGGGTAGGACAGTGATGCTGCTCTTTGCCTCCCCATGTGGTTTTCCTCCAAGCTTGTCCAAGGATGCCCGGGAGGCTGCAGCAGCTGCACCTCAGCACTTCCACCCCACGCGGTCCCGCTTCCCGAAGGGCTCTGGGCTGGAGCAGAGTGGGGAGCTCAGCATCCTGCACCCCCTCCTGCCAGCTCTCTGCCTCGGCTGCTTCCTTGTTTCCGTGGTGCAGGAGGATATGGCCGTATCCTGGGATGGCTGCACCGGCTCTGGGCAGATGTGCTTCCATGGGAGAAAAGGGGTGTGTGCTTGGGAAGGTTTGCTTCTAATAATGTGCACCCTTGGCAGAGCGTGGGCTGGTGGTCAGAGCAGAGGACTGGACTTGAGAGCCCCAGGTGCCACAGCCACCAGCTGGTCACATTATCCCTCCCTGTCTCAGGTTCCCCAGATCTTGGAGACACAAGTGGCTCAGCTGCCAACCTCACTGGGACCTCGTGCGTCTCAGAGAGTTGGCTGTGTGAGGACAGGGGCTCTGGTGATGCGATGGGGCACAACTCCATTGGTTAGAAGCCAACCAAGCTGCAGGCTCACCCTGTCTGAAATTCCAGCCCTCTCCCACCAGGCGCAGGGGTCAGGGGCACAATGAGGAAGGGTGATGGGATGGTGTCCACCACCAAAACTGTCCCTCTCCAGGGTGAAGATGGGACAGTGTGAGGAGACATGAGCCGGCTCTCATGGTGGAAAAGGCGGTAGCTGATGCTCACAGCTTTCTCCTCTCTGGGTCTGACAGAGCCAGAAGGAGAAGAGCTGTGCTCTGCTGGGGGGTCTTGCCCCCCAGATGGCCCCAGCATCCCCCCTTTAAGCTCTCCATTCTCCCCTCCACCCTCTCAGTGTCCTATTAACCCACCTGTGCTTCCTTTGCAGCGGCAGGATCTCGTATAAGGATATGTACAAATTAGTACGGGTGATCTCGCCTCCTCTGGGCCTAGGAGAGAACTGCCCCTACAGGGTGGCGTGCAAGGTTTGCCTCCCAGTCCTCCGCCACAACCTGGCCACGGGACACACCGTCCACCCCTCCTTCCCCCCGCTCCACTGCCACCGCGCCTCCCCAGGGAACCCTGACGTTGCTTTCCTTCGAGTTTAAAGAGATCCACTGCCTCCCAGAGCCAGCAGCTGTTCCCCTTCAGGGGAGGCATCAGTGGGGCCAGGGTGGGGCTCAGAGCCTTCTGGGGTGGGTTTTGACAAATTGTGCCCCCCAGCCAGCCCCCCGCCCCAGTTCCGCCAGTGCAGAGAGCCCCGAGGGGCGCCAGGCCAAATGCCACTGTCCCTGCTTGACTTCTCAAAGCACCTCTCATGGGGCAGCAAGGCTTTTGGGAGGGCGTAGATGGGGTTTGCTCCTCGGGAGGGAAGGGGGGAGCAAAGGCTGGAGGGTGTTGGGGACTTTGCTGTTGTTTTGGACAGTGAGGGCTGGGAGAGGATGAGGAGGCCAGGTTGACCTCAGTCTCTGAGGGATGCTGTGCTGTACCCAACAACCCTGTCCTCAAGTGTGGCACTTTGGAGGACAAACCACCACGTCTCTGGGGAGCAGGACTCTTGCTAGTCTTGCACATAGCTTGATGGATTTGCCTGGGAGATGGTGACACCAGGGCACACCTCTGGAGCTTGACAGCTCCTCTCCCTTGAGCTCAGTTCCTGGCTGCTGACCATGAGTCCAGGGCAGCGATTTGGTCTCCTTGTGTCTCTCTGACTTGCAGGGGGGTTTTTTTAAATTTTATTTTGGAGTGACAGTTGAACAAAATCCTGCACCTGCCACATTCTCTGAAGTGCCATGACACCTCTGTCTGTGCCTATGGCAGGAAAGGATGAATCACAGAGCTTGCTCTTCCTTCCTGCATCCCTCACGGCATCTGAGGTGTATGAGGGAAGCTCAGACAGCCCCAGCCCTTGCTCTTGCCTCTGCAGAGGAGGAGAGTTCCTTGGTGCAGCGTGCTGTAGTCACTACTTCCTTCTGGAAACATCAGAAAGGCTTTTCTTCCAGCTGACATCCCTGGCACAGCTCTGTCACCCTCCACAGCTGGACATGGGGATGGTTTTGCCAGAGGCAAAGCAGCACAAAGAAGACAAGGCCTGGATGATGGGTCATCTCATTTAGGAAGATGCATTTAGGAACAGGAGACTTCTTGTAAGAATCTCAGATGGCTCATCTCTTCCAGGAAGGGCTCCTCAGAGTCTTTCCACTCTTCTCTGCTGCTGCATCCCTGGCAAAAGATGGCAGCTTGGCTGAGGACACTTGCCAGGTCCCTGCAGGCAGAAGACACTTTTGGGAGGAGTGGTGGGTCCTTCTCAACAGGGCTCCACTGGCAGATGCTGCTCTCCTAAGCTGGATCACCTGGGGCTCAGACAGGTACCTGTAATGCTTCCTAGGAAGAAGGAGCTCTGGAAAGGTCTGGGCTTCCTGCTGACTATGGATGGGCAGAGCAGTGAAGGTGGATAAACTCAAGGGGAGGCAGAGGCAAAGAGTATTGAGAACAGCTTCTGTTGTCATGTGGGGGAGACCGTTCCCATCTCTACCTTGTGTTACCTCAGTCTCCTCCTCCCTGTGCAGAAGATATTTCAAGAACATGAGATTTTCAGGGGTTCCGATTACCCTGGAACAATTCCCAAAAGATGAAAAAAAGTCCATGCGATCGTTGCATCTTGCCAGATCCCAAGATGCCAAGCCGGCTCGCGCACCTTTCAGTTCAGTGAGCCTGCCCTGCCTGTCAGGTGACTGCTCCACAGATAATATCCCCGTGGACATCACCTCTTCCTGAATTTACTCTCACAGCACTCGCTATTCTGGTGCTCCCTCCCTAACAGCCTGAGTGGCACAGTACTTATTTCCTAACCACAGGAGGACAGATGTCCTGTCTCCCACATTTCCTCCTCTGCCACTCCCAGGGTTCTCTCAGGGCCAAGCCAGTAAGCCCTGGTGGTTTTACAGGCCACCTCGTGCTGTAGCCATGGGTCACATCTCTGTCCAGACACAGATAGATGGGTCAGATCCCCCATCCCAGATGTGCCTGTGCTTGGACCAGCTCTTGGGAGCCATCCTGCTCAGATGGATGTTGTTCCACATGCCATGCCTGTGCTTCACTCCGTGGGGAAGTGGCGTCTGGGCACAGCTGTGCTGCTCAGCAAGCTCCAAGATCTCTGCTCTGAGGAGCAGCAAAGTGTGCAGTTCTCACGTGATCCATCTTGGTCACGGACACAAACTCTTCCTTTCACGGAATCCATTTCTCCTTCATTTTGTATCTCACTGTGAAAGGCAGTGGCTGTTCTGTGCTGGGTTCCCCAAAATTACCCCTGCCAGGAAGGACGGGTGGAAGATCACTGTCTTGCTTCCTTTTTTGCACTGAATTTGTACATGAAAATTTTAGTCATCTCACCCTGAGCTGGTGCACATCCAGCTCTGAAAAGGTGCTGCTTACGGACTCTGGGATATTTCCTCGTGATCATCCTGCTTATCATTCTCCAGTGTTCTTATCAATCATCTTTTGGGTGTGACTGGCCCAGCGTGTTCTGTGCCTGCACCCCAAACAGCTCCTGTCACCAGGTATGTTCACATCTGAAACGTCAGGACTTATCTCGGTAGGGGCTTTTTTGACCAGGGGGCTGCTTCCAAACCCTGAGGAGAGGAGATCTCGTCTCCCCTTTCCGTGCTGCTCTGAGCACTTTCTAGGGAAGAAGCCAAGATCCTGTGGGGATGCTTAGGTTTTCAGCAGTGCCCTCTCTCCCAGGGCACCCCAGCTGGGATGGACTCCTCTCCAGCTGTGAGGGTCGATGTCTTTGGTGTCACGAGATTGCCCTGGCCCATCGACCGTCCTGAACCTTGCAGAGCAGGCCGGGAGCCTGGCATGAGCAGAAGAAGAGGCGGCCAAGCCCAGGATCCCCGGGAAATGTGGATGTGCAGAGAGAGGGAGACACAGCCTAGCTATCCCAGCCTGGCAGAGGGCAGCACCGGCTGGCCCGTTTTTGGTAGCATTCTTTGCTCGGCAAACCTAGGCAGGTCCTTACGGAGCAGAGGAGCGCAAGGGGGGGGGGGTCCCACCCGGGGGGGTCCCACCCTAACTGCTCCCGTGGGAAACCCAAACGAACCCCAATGTTGGAAGGCCCAAACAGCTGCCTCTGCTGAGACTCTTTAAACTCCAACCTGGTGGAACTTGCAGCCGCATGTGGGAGAGAGCCAGGGCGGGAGCATGGCATGTCCAACTTTTCCTCCCGGTTTTTTTTTTCCAGCCGATTCAGCATGCCTTTTGCACTGGTGCATGGTGGGAAAGTGGTCCATCCGCAGAGCCAGACGGAAGCAACTGGGCATCTTCCTTTGACAAGTGACCCTGGCCCACTGCCTTCTATGCAAGATGCTGCCTCCCAATTGCATAGACCCCACGAGCTGGGGATACACAGCCTTTGGCTATGGGTTAGGTGGCCATGCCAAGCAATACCAGGCACCCCCCCGGGAGGGAAGACGCTCCGGAGGCCACAGAGCACCGTGGTGCAAACCACCCTTATCTCAAATAACCCATGGCTCGAGTGCCGTGTATCTGATTTATACCACTCGCACACAGCCCTGGAACCTGTGGGACAAGGTGGGGGCTGCTGGAGGGCTTTAGGAGAGGGGTTGAGACCAGAGGTGTTGTCCCAGGCTGGTAGCGAGACAGGCGCTTGAGGCCAGCAGCAGAGAGGAGAGGGGTGAGTTGCTGTCTGCCAGCATTCCTGGGTCTGTGTGAGCAGTGCTATAAATCCACATCAGGACAGTCTCTTCACGTATGATTTGCCTTGATTAACGGGTTTCCTGTTCTTTTCCTGTTTGTCCGTTTGTTTTTTTTTCTCTCCTGTTTTTCCTGTACTATTTTTCGTTTGTACGTTTTTCCGCTCTCTGGGAATGCCTCCTCTCTCTGCATCTCCCTCCCTCCCCTTCCCCCTCCATGAGCAGTGGCCGAATCCATTACACTGAGATGTATGAAATGCTGACTCTTATGTCACCACCGCTAGGCCTCGGCAAGAGATGTCCTTCCAAAGTGGCCTATAAGGTAGATCAACCCTTCCTTCTCTGGGGGCTAGAGCCGAGCAGGAGCCGGGGCACCTGCGGGAGGTGGGACCGGGGGAGCCGGGGAGCTGTTGGGGTGTCCAAAATGTGTTTGGCTCACTCCCGGGAGCCTGGTGTGCCCACAAGAGCCCTGGCCACGCTGGCTGGTCTCCACTGCCCACACACGTGATGCTGCCGTGGTCACTCGCAGCTCCGAGGGGAAAAGGAGGGGCAGGATCAGCAATAGTGTGGAAGTGGGAGGGCTGGAGGAGGTAAGGTGAGGAGCAGCCCTGTAGCACAGTCAGGAGAGTGAGACGTCCTTAGGAGTTCATCCCCAGGGGCTTGGAACCATCCTCATCCCAGACGGTGCAGACGCCAATGGAGATAGGAAGCAGGTGGGCAGTGAGGACAAATCCCAAATCACATAGGAGCAGGCCTGCTGTGTTTGAGGAGCCAGGAGCATCAGCACGGGCTATCCCAGGGATGGCTTGTGCGAGGCCAAGCCAGCTGCCTTCTTCCAAAGGCATCTCTGAGATGTCCCGCCCGGAGTGGCGGCTGTCAGTCAGCTCCCAGCTCCCGGCTGCGTAGGCGTGGATCAGGAGCATGGGAAGCCGTGGAGGACGTGCCGTGGAAGCTGCATGGCTTTCTGGGGACAGCAGCTGCCAGGACAAGACCCAGAGCTACAGGAGGATCTGTTGTCCAGGAGGAAATAAGAGTTTTTCTTGGCCACGGGCTGCTGCCTGCAGCCCTTTTAGCAGGGCTAGCACAAGGGGATTCCCGCACACTTCCAAACACGCTTCCATCCTCTCCAGCTCTAACGTGTTTTCTCACACAAGCATACATCCACCATCACACTTTTAAAGGGGAAGAAGGGAGGCTTGATAGCAGGAAAGGGACATGAGAAGCCAGGTGAAAAGGAATGGGCAGGGAAGGGCTGACCCAAGGTATTCACAAAGCAAAATATACTCTCTGGAAAGTGGATCTGGTCACTTCGGTTTGCACCCCGCCTGCCCAGGGTGGGGAAGGAGCATGGCGTGTCTAACCTGCCTTGGTTGCCCTTTTCTCTTTCCTCCCGCACTTTTTCTACCCTCCCTTTCCCTTCCTTTCCCTTCCCCACCCATGGATAATTTGGACCCCCTGCATGTGCTGGCAAACTTCATCTCTGAAAGACGCAAAAAGGGAGCGCCAGGATGTAGCATGCTAGAGGAATCCAGCCGATCTGAAGTCCCTGAAGGTTAGGGACCCTCCTCTCCCCTGCCCCAGGTGGGAAGGGTTGAGAGCTGGAAAGCCAAACCACCCGGGAACGGAAACCTGAGCCCCATCTCCCCTTCCCACACATCCCACATGCCCGCATCCCTGATGGATCAGGTGTGTCTTTCCAAAAGTGCCAGGGGGTGCTGTGGCAGCCCCAGTGCCACAGGGAGGGGGGCTCAGGGGCCGTTCCTGGGGTGCAGGAGGAGCCCTGGAAGGCAGTGAGCCGGTGTCCTGGGGTGGAAGGAGCCAGGGAGGAGGGGGTGGCGGGGTGATCCTTGCCCTTCTTTTTTGGCTGTGCTGTTTTGACACTCTTTGTTGCTTTTTATTTTTTTTTTTAATTTTTATTATTTTTTTTCCCTTTTGTTTAATGTTTAATTTCTTTTCCTCCAGCCTGGTCGATGTGTTTTTCGATATTGTTTTCCGTCCGCTGTTTTCTTCTCTCTCTTGCGCAGAGACTGGTGCTGATGAACATGCCCGTGGCCGAGGACATGACAGTCCACTTCACCTCTACCCTCATGGCGCTGATCCGCACGGCCTTGGACATCAAAATTGCCAAAGGTAAAGGCTGTGACAGAGGGGGGACAGAACCAGCAAGGTTGCAAAAGTGACTATCGTCCTTTCATAGAATCCCAGAATGGTTTGTGTTGGAAAGAGCCTCAAAGATCATTGCGTTCCACCCCCCTGCCATGGGCAGGAACACTTTCCACCACTCATCCAACCGGGCCTTGAACACTTCCAGGGATGGGGCATCCACAGTTTCTCTGGGCAGCCTGTTCCAGGGCCTCACCACCTTCTGAATTTCCTCCTAATATCCAATCTCAATCTACCCTCACTCAACTTAAAATCCTTCTTCCTTGCCCTATCGCCTTGCAAAAAGTTTCTTTCTTTTTTGGCCAGGCTGAGGACCTCACAGCCAATTTGGGATTGGCTGCCCAGAGCCTCGATGCACATGGATGGGAGCAATTACCTTGAACAGGCAAATTTCTGCCACTTTCTGTTTTTTAAAAAAAAATCTATTTCTTTAGGGAAGAGATAGAAACAGCTTCTTCACTAGAAACTGTTCCTAGAGAAAATAAACAGCTTGATGTCTGCTGTGTAATGGAGGAGAGAGAGAGAATTCCCCTTCCTCCCCATGTACAAAGCCAAACCAAGGATGGCAAATACGTGCTTGGCTTCCTTCAGCTGTGGGGAAAAGAAACCTCACTCTCAGGGAAGACAAAATGTTCAGATCAGGAAAACCTGCTCTGTTGTTGTTGCTGGAAAGGCTGTGATTCTTCAGATCAAAAACTTCCTGCCGAAACACGACATTTTCAATAAAACATCCCCGGGAACAGCTCAGCTATGGGAAGAAAACCCAGCCCAGGGCAAGACATCAGCCAAAGGCCAGTGCTCAGACAACGATGGGTTCAGGCCCCTCTAAGACAAAGCAGAGATTTGAACCTGGGTCTCCCACAGCTCACCCAAATTGCCCTGGGCTCGGGTGACTCTGTTGGGGCACGTTGACAGCTTCTGACGAACCTGGGGCTTCCTGAGCTCAGCAAACCCCTGGTCAGAGAGCTCTGCTCTCCATGCACAGCCTCTCTGGGTGTCTCAGGATTTACCAAGTGGAGCTGCTCTTCCACCAGCACATGAGCTGCTCACCAGCAAAAAGAAAGTGGGGCAGCAGCAGGTGTGTGTGGGCTGGAGTAGGATTGGAGCTGCAGAGATGGACCCAAGGCAAGCTTGAAGGTGGCAGCTTTGAGTGGGAGGGCAGGGGATGGGGAGATGGAGGCACATATGGAAGGGATGGTAGGAAAGTTTCCCTGTGGGAGCTGGAGACCAGGCTCGCTGATGCAAGATGGCCCTCCCAGCCCAGAGAGATGGATGCTGCTTGGGAACCTCACTTTAGGATGGGAAAAGGGGGTTGGTTGGTGCCAGGGCTTGATATGTGTGGGCCATTTTTGCCCCCTGCTGTTGAAGGTGGTGCAGATTGGCAGCAGCTGGACTCCGAGCTTCAAAAGGAGATCCTGACCATTTGGCCTCACCTGTCGCAGAAGATGCTTGACCTGTTGGTACCCATGCCAAAAAGTGAGTCTCGGGGGGGG
>VZTA01026725.1:123507-133930 GCA_013398855.1 Mohoua ochrocephala
TGTCATTGCTTTCAAATTCCCCTCATCCCCACAGCAACTTCTTCCCAAAGAGAGGTGGGGACTGGCCAGACCCATCTCTAGCTTGGGGAGAAGTGGGGAAAAGGGTTTGTTCTGCCTTGTTCTGCTTGGCTGCTTGGGAACTCTCTGGAAAAATCACCCAGTTTGCAGGGATCGACTCCTGCCAAAGCCACAGTCTCCTGTAAATCCTCTCTGGAGCATAGCGGGGAGCGAGACTGAGCACACCTGATAACGTGATGAGGACGTGTGCCTCGGTGGCTTAGGATGATGATTTCAATCCATCTTCATCTATTTTATCTCCACGGGGAGTGTCTGGGTGCTCAGCACTCTCTCTTTTGGAATGGTGGGAAGGGTCTGAGGGTCACCAGGGTATCCCACAGCAGGGCTCTTCCCAAGATCCACGCTGGTGCTTTCTCTTACAACACAAGTGACCCCACTTTGTTCCCTCTCATGCTCCCAGACTCTGACCTGACTGTTGGGAAAATATATGCAGCCATGATGATCATGGATTACTACAAGCAGAGCAAGGCGAAGAAGCAGCGGCAGCAGCTGGAGGAGCAGGTGAGGCTCAGTGAGGGCAGGATGGGGATGTTCAGATCCCTCTCGCTACTTCCCACCACCTGCCAACCCAGACATGCAGCCAGCTGGGATGAAAAGGATGGTGCAGGTTGGGGTTTGGGGACTACAAGGCATGTCTGTGTTCGTCCTCAGTCCCTGACAGGGAACATGAGCACAGTGTCTTCTTTCTGAGTGGTGGGAGCTTGGTTGGTGAAGCACTGGATGTTCATCCACATTTCCTACAGGCTCAGTTTCTTCCTTTCTCCAATGCAGAAAAATGCCCCCATGTTCCAGCGCATGGAGCCGTCCTCTCTGCCACAGGAAATCATCTCCAACGCCAAGGCTCTGCCGTACCTCCAGCAGGACACCCTCTCGGGCCTGTGAGTACTGCCTGGAGAAGAGGGGCGATCCTGTCACTCTTCTGTTCCTGCAGCCCTTGTTTCCTTCTTGGAGCTGGCACTGGGCTGCAGAGAGGGTTAAATTGCTGCTGGGAGCAGGGAAAATTCTCCCGGCACAAAGCTTTTGCAGGATTCCAGGTACCTGGTGTGTGTCAGCTCCACCAGCAGCAGCAGAGGTGGCAAAGGGGGATGGCCGGGGATCTGTGGATGCTCTTCCTGCAGGATCATTCTGGCACTCTTACCTAGGAGGGTCTGAGGGGAAGCTGAACCCCAGGAGCTGTTGAGCAGCGGGTGGTGCAGGGTCCGTGGGGGATTCCAGTACCCTGGGTGGTGGGAATGAGGTGATAGGGGTTTCTATCATTACTCTTGGGATGTCCCACTGCTGCTGCAGGACTCGGGGCACTGGTGTCCTCTCCTGCCTGGGCACCACTTCAGCTCTGCAGGGACCATGATGTTTATCTCAAACATGGGGTCTCAAGAGCCCGGGGGGCAGGCACGGGGCTCCCCAGCTCTGAGCTGCCGGAGAAGTGATCCCGGCGATGGCAGCACCCGACCCGTGGCCTCCCTGAAGCTGGGCTGTGTTTGCAGGAGCAGCCGAGGCGGGTTCCCCTCGCTGAGCCCGCTCTCACCACAGGAGATCTTCCAGCTGGCATGCATGGATCCGGCTCACGAGCAGTTCCAGGAGCACCAGTCTCTGGTAAAGTCATGCACTGCTCCTCTGCAGTTCCAGCACAGATGCTGGTGGGCACGGGGAGGTGTGGGGAGTGAGCACAGCACAGGGATGGCAGCTGCTGGGTAATGCACACATCCAAAACAGGGGACAGATGTCCTTGATGTCCTCCAGCTGAGGCTCTGCCCCTTGCCTCTGGCACTGGGGACAAAGCCATCCCTGGACCTGCCCTGGTCCATGGGGCCAGGCAGCACAAGTGCTTTTGGGGCGAGAACCATGACCAATGTCCTGCAGTAAAATATCCTTCTCTCCACAGGCTTTTTTTTCCACTGAGCACTCATTTCAGTGGGTTACCCCGTGCTGAGTGATGGTATCTGATGTTTTCGGATTTGTGTCCATTTTGTTGTCAGTGGTGGTGTCCCCAGTCCCCAGCCAAGCTGTCAAACTGTCTCCAGCAGGAGCAGCCCTCTCCGGCCTCACACACATGCCGGCGTGTCTGTCTGTGTGTGTGTATATATATTACATATTTATATATATCATATATCTCTATATATCGCACATCTCTCTATATATCTCCGTGTCTTTGTGTGCGCTCCTGCACCACCCGACGCAGTGTTGTACCACTGTGCCTCTCCAGCCCGCTCCGCCTCTCCAGGGTCTGTAGCTCTGTGTCACCTGCGGATGACACAGGCAGGCATCTCCTGCCTCAGCCACCACAGCCTCACGGGCAGGTGGCAGATGAGACTCCCCCCTCCCCCATAAAGTCACCTTCTAGTGCCCTCCAGGGTCACTCCGTGCCCATCTCCTCGACACCATGAGTGAACATGAACATCCACGGAGTCCCCTAAACTGGGGCTTTACCAAAGCACATAAGTGCTGTAGGCAGTGTGTGCTCTTTTAACAGGGCCGTGGCCAGGAAGCTTCTGAAGCAGGATCAGAGACCAAATCCCATCCATTTGTCCCCTCCTGGCAAAAGAAGAAGCTAAACCCAGGGCAAGCAAGATGTCCCCAGACCCAGGCAGGGTTTCCACTGTTGCTGTTAGAGGTGCAAGGGAAGCTGGCCATCAGGCAAGCCTGAGGCACCACATCAGGGCTCACCTGGGGACTGTGAACCAGAGAGTATTTTTCAGTGGCAATGTGATGAATTCTAATGGCTTGGACTCTGTTTTTTATAGAATCTCTGAATAGTCTGGGTTGGAAGGGACCTTTTAAATCTCATCTAGGTCCAACCCTCCTGCCACAAGCAGGAACATCTTCAACTAGATCAGGTTGCTCAGAGCCCAATCCCACCTGGCCTTGAACACTTCCAGGGAGGGAGCATCCACCACCTCTCTGGGCAACCTGTGCCAGTGTTTTACCGCCTGGTTTTGGCCAGCTTAAATTCTGCCCCTGGCTGAGTGAGCAGGGCTGTCCCCCGCCAAGAGGGCCGAAGCAGCATGCTGCCCTGTTCCAAGCCCATCGCAAGAGCTTGGCTGTGTGTTTATTTCCAGGAGCCAGAGGTTAGGGAGTTTCAAAGAGTGCAGCCCTCTAACCGTGGCAGCTACCTTCCCGTGGACACTCAGGACCACGCTGTCTCTGGGAGGGCCTCCTCCATGCCTCGTCTCACTGTGGATCCCCAGGTAAAACCAAGCAAAGCCCCAACAGGTGCTGGGTCTGGTCAAAGTTTGCCAGGTAACAATGGGGGCTTCTCTCTGTGCTGAGCCCTGTGGCATCCCCAGCATCCCAATATTGGAGCTTCTCTCCTTCTTTGGGGTGCTGCACAAGTAGGAGAGCTGCTGTTCCCCTGTAGGGGGGACACTGGCAACAGGGAGCAGCCTGGGGGCTCCATCTCCTGGCTCATGGGGGAGGTCCATGGTGCAGAGCAGGACCACACTGGGAGGCAGCAGGTTCTCCCCATGGTGGGACGCCGCCTCCTTTCCTCCGGCCCTGGGCACTGGCTGAGATTTGAGGACCCCCAGCCCAGCTGTCAGATGACCACAGGTGATGAAACACCTCTGTCCTTTTCCCATTGTCCCAACACATGCACCTCTCTGTCTGTCCAGGGGAACCCAGGCCACATCTCACCTCCTCATCTGTCTGCCTAGTTTCTCTGTTGTTCTGTCCCGTGCTCAGCTGCCACCAAGGCACAGATGTTTTTTGGTGTTTGGTGTTGCTGTGAAGTCTCTGGGTCTGCTTTCTCACAGAGGTGCTGGTGCAGGCACCAAGTCTTGGTGTGGCACTTTGTGGGGGTGTGAAGACAAAGGAAGCCTTTGTCTCATGGGCTTTCTTGGCCATTCAGCAGCAAAGCAGGTGACCAGAAGGAGGGGATGGGAGCAGGAAAGGTGAGAGGAGATGGAAAACAGCCTGAGGCTGCAGTGGCAAAGAGCTGCTAGAATAAAGCAAAGGAAGTATGGAAGGAGGTGATGTTTTCCCCGTAACATGGAAGGCTGGAATGAGGGGAGAAAGTAGGAAGGAGAAGCATGCGAGGGAGAAAGAAAAGGAAAGGGAAGATAAAGCAACAGCCTGAGCAAGGAGATAGGGAATGAGTGCAAGGGAAAGGGATGGGGATGTGGGGAAAAAGGAAGAGTAGGGAGGCACTTGGAAGAGTGGTGGCAGCTGGAAAAATGAACGCAGAGCGAGGGGCACTGGAGGACCCCTCTCTGTCACCGATCTTTTCAACGATTGCTCCTCTTGACCCTGTTTTCTAGGTGGGGAGGGATGCTGGGGAAGCAACCTCGGGGGCAATGGTCTGGTACCCTCCATGGCCCCACACACAGGGGGAGGTGCTGCTGCTCTCCCCCCAGCACCTGGGCTTGGATTGGGGCTGCTGGCTTTGCTTGTGCAGCACAGCTCCAGCTGGCTGGGGAAGGGGAGCCCATGAGCACCAAGGCTAAACCCTTCTTTCCTCTCACCCCTAATTTGTGCAGAGATTATCTGGGGGGCTGTTCTCGGGCTGGCTGCCCCCCACCCCAAATCTCCCCATCCCACGGGGTGGTGATCCCTGTGGTGGGGGTGAACTGGTTATTCTTGACCGCCAAGGCCCCCAGCCCTGCCTGGCGCTAATGCTGTCCCTGGCTGGCCGGGGTTGCTTGCAGGTGGTGACAGACACCAGCTCCATGCGGAGATCATTCTCCACCATCCGGGACAAGCGGCCCAACAGTTCCTGGCTGGATGAGTTCTCCATGGAGCGCAGCAGCGAAAACACCTACAAGTCCCGCCGGCGCAGCTACCACTCCTCGCTCCAGCTGTCTGCCCGGCGCCTCAATGCTGACTCGGGTGAGCCCAAAAAAATCCCCAAAATACCTTCCAGCTGAGCATTTCCTGCTGCTGCAGAGGGGATAGTGGGGACTGATGTGGGCGTCCTGCAGGCCACCGGTCCGAGGGGCACCGCTCGGGCAGGGAGCGGGGCCGATCCAAAGAGCGCAAGCACCTGCTGTCCCCTGACATCTCCCGCTGCAACTCCGAGGAGAGGAGTCCCCAGGCACACGAGGAGTCACCGGAGCGGCGGCGCGAGTCCCGGTCACCTAGCGAGGGCAGGTCACAGACACCCAGCAGGCAGGTGGGTGACAGAGACCCCTTCCTAAGCACAAAGGGAAACACAGAAAAAGCTCCTTGCCAAAACCGGGAAGATAAGCCCCAATTCTGGGAGCTCTGAACCGTCTCATCTCTTGCTGGTGGCATGCCTGTGTCCCCTGTGAGCTGACCAGTTTGGCGCTGTTCGGGCACCCTGCAGAGCATTTGGGGACAGGGGTGGATCTCATGCTGATCCTCTTGCCGCTATGGCATCCACTCCCTGCCAAGGTCAAGGTGTCTCAACTACGCAAGCCTGGAGGTGCCACTCAAAGCCTTGAGTGAGCTCGAAGCCACCCATGGAGATGCCACCCATGGAGAGCAGCGGCTGGCGAGCTGTCAGCTGTTCCTTCAGCGGGTTTGGGGGTGCTTTTTGCTTTTGACCACCAAGAGCATGGAATCATAGAATATCCCGAGTTGGAACAGAGCACAAGGATCATCGATGTCCAACTCTTGGCCCTGAACAGGACAGTCCCAAGAATCCCACCATGTGCCTGAGGGCATTGTCTGAATGCTTCTTGAGCTCTGTCAGGCGGGTGCTGTGACCACTTCCCCAGGGAGCTGGTTCCAATGCCTGACCACCATCCGGGTGTAGAGCCTTTTCCTAATATCCGACCTAAACCTCCCCTGACACAGCTTCATGCTATTCCCTTGGGTCCTGTCACTGGTCACCGCAGAGATCGGTGCCTGCCCCTCTGCTTCCCTTTGCGAGGAAGCTGCAGACCACGACGAGCTCTGCCCTCGGCAGGCATCATCCTGTTCCCTGGGGCAGACGCTGAGGCAGGGATGGGGCAAAATCTTCCATTCAAGAGGGAGGATTCTACGGGGAGCTCGGGGTGGAGAGGGTGGGTGCGTGGTGTGGTGCTGCCTGTTTTCCCCGCATTCGCCAGCGTGTCCTGGTGCGTTGTAGGGCATGGGCTCCCTGAGCGAAAGCTCCATCCCCTCCATCTCGGACACCAGCACGCCCCGGCGAGGCCGCCGCCAGCTGCCGCCGGTGCCCCCCAAGCCGCGTCCCCTCCTGTCCTATGCCTCCATGCTGCGGCACGCCGGGGACACCTCTCCGCCCGCCGACGAGAGCGAGGGGGGCTCGCCGCTGCTCTCCTCCACCCTGGATCCTAACACGGCCGGCCCGGCCGAGTCTTCCAGCTCCCCGGCGGGGAAGCAGAGCCGGCAGTCCACCCCGCAGCGCTACATCTCGGAGCCCTACCTGGCGCTGCACGACGACTCGCACGCTTCAGACTGCGGTGAGGAGGAGACGCTCACCTTCGAGGCGGCCGTGGCCACCAGCCTCGGCCGCTCCAACACCATCGGCTCGGCGCCGCCGCTGCGGCACAGCTGGCAGATGCCCAACGGGCACTACCGGCGGCGGCGGCGAGGGGCAGCGCAGGGCGTCATGTGCGGGGCCAGCATCGACGTGCTCAGCGACACCGAGGAAGACGACAAGTGCTAGAAGCTGCCCCCCCGACCCGACCCCACCTCGGCTGCTCCCCGCCCTGCCCCTCTCCAATGCATGCTCTTTGCCACGCCTGGGAATGAAACTAAACCAAAACCAAACGCAGGGGAAAAGGAGAAAAAAAAAAAAAAATCCAAACCAACCGGAACGGAGGGGAAAGGAAAAGAAAAAAAAAAAAAAAACCAAAAAAAAAAAAAAAACGAAAAAAGTCTTTGTGCAAAAAAAAAAAAAAATTAAAATCTGTCGACTTTCATTTATCACTATCACTTTTTTTTCTGCACAGAGAAGCATTTGATGGGCAGTGCAGCGGCCCGGCCGGGCTTGTGTGCTGGGGGACAAGGGAGAGCCCCCCCCGGCCGCAGCCCCTCTCCCTGCCCCAAGACGGACCCCCGGGAAAGCTCATCCCGATGGTTTTTTGCTTCCTGTGGCCGGAGAGTCCCAGCAAAGGGATGCAAGGGGCCCCCTTTGCTTTGTTGCTTGGGCTTGTTGCTGCTGTGGCTTTGAATTACCCTCCCTGAGGGGCTCATCCTGCCTGGAAAAGGGGCAAGATGTGACGGCGGGGTGCAGGGGATGAGGGGTTGGGATGCACCCAGACAGACCAGAGCAGCTCTGACTGCCAGAGGGGGCAAAACTGGTTTGTTCTGGGGCTGGGGGGCTCAGTGCTGCCGAATGTATCCTGTCTCCCACTGACATATATTTATTTATATACAGAGAACTCTAGGTGTGCCTGTGTGTGTATATACGGAGTGTGTATGTATATATATTTATATGCTGTATATATAAAGATATACACATACATAGATTTGTTTTAATCATCTGACAATGCTGGGGAGCCCCCTGGGGCTCCTGCTGCCTGCACCCACTTCAGTGGGGGCAAGACCAAGCCTGCCCAGGGGGGCTGCTGTGCACCCGTCTGGGAACATCACCTTGCTCCCTCTCCCAGGTGTTTCCAGCAGTGGGAATTACATTTTCTCTCTTAGAGATGGCTGTGGCGAGGGCTCCTTGGGCAGCTCAGCTGCTGGCAGTGCCTGTGGGAGTGGGATGCCCAAGGGATGAGGACAGGGCTTTCCCCGGGAGTAAGGCTCACTTGGCACTAGCAGTGCCAAAGGCGTGATGGCAAACCTCTCAGAGGCCTCTTTGCTGTGTGTTCCCAGGAAAAGAAGATATCCATGTCTGCAGGGGAGTGAAGATGTTGTGCGTGCATGAGGTACCTTAAGCTCTGTCCTGGCAGGGGAGTCTGGCTTTGGCACCACCTCTGCCTCAGTTTCCCCTGCAGCCATGGCCTCTGCCCTCTCCCGGGGCCTGACACCCCTTTGGAGAAGGGCTGCCATGGGGGACTGGTTGTGCGAACCCCACGGCCCCAGTGTGGGAGCAGGTGGGTGACCAAGAGCTGGGGGGACTTTGGGAAGGAGCATTGTCCGGGGGACCAGCAGGGAGGCTCAGCCCTCCTGCAAACACCGAAAATGCAGAACAGGGCCCCCTTCCAGCACTGGTCATTAATTAATCTGGTAATTATGTGCTGTCAGCTCTTAATGAGCGATGCTGTGGATGCAGTGCTGTGCCTGCCAGCCCGGGAAATGCTGCTGGTGGCTTGTGGTGCTGGGCGGCTCACCCTGGTGATTTGTGGCGTGTTTCTGCTATGATTTGTGTCTGTCATCAACCTGAGCACGGTCCTGGGGAGCTGGAGGGTGCAGTGCCATTGGAGCGTCGGGGAACGGCTCGCCCTGTTGGCCGGGGGATGGTCCGTGCTTTTGGACCAGGTGCGGCCGTGTGTGGCGATGGGACGTGGGGATGGGTGGGGAAAGGCAGCAGAGCTCTCATCCTGCCCTTCCTCCTGCCCATGGCTTTGCTTTGCTGCGGGTTGTCGTGGTCTGGGTCTTTGGGGCTGTTGTCCAGCTGAGCAGCAACTCTGGCCAGGCTTTGCTTTGGTCCTGGATAGCTCCATGTGTTCTCGTGACCGAAAGATGCTACGGGCACAAACTGCCCTGCTCCTGCATGTGCAGATCAGCCCCTGCCCTGATCGCTTCGTGAGCTCCCGTGAAGGAGCTCTGCTCTGTGAGAAGCAAATCCCCCTGGCTCCAAAGGCTTCCTGCTCCAGGGCTCGCGCATGGACCAAACCCCCTCTTTCTGACGGGCAAAGAGCCCTCTGTGTACCCACTTCCAGGGCCCAAAGCTCTTCCTGCCTCCAACGGCCCCTGCTGGTGGGTGGCGCCTCTGCTGCCCCTGTTGACCCTGTGCTTCCCAAACAGACACTTCCACCTGCCCAGGGATCCAAAAATTCCACAGGCAGCCCTCTCCGTGGCTTTGGCTCAGATCCTGCATCCGCCCTCTCGGCTCTTGGGGGCCAACCATGTCCCGTGCAGCTGTGGGGAAGGTCCCTGATGCTGGCTGGGGACACGGCCATCACCTGTTCCCTTCCAGCCATCCGCGAGCAGTTTGTGACTTCACCCTGAAGCTGCTGGAGCATTGCTCCTTGTGGCGGAATTTGGGAGATCCGGGTCTGACGGGCAGCGTGGGATCGCGTGGAATCAGGGATCAGGGACGTGGTGGTGCTGGGGGCCGGGGAAGGTGATGCCGTACCTGCTCTAAATATAGGTGTCGGGATCGTCTCCTTCTAAATGCGGAAAGGTGTCTGACAATGCGCCGGGCTCTGAGTAAGAGCCCGCAGGGAAGGGAGGAGGCGGCTTTTTGTGTCTGTGCCTGGCGGGTGGGAGGGAGGCAGCGATGCTCTCGAAGCGGGGGCACGTTTCATGCGGATTTTGAGCTTTTGGGGCGCTTTTCTTTCCTCAGCCCCGGCATGGGGCCGGCGAGCGGTGTTGGCGGTGCTCCACAGCGGTGGCACAGGCTGGGGCACAGCCCCCGGGGCGCGCCAGCTCCGGCACCGGGCTGCAGTGTCCGAATCTGAGCTTTTTGGCATGTCAGCCCTGTGTTTAACTAACGTACAGAAACTGTGTGAAACAAAACAGAGCCCCTTTTTACCCAGAAAGGGTCCGACAATGCCCCTCTTCTGTCTCTCCTGAAGCAGCCACAGTGCTGCTCCCGCGGTGGGACAAGGCGGCACCTCCACAGCGCGTATCTGAAACCAAAAACAATCCCCATGAGTACCACGGGAAGGACTGTGCCGAAGGGGGAGGCAAACCAGCCCCAAGGCACCATTGCAGCCTGTGCCTTGCTTTTCAAGGCGCTGGACTCGCTGCTGTACAATCTCTGCTCTGTGGATTTTTGGACATTTCCTCAACTTCCCGGACACCAAGACTGCCACCGCACTCGCCGTCGGTGGCTGCTGGCCATGCTTGGCCACGGGAGGCAGGATGGGAAGGGGAGGGATGTATTTCAACCTCTGCCTGCATAGGACATGCCCTGCCCAGGCAGCGGTTCACCAGTAGCATGCAACTGGTTCCCAGTTCGGTGCTGGGACTGGACTCAAAGCCCTGCAAAGCTCCTGGGGGGGGCCGTCATGGGTGTGTGAGGAGGTGTGACAGCCCTGGCACACAGAGCCCCGCTGTCCCCTCCAGACTGGCTGTCCCAGCACTATCCTCCTGTCCCCTCAGGAGGCCTTGGATGGCAGAGCCCCCCAGGTGTGGGGCTGGTGTCTCCTGGGACTGTGGGAGGGCGGGTGGGAGATGCTCTGCCTTCATCCCCCAGGCTCTGGGGTGGGATGTTGTAACATAACCCGCTCGTTTGGACCCAAACGGGGAACCGAGCTGACCACCAACAACGTACAACTCCTCAATGTTTTTTGTCAAAAGGAAAGAAAAATAAAACCTTGTTGTAAAG
>VZTA01026725.1:134172-161618 GCA_013398855.1 Mohoua ochrocephala
GTAGCTGTGGCTCGCACCCGGCTGCTTCCAGATACAGGGGCTGAGGGGTACTGGGGTCTGGGGGAGCTGGGGGAGCTGGGGCCAGGAGCCTGAGGAGCTGTTAGTGGTAGCACTGCAGCAAACTGACCAGGGGAAGCCAAGAGCACCACGGTGACATTGTATCACTGAAGGAATGCAAGGGAGCACCAACCTGCACACTGAGCTTGGAAACGCTGCTGGCATCCGTGGCTGTGGGGGATCCAAACAGCTTGGCCACCCCTCCACGCCTGCACCCAAGAGATGTCAAGTGGATGCAGATGCTGTTGCCCGGCCCAAAGCTTGTGGGTGAGTTGTCAAGCAAAGATGCTGAAGTCATGTCTTACATTCCTTTTTTTGCAGAAATGTTTAAAACATGAGAAGTTCTCCGGCAGCCAGAGGTGAGGCAGCAGCCTGTGGCAGCCTCCAGGCTGAACACGGGTGACAGGGATGGTTTATGGCTTTTCAAGAGCACGCTCCCTCTTTCCCAGTGCTGTGCCAAGAAGAGCTCAGGGAAGGATGAAGGCAGTCACCTTGTCTGGACCACCTTGAGCTGAGCTTTACCCTGTGCTGCTGCCCCTCTCTGTGTGGTGCCACCGAGGACTAAGCCCAAATGTTATGACCTATAGGAACGGGTTTTATCCTGCCCTTCACTTTGTGCAAATTTCCCTTTATTTCCCAAATGCTGACAGATTTGGATTTCACTTCTTTGGCTCATGAAGTGATAAAAAGTTTTCAGTGGGAAGTGTAGAGTTCCAGAAGATGGCCCAGCTTTGAGAGCACTTCCTGAAGCGATGAATGCAGTGACAGCCCAGCATTTTTTCAGGCTGGGAAGTAAGTTCCCACTTTATATAGCCAAAAAAGTGATCTGCGGCCCTGACTGTGGGGAAGGCTCTGCAGGGTGGTGATGCCACCTTCATTGCTGAGGGCTTTGCAGTAGTGTTGGAAGCAGTTTGAGGAGAGGATGTCCTCCTGTGTGGGCCAGAAGTGCTGCATTAACATTCTTTGAAGTGACTTAAGTATGAGCTGCTCCAAAGGCTCTGAAAGCCTTTGGAGTCTGTAGGTCTCTGACGGACATCCCATGGAACCCCACCTGGGATGCTCGTACCCGGATGAGTGGTGAATGTAGCTACTTGAGTGCTTGGCCACCTCTACCACATTTCCCCAAATCCCTTGAAATATCTGCGGCCATGAAGAAGATACCCAGAGCAATGCAGAGACAGAGCTTCACCCTCGCGAGGGAAACTGGTGCTGCAAAACGGGAAGCCTTCGCTCTTGGAGAGCCAGAGCTCTGCCTGGCAAGCGCAGAGGCTAAAAAAAGCCCCTTGACAAATGGAACAGAAAGGTTAAAATTATCTGTACATCATCTGAATAACAATGGCAATGCAGATTGTACCTGCTTATAATAGCTCCAGGAGACAGGGGATAAATTGGGAACAAAAGTACCCCAGAAACAGATGCTGCTGGCATGCGGCTGCCAGAAGTGCCGGGGCTTCTCCTCCTTGAGGAGCCGCTGGGGGCAGGGCCACCAGAGCCCCAAAACCTGGTCTGTGTGTGCTCCCTTCACCATGCCCTGCGTGCTCCAGGACCCTTCAAGCCCCCCGTCCCGGCAGGGCTGCCCAGAGGAGTCCCAGCCTCTGGTACCGGCATTGCAGCAAGTGCTGTGCATGGCCTGTCTTACATCCAGGTACCTCGGGGACAGGAACAGTCCTTTTCTTTGGACAGCTGCAGGTCATCACCCCGTCACCTGGCTCTTCCTCCTGGGAAAAGACCCTTCCTGGGGAGATGCCTCATCATACTGGATTTCTTTCTCTGTCTCTGCCACGCTTTCCTCCCGCAAAGCCAAATGAAGGCCCACGGCACCGGGTGCATCGGGAGCTCTGCAGGCACTGTCTCTTTCCTAAAGGCTTCCTGGATTATCTTCTAGGCAGGATGTCAGCAACTGTGCACCCCTGCAAGGGAAGCCTGGCTCTGGTCCTTTGGTCAAACACCTGGTGGTGACCGTGCTCACTCCTCCAGTAAAACGAGGGAAACTTGGCTGTGAGGCTGCTGGAGCCAAACCAGAGTCCCTTGGGGGTGGAAAGGACAAGAGGAGGGGGCAACAACCCGAAAGAACAAAACCTTTTTCTCTTCCTTTTTGCAGTCCTAGCAAGGTGTTTAAAATCCATCCGTTCAAGGATGAGGGGGCAGGGTATGTTCCCACCAGGGGCACAGCTGATGGCTCAGATTGGAGACGCCGGGGTGGCTCTCGTCCGCCTCCTTCCCTTTCCTTCCTCTGGTGGCACGCACGAGCACACCAAGGATGTGTGTGGGCTCTGAAGTGGGGCTGGTGCTTACTCACACCGGGAGCCACGTGGAGCTGCTGGCTTGTGGGCTGGCAGCACCGACGGTTCCTCGGGACAGCATTCCCCCATGGATGAGCATCCCCATGGATGAGCATCCTCCTGACAAACAACCCCATACAACCCTGCTCCTTTCCAGAACCACCGTGTTCCCCAGGGAAGCGGGAAGTGCTCGCAAGGCTTGTCCTCCCTGAAGGGCTGGAACAGCCTGGCCTGGCTCAGCACCTCTATTTTTTGTTCTCATTTATTTCTGTCTCTTGACGCCGATCTGCCTGGCTCGGTGATGTAGTGCTGCACATCTGCACTGGCCGTGTTTGCCAAACCCCACAGGGAGCAGGGGGTCTGGCAAGCAGGTGAAATCCCATGGAACTCCCTGGAAACTGACCCCTACCAGTGCGCAGAAGAGCCAGCTGGTACATGCTGTCTCCCAGACGGTTTTTGGGAGCTCTTTTGTGTCACCTTTGGCTTTGCAGGCAGCAGGGAGCAAGGGGACGGTCTCACCCCTGCCTCTTCCGTGGCTTGTCTTTTCTCAGTACCCACAATCTCATCTCCTGCTGAAACGCCACTGAGCAGGAAAGAGCCCACTGTTCATTTGACTTTGCTGTTTCTGTGTAGATAATTAAAAATAACACCAAACCAATTCAAGCCTGGCTTCTAAATGAATGCCAAAAGCATTAATTGCTCTCCTTTCCCAGCTAGTACCTCCCTCTGCCCAAAACAGGGCTCTCCAGGTGTCCCTGGTGTCGGGCAGCTGGGTGCTCGGAGAGCTGGGTGAGTGGGTAAAAACCAAGCAGCAGCGATTTGCAGCCAAAATCACCCCAAAGCACCCTCTGTGCTCAGCTCGAAGGCATTGCAGGGCTGAGCTGGGTGTCCCTGCAGTGTCCTGGTGCACGGCTGAGCTGCCATAGGGTCCCTAGCATGGGTGTGACAGAGCCGGTGGGCAGCTCCAGACTTCAGCAGAGGTACCAGCAATGCTTGGGAGAGGGATCAGGGATAAGGATGGGTTATTTTTTAAAGCCAGGCCTAAGCCAGACTCTCTCCCTCTCCCACTCACACTCCTCTCGTACTCAGTCAATTTATGGAGCACTCTGCCATAGATGATGTGATCTTCAGATTGATTTTCACAGATCTACATCATGGCCATAATGAATGATGTGAGGAGGTTTGGTTTTTTTTTTTTTTCTTTCCAAAAGGGGAAGAGCAGAGAAGAAAATAAATCTCAGGTTATATTTCTCAGCATATTATATTTCCCTATGGTATCTGGGCAAATAAGAGGGCTTCGTGCATCTCTGGGTCCTTTGGGTGAGGGATGCAGTGTGCAGGACCATCAGCCAGAGCCCCAAGTCCCAGCTGCCCCTTCCCTTGGCCTCTGATGTGTTGACAGGGGCCTGCAAATATCTTTATTTCGTTGATAATTTACTTCAGGGGGGAAAGAAGTGCAATTAAGCTTCGTTTTTTTAGGTTTTTCTCACTGATCAAAGGGTGGCCCCCATTTACACAGGCATAATTTTTTCAGGACCTGTCCCAGCTTGGGCCCCTCTTCCTCCAGCATGTGATATTGTGCTGGATCAGCAAGTCTCACCTCCTTAACAGCCAGGAGCGCATTAGGAAACCAGCGTGAGCTGTGCGAAGGAGCTGTGAATTAGCAGAGCCTCCTCTGCCCCTTGGCAAAGGCTCGTCTTACACCTCCCAGCAGGAATAGCTGCAGCTGCCTACTGCAGCAGGAGCGAGAGCGCAGCGGATGCGACGGGGGGAGGCGACGGGACAAGCACGGATCCCTGCACCCTCTCAAGGACACGGCCTCGGGTCACAGCCACTCTGCCACCCGCAGCCGGGCTGCCCACGCCAGCCCTGGGAACAGCTGGTCAGCTGTGGCCTCGTGTGTCCGTGGTGGATGGATCACCCCTCTGCAAGGACAAACGTCCTCGTCCCCAGGATCACTCAGAGGTGGAAGATGCTCCACTAGATCGGAGAGCAGAGAAGGAGAGCAAGGAAAGGGGCAAAAAAAGGCAGAAAAAGCCCACACGCTCCTCTTTGCTGCTTGGGGACATTTTTGGGATGAATGTTGGCAAATCTCTGCTTTGCCCAGAGCTGGTTTGGGAAGAGGGACATCATCCCATCCCGGTCTTCCAACTCAGCAGCGCCGGAGGGCAGGATGACCTGCGGCAGATGGGATTAGCAGTCACGTGCGCCACCCCTCTCTCATTGCCTTAGCCTCTTTTTTCCCCTGCACTAACTCCTCGAGCAGGTCTTCAGCCTGTGCTAACGACAGTGATTTGGGGCTTGACACAATTGGCTCCTTCGCGCGTCTGTGAGAGGCTGGCGGGTGTCTAAACACACCCGGCGGGAGGGTTCTGAGCAAGGCTGGCTGTCCTCTGCTTTGTGCCCAGGAGCGTGCCGCCAGGAAAGCCTCTCCGGGTGATGGAGAGCCCAGCAGCTCTCAGAGAAAAGGCCTTTTGCAGTTTCACCTCTGGCTGTGAAGCTTCTGCTTCAGTCTGCTTCAGTTCTGCTCAGAACCTCAGTCTCTATCACCCCCTTTGGAACGTTCGGCCAAGGCAAGTGGGCTGCAGGACATGGTTGAAGAAGGAGATCTTGTGGATAAAATCTGAAGGCCTTGCTGGAATTAGCTGTTCCCGGACCCTGATGCTTTGGAGACAGAGCTGCTAGCACCGAGTGTGACTCTCAGCTGAGGGCTTGGTGCCAGCTCCAAACTGTGATGCCCATTCCCATGAGAGCAGGATGGGGATGCTGCGGTGCCCAGGTGTAGCCTGTAAACCACCACTGAAATAGCAATGGTGGGGCCAAGCAGCTCTTCCTGCCCTTCTCCTGGGGGATTTGCAGCCCCTCCCTGCAGAGGTGGGTCCGTCCTTCGGCCAGGACAGGCTTCCACCATCCCCAAGTCCAGCTCACAGGTGGGACACTGAGGCATGAGATTAAAGAGCTGAGAATAACAGTTCCCAGAGGGGTGAGCATTACTCCTCTGGTCTTGACAGGAGCTGGTTTTGCTGCCCAAATGTTTTAATTGTGTGTCATAGAGTTTCCCCCTGTAGAAACCCTTTTTTGCTCTGCTTGTGGGAGTTTAGGAGGCTTTCAGTCAGGGCTGTTCTTGGTGGGGCTGAGCTGCTGCCTCATTTCCCCCAGGGCTCTCACCTGTCCCCCGGGCCAGGCTCTGCACCAAGGGAAAGCGTTTCAGCCCTATTTTGGCACACAAGTGACTACAGCTCCAGTGAATTAACTCAGAGATGTTATTACAGGCTATGAGGACAGGTCAGGTTTCAGTCTGGGAAGGAAAAGTGGGTAAGTGATGTCCTACAATCATCTCCTGGATGAAATTGGGTAAAGAAATAGGCTTTTTTTTTTTTTCTCCCCCATATTCTGCCCCTTTTCTGGGTTGGCAGTGAAGGGGGATGGCTCTGCCACTCCTGTGCAGCACTGCAGGAACAGGGGAGATGGGAGCATGCTGTCTCACAGGCTGGTGAAGGGGAGAGGCTCCAGCAGCACCAGGAGGGAGTCTGGCTCTTCTCCCAACAACAAAAAGTTATTTTAGCTGGGAAATTGGAGGTCAGGAGGGCTAGACAGACCTCCCAGGCTGAATTTCACAGCCCTGAGTAGAAGTGGTTGATTTTGCCAGCGCTGCCATACGGAGACACGCTGCAGACGGAGAACACTATATCCTCTGTTCCTGACAAACGCCTGTCAGGACAGCTTGAATATAAAGCAGGGGCTTAGGCAGACGGAGCTTATTTACTGTTTGCAGTTCCTGGTTCTCTGTAGGTCATCAGGACCTCCAGAAGGCCAAAGAAAAGCTCCTGTGTGTACAGCAGGAATGCAGAGCCCCAGGCTGGGTCCAGCAGGGAAGGAAGCCAAGCCATGGCTTGGAGGAAGCCAAGCTACATGGTTGGCATCCGCGTCATGCGGAGGCAGGCAGGCACGCACAGACGATGGCAGGGACGACGATTCCTGTGAGGGACCTGGACGGGATGGACCTGGTGTTGCCTGGTCCTGATGCCAAGAAGCCATGTAATAATGCCGGTGGCCAAGCCACCAACCTCCTCACCCTGGTGTCAACGCCAAGATGTGCTGCAGTGAGGAGAGAGAGCTCCTTTTTGCCAGTGTCACCAAGGAGGGACCCTCCTGGGCATCCTCCTCCTGCTCAGCTCCCCCTGCCCCCACCATTTTCTCCTGTGCCCCCAGAGAAAGGTTTTCCTCTGAACAGGGTCACACCCCGGCAGTGTCCATCAGCCCCACTCGGTGCTGGCAGTGTCCATCAGCCCCCCCTTGGCCTTGGCAGAGGGAGAAGTGAGACAGGCAGGACCGAGGGGACAGCTGAGAGGCGAGCAGTAAAACTGCACTCGGATTCATTTCGAGATGCAGCTGGAATTTTATCCCATGTCTATTCCTGTGCTCCGTGCCTGACGCTGCGGTGTGTGAGGACAGATGTGAAATGTGGCTCCGTAAAATTCATCTCTGCTTAGGGTATGGGAATAGCAAAACCTCCCTCGAACAGCCATGTTTTAATTTGCATTTCCAGGGCTCTGGCAGAACACTGGGTCCTGTGGTGTACTCAGCAGTGGAGGCACTACATGGCCATGAGTTGCTCTATCTCTGTTTTATGGGGGCAATTTGGGCAGCTGCCAGACTCAATAACTCTCCTGGTGTTATCCCAGCAGTGATGGTGGCTTGGGAACTAGGGAGTGAACCAGCTGGGGGGATTTCTTTAATGGGTTTTGGGCTCTGAATCCCAACCTCAACTTGGCTTGGCTGGTGGAATTGGCTATGACACAGGATTAAATGCCACTGTGCCACCAAATGGGTGATGGGTGTAAGAAGGGAGGCAGAGCGTAATCAAAAGGGAGGGGAGAGAGAAGCAGGGCTGGCAGTGACCCATGAAAACCCATCCTAAGAAAAACAGTCCCTGGGAGCATGAGGATGAAAGGAGAGAGCTGCAACCTAACAGCTTTTCATTAATAGAGCTGTGGTGCTGACGTGCTCACATATCACAGAACCACAGAACGCACTGGGTTGGAAGGGACCTTAAAGCTCATGTTGTTCCAAGCCCATTGCCAGGGGAAGGAACACCTTCCACTAGACCAGGTTGCTCAGAGCCCTGTCCAACCTGGCCTGGAACATTTGCAAGGATGGAATGCAAGATGCCTGCAAGGTGCTGTCACTTTTTGCACCAAAAACTCTCTCGGTGCTGCTCTGAGGCTGTCAGGAAGGCCCGGGCTGCCTGGTGCTGTGTGCTGCAGTGACAGCCTGCCTCTCAGTGGGGACAGGGATCCTGGGGGCGGGGCCATCTGGATGCACAGGAGGAGACAGCCTTTGCTCCCTGAAACGTGTCAGCTCGGGGTGGAAGAAGCAAATCCTGTTTTATGGAGGTACAAACAGCTCCATCAGTGGAAGAAGGAGTCTGTCGTAGAGGTGATACGGAGCATCCCGGCCCTGGGTCCGAGCACAAGTTCCCTGATGACATGAGGTCTCAGCAGTGCAGGGAGCAGGACGTGCCTTGGTGGGAGCAGATGCTTGCAGGCAGCTCTCTTGCCGTGCAGGCAGTGGTTCCTGCCTTGCCTGCCCAGCGCAGATTGAGCTCTCCTGGCATGGGGCTGCTTCCCTGCAGACGGGCTCTTTGCATGCCTGCCTGGCTGCCGGGGCCTCATGTTGGCTGGGGAGACGCTTCCCATGGCTGCAGAGATTGTCATGGAATCTAAACATCTCTCCACGGACAATCGTGGTGCATCCAGCAATTAGCCTGTGCTCTGTGACCTGGTCAAATCTGGGATGTCACAGTGGTCTGGGTGTTGGGAGATGAATGGAAGTGTGGGCAGTTATGTGGAAATTTGTCAGCAGAAGAGGCTGCATGGCAATGGCTCTGAGGCTGGGAAAGATGGCTTGGCGTGCTCCACAAGGCTCCAGCAGCTGTAAGAGCTTCCCAGAGCAGCAGGGCAAGGATCCCCCTGTACAAAGGTATTTCTGCATTTTGGAAGCTCTCCAGCAGCAGCCACAAACACAAGTGTCTCCTAAGAGCCTCTCTCACGAGGCCCCTGATGGATCTTTCAGGGCTGAGTCAGGAAGAGGAGCTCTGTGGGGTGAGTCACAGTGGTTGCTGACAGCCTGCTCATCCAGCTGTGGGTCCTGCTGGGCTTTGGTCACTTCAGCTGAAGCGTTCAAGTGAACACAATGTCTGTGTTTTTTAAATGAAACTTGCTCCTTCTTCCCTTCGCTCTGCTGCGCTTCCAGCTGTCCCCATGTGTCTGCTGCGTGCCAGGACTGTCACGGAGAGATGACCCAGACTCCCAGCTCTCATTCCCTGGGAGCACTGGCTGCTCTCTGGAGGATCAAGTGCCTGAGTTGCCCGAGTTGCTGTGATGCCACTTCCTGCGATGCCACTGCTGACTTGCGTGCCATTGTCGCCCTCTGAGGACATGTGGCATGGCTTGTCCTTGTTCTGCAGTGATGCTCCAGCACTCTGCAGTTATCTGTTGCTTTGTGCCTGCTTGGGCACCGATCCCGTAGGCACAGCCAACGGTGGGGGAATTTTTCCTTTTCTAAGCAGAGGCAGTGGGGAGGCCCTGTCAGTGGAGAGCATCTCTTGTTCTGCAGGGATGTAGAAGCCGGATGATTTCCCCATGTGCCCAGCTAAGAAAGCACCAAATGAGCTTGTTTGCATTTTAACTTCCCAGCCCTGTTGGCAAAGGCTGACACACCACTGTCCTCCTTTTCCATGGGCAGTGCGTGCCTGTGAACACAGAGAGTAGCACCAGCAGTTGGGCTTACCCTGGCTGCCGCTCTGGCTGCCAGGAGAGGTGGCATCAAAGTGACACCGAGGGCTCTGGGGTGGCCAGGAGAGCATCGGTGTTCCCTCAGGAGGGCACAGCAGGACACTTGGCTTCTCTTCCTCACGTGCCTCCCAGTGGGTGGATACGAGCAGGGGCTGTCTCCTGCCCTCTCCCCAGCGAGGTTTTCCTGTGCTAAGAAAATGCCCAGGTCCGTCTGGTTGTTTTTCTCAGCTGGTGGGGCTGAGTCAATTGCTGTTCCTCAAGGAGAAGGTTCGTTTGCCCCTGTGTGGCAAAGCCTGTGTCCTTCGTGAGTCTGTCGTAATAGTCTTCTTGTGAATCCATGGGTTTCTTTAACTGCGAGAAGTGTTTGCCATTCGTATATCTCTGTCCTGTAAAAATGGCCACTTGTCTCTGATGGGAAGCAGTTGCACCTGTGTTCATGGATCAGCCCTGTACATGTGTGAGAGATTCCATGCAGCATAGTGTGCCAATAAAATCCATCTTTGGAGGGCCACGAATGTGCTCAGAGGGCTGGATCACCTCTCCCATTGAACACAAGCTGAGACAGCTGGGGTTGTTCAGCCTGGAGAAGAGAAGGCTCCAGGGAGAACTTAGAGCCCCCTTCCAGCTCCTAAAGGGGCTCCAAGAGAGTTGGAGAGGGAATTTTGATGAGGGCATGGAGTGATAGGACAAGAGGAAAGGGCTTTGCATTGAGAGAGGGCAGGGTTAAATTGGATATTAGGAAGAAATCCTTCCATGTGAGCGTGGGGAGGCCCTGGCACAGGTTGCCCAGAGAAACTGTGGCTGCCCCTGGATCCCTGGAAGTGTTCAAGTCCAGGTCAGACAGAGCCTGGAGCAATCTGGGATAGCGGAAAGTGTCCCTGCCACAGTGCCTGTGCAGAGGCAGGATCTTTGCTTTGAGGAGCAGGAGTGCAGGTTCCTACCCATCCTGGTAGGAACACACCTCTCCCGTGGCACAGGAATATGCTTTGGCTCTCCAACCTTGCCAGCCAAGTGCCAGCATGCTTAAGCCCAACCTCACTGCCTGGTATTGCTCTTGGAGTTTGCTTGCCTTTTCTGAAGAAAACATCATGGTCTTGAAGTGTCTTATCCATTTAGTTCCTCGCTTGCATCCCCTGGTGTGCTTTACCAAATGTGTGGGACCAGCACATCTCAACCCTTCTACCCAGGGAGGGGAAGAGCTACTGCTCACCATCTTGAGCCACTATCCCCTACTGGTGTAGGGTCCTGCAAGCCTGCCCCTTCCCACTCTTTTTTTTTCTCCACCTTGCCTGTGTGTCTTGCAACTCTTCTCCTTTTTCTGGAAAGCTGAGGAAAGAGTCAAGTGTTTGCAACGGTTTCTTATGGAGCCCATTTCCTCAGAGAGCTGATTAGAGGCGAATAGGAGAGAATCTAATCGCAGCTGTGTTCTTATCTCCTCCCGAGGTAACACAATTTGCCAGGAGAGCGAGAAAAGCCTGGATTCTGTGGAATCAGGCAAACTTCTGTTGCCTCCCTTGTTAAACAGAAGCACCGCCTCTTGGGGTGTGGGTGTCAGCAGAGTTGTACCAGAGGTGATTTTGGCTTGGTTTGTGTCAAGAATGCAAGAAGAGATGAGCCAGGCTCTCAGCAGACAAGACTCTCATCAGCCACACTGCAGAGGGACAGCTTGGCAGAGGCAGCCACCAAACTGGGCTGTGCTGGCCTGTCCCACACAGAGCAGCAAACGTGGCTGGTGCACCATTCAGCACTGAGAAGGATGCAGGAGTGCTTCTTCCAGCATCTGCAGTAGTGGGGTGGGATGCTGAGCCTGCCAGACAGGCAGGCCCCACACTGCCTGCACCCCTAACAATTTTCCAGCCCGTCCTTCCATCTTCTCCCTTAAGGAGATGTTGTTCCTGCCTTTTTCATTGCCATTTTACAGTCAAGCTCTTGTTTACCACTGAGCTCTGGAGGGGGCTGGCTGGGAACATCTCCATAAGGGTGCCAGGAGCCGCCAGGAGATCCACCGTGGTAGGGTACGCCAGCTCCTGTGTCCAGTGGGGATGGGCTAGGAGTCTTGTCACACTCACCCACACTCATCCCCCCTCCGGGAGAGTGGGGGCTGCTGAGCTCCACAGGCGGGTGAGACATCGCTTTGATGCACAAGGACGAGCCCTTGTGTTTTCCTCGCTAACTTCCATCTTTGTCTCGTGTAATTTTCTAAGCAAATCTCTATGGAAACAGGTACTGTTTGTAATAAAGCCTCTGTTTTTGACTTTGCTTTGTTGCTGTCGAGGAAGGAGGGGGCAGAGACCTATAAAGGGCAGATGAGGTTTAGGTAGGGAGAGATGATTCAGCTGCCTCAGCCCTTGGCACAGATGGGAGCAGCCTTAGCATCCCTTCACCCTGCCCTCGCTGATGGGAGACAGAGGCTGAGATATCCAGACCCCTTCCTGGCTCGCTTGATTTTGGTGGGGACTCACTGATCTTTAAGGACCCTTCCAACCCAAACCATCCCAGGATTCCTGTCCCAGCTGGATGGAGGGGAGCACTGCAGTGAGGGGTGAATGGTTCTTGTCCGGAGCTGATAGCACAGATCTGATGTGTCCCCAGTGAACCACCAGCCCTGCAGCCTAACCCTGGCCCTCTTGAAGGTCACGTGTGCCAGCCGTGTCTCAGTGTCCTGACAGGACCTGCTGTGACATTGCCCTGGGGTCCACGTGAGCCACCCCCACGCAGCTGAGGGGTGGGGGGAGCAGGAGCTGTGGGGGTGACACAGAGGGGCCGGAAACCACCAGGAGCCAGAAGGATGCACAAGCCCCCGCCGTCGTGGGACGCTGGAGCTCCGTCATCTCACAGCGCTTCCTGCCCGCAGCCTGTTCCTAGGCTCGTGAGCTTTCTAACTTGTTTGTTTATTTTGGGGAGGGAGGGGGATGTTTCAAGAGCTGAGAGAGGAATATTTTAAAGGAGGAGGAATTCAATGCCAGGTTGGCATCCTCTGCATCAGACAGAGCTGTGCACCAAAGCGTGCTCGGAGCAACAGGAAGGAGCTGCTAGTGTCAGTTCCTTCTGCTGAGAGTCACCCTTGGTATTCAGCCACCCTGGGCCTTTCCAGGGGCTGCAGGGGCTACCGAATACAGAGAAACATGTAGCACACTCATACTCAGGTCCTGGGGTGTGTTTTAGGGTGTTCTAGGCTTTTTCTGCTTTCCACCAAGTGAGAGTGAGCCAGGCCCTGAGGCAGAGGTAATTGGCCTCTGACACAAAGAGGAATCCATAGTGGCACCTGGATCTCGGGGTTCAGAATGAAGATCTTCCACCCTGACTGGGAACTGGTGTCTTCCTCCCAGAGAGCTGGTCCTTTTAGGTTGGAAAAGACCTCTAAGCTCCCTGAGTCCAGCCTCTAATCCAGCACTGCCGAATCCACCATCACACAGGCCAGGGGCTCCCTAGCCCAGAGAGGATGGAAGGATGTGCTTTAAGACGTCCCTCTACCACCCACGCTTTTCCATAAGTGATTCTTTATGTTTGGCCGAAACCAGCCACATGTGGCCACCCTGCAGATGAGGCTCGCTACAGGTGAAATCCATCTCACCCATTCCCAGACCTGCTCTGCCCAAAGGAGCTGCTCAGCTGGAGCTGTCAGGAATGATGCTTGAGGATTGTCAGCTCTGGGTGCTCCAAGGGCACCGAGCTGGAAAATACTCCCTTTCCCACTGCTGCTTCTGTGAGAATTACATTTGCTTTAAGAACAGGGATCCAGACCATAATGTTAATTTTGCTGCCTTCCAAGAGGACTCAATATTACAGAGTCTTTGTGATTCTGCTGGAATCACAATATGTCATTACTGGGGTTGAGACGCTGGTTAATTACCTGCTCATTTGTTGTAATGCTCCTGAATAGCTTGTGAAAGTGTGGCAAATGCATTGCTTCTGCTTTTAATGGCTTAGACAAGGTTATTCATAGATAGTAAAAGACAAACAGTGTTCCATGTCACATTAGGTTGGTACAGCACTTTCCTGCTTCCCCAGGGGTCCTTCCTTTGCCTGGGGAAGACAGGAATTCATAGGCGAGATGAGGTAGGCACCTTGATGTCATTGATTTCACATCCAAGCTGACCCCATCACCTTGGATGTGGAGCCTGTCAAGCCCCATGGCCATGCCAGCAAGGTAGGATGGTCCGGCATGCTGGAGAAACTGGTTGGAAGGAGCTCCTGCAGCACTGCCAACCTTCCTGAGCCTTGTTGAGCCTGGTCATCACGGCCTGTTGGTGTCAGGGAGTAGGGGAAGGGCTTTCGTGGCCCAGAAGGGGTGTCAGCCTCCCCCAACCCCACTCCTGCTCCCTCCCAAGTGCAGTGCCCGATTCCGTGCCACGAGAGGCAATGTTTGCTCATACGAGTGCCTGTTTGCCCACACAGCTCAGTTGGACATCTGGCTTGGCAGATTGGTGCACATGGAAAAACGGGCAAAGAAACACTGAGGCCTGGATGGCAAATTTGGTCTGGTTTTCCCCTTTTTTTTTTTTNTTTTTTTGTGAAGGTGCTGCTTGCAGTTTCCTGGTTAGAGCTGCATTGAAATGTGCCCCTCACAAGAGCTTTGCCTTTCAGATATTGCAGTCCAACCATCTAAATTTTATCTCCGTCTGGTGCAGCAGGACACCTAAAATATTTGCCAGCTTTTTAACCATGATGCTTTCTCATGACGCTGTCAAGGACTTTGCCTCTTAAGACATATCCCTCCTGCAAGGCCTTTGGTCCATTCCCCACACCACCCCAAAGCAAAGTGGTCTGTCAGCACCAGCCTGGGGAAGGACACAAAGTCGGGTCCTAGACCAGACCCTGGCATCTTCATGGGACAATGCCCTAAGGGGTAGAGACTTAAACAAGCTGCTCTGCCCAGGGATACCAGGAGGCTGCTTTAAGCTGCCAGTTACTTACTTGGTTGTGTGTCTGGACTCAAGGAGGGCAAACAAGGAATCGGAGCATCTTCTCCAGCCTCGCCGAGTGCCAGCAACTGAGACCTGGCAGGGCCAGCACTGCCTTAAAGGTGAGTGTTTCTGGATGTGGTTTACTCCATCCTACCCCATTAAGGTTGAGGGAATTGGGATTGTTCAGCCTGGAAAAGAGAAGGCCTCGAGGTGATCTAATTGCAGCCTGGCAGTACCTGAGAAGAACATACAGGAAAGATGGGGCAGCACTTTTTACAAGAGCATTTAGTGACAGGACAAGGGAGAGTGGGTTCAAATGGAAAAAGAGTGGGTTTAGATTGGATTTTAGAAAAAAAAAATCATTACTGTGAGGGTGGGGAGGCCCTGGCATCAGAGAAGCTGTGGCTGCCCCATCCCTAGAGGTGCTCAAGGCTGGGTTGGATGGAGCTTGGAGCATCCTGGCCTAGTGGAATGTGTCCCTGCCCATGGCAGGGGGTTGGAATGAGATGATCCTCAAGGTCCCCTTCCAAAATGTTTTATGATCTTGCATTTCATCCTCTTTTAAGCAGAGATCTGAGGGTGCACAGATCTGTGGGTGGCGATGCCTGAGACAACACATGGATATCTAGGTGCAGCTCCCCATCCAATTTCCCTGCTCAGCAAAGACAGGCTTGAGGGATTATCCCAGCCTGGGCGAAGGTTTTTAACCACAATGGTCATGAAAGTCTCCATTATTTATCTACAAGCTGCTTAGTGATACAGTGGGTGGAGAAGGAAGCCACATTTCCTGCTCAAAGAGTGTGTGGGAATACCTTTTCAAATGTTAATTCCTCATGTTTTTCAAAAAGCTACCCAAAGGCACCGGTCAGAGCAAACGCTAGGAAAGCCTGTGCATATTCAAACCAACCAGGTTTTAAAAAGTCTGCCAAGATATTTGGGGCGAGGAGGGAGCGGGGAGAATAAGAAGAAGCTCCAGGAAAAATCCCGCCACCATTTCCCCCACTTCAAAGTTTAAATTAGATATGTGCGTTTCCCTCTCCTCTGATGTGCCTCCCTCCAGGGAGATAGGTGATGGATGCAAAAGGCCAGAGGGAGCGGGATCAGCCGAGGGATTCCCTTCCAGCGATGCTAATGAAGGTCCAAATCCCAAATCCTTCGTGCCCATAATCAAACCCCAAACAGTGGCAACCAGGAGAAGCACCAGGCAGGGCTGATGTGGGCTGGCTTGAGACAAGTGCCAAAGGGATACAGCAAGCCACACGTCCTCACTTCTGTTTTGCATCCAAGGCGATCTGGTTCCCCAATATTAAATCATCCCGCTGTAAAATTGATCAGCTTCCACGGCTTCACGATTGATAAAAACCTTTTCCGCAAGAGCCACCTGGGCAGCGTGTGGCCAATGGGCTATTGTTAACACACAGCCCCGGGTTTTCTGTCGTAGCTTTTGCTTTAAAAACAAAACAACAACAACAAAAAAATCACGCATTATTTTAATGCAGGTTTGAAAGAAAAGGGAAAAAAAAAAAGTCTCATGGGTCTGTACCCACCACAAGTTTTAAAGTGCAGAATCTGCGTCTGTTGTGGAATAAGAAATGCATGCCGACTGCCAAATTTCAGCTTGAAAGCAGCCAGAAGCTATCTGGGAAAAAACCAAATGTTTTGCAAATACCTTTTGTAATTGTAAAAATAACATAATAATTAAAAAAAAAAAAAAACCCAACCCAAACCAGCAAGAATTCACCAGTTATTAAACCTTGAAAAATGTGGGATCTTGTATGACTCGGAGCCCAGAAGTGACATCTAAGCTTGGAAAAACCACTGAACACAGGGATTTATATTTTGTCTCTTATTCCTCATAGCCAAGCGGTTTTATAACCAATGTCTCTTTATCCCAAGTGCTCCAGAAAGAACAGAAAATGCCTCAAGCCTGGCAGTATATGTGGGGAAGAGATACAGATCCTGCTGTCCTGAGTCCAAATTCCCTAATTTCTAAGGGTTTGGTTAGCTCTCATTTCGGCCAGCCATGGAAAAATATCTTTTCCTTGGTTGGGAAGTTGTCACCATTGGCCGTGAGGATTTCAAGAGGATCAGCTGATGGTCTTTGCTTTTCCTTTGGCCACATTGTCCTGGGAAGAGATGGGGATGTTCCACAAAACACCTCCCTGCTTGCTGCCCCTTTCAGAGTGGATAAAGGAAAGGGGTTTGGGGTCCAGCAGACACCATTTCCCCATTGCAGCACCATGGATGCACAGCTGATGGTGAATTTGGGGTTGGATTTCCACCTCCAGCCTACTATGGAGCCACTTAGTGCTTTAAAAAAAAAAAAAAAAAAAAAAGGCCTTCGTGATGCACAAAGCAAAGGAAATCATGGGGGAAAGCGCTTCAAAACTGACTTTTTTTACAGATCAAGAATTTCACGACTTGGTGGAAAGCACAAACAATACTGGGACAGAAATTCATAATATTTGGTGGTTGGTTTGTGTAGCTACTGCAGCTAACATCTCAAATAAATACTTCCGTGACTAATCCCTTGGAAAGTAAGAACACAAAGAAAGAGGCTGTCACACGAAACCGGATGATTTTGATGTGTGTTTTGTATTTCTAAACACAAATTCTGCCTCTTGAGCTGGGTAACATCCTTCATCTAAAACCCTGTTATTCTCTGGCTGGGTAAATATGTGTTTGTTTTCTGTCCTCATCCCATCCCTCTCTCCTTCCTCAAAATCTAAACAAGGAGTCCTTATCCTCCTCTCTAGAATCCAGCAAAACGCTGCATATTTTGATGAGGATCTAGAAACACTAAGTCTTAAATTCTAGAAATAATTGCGATTTCATTCTGTGTGATTAAACTATGGAAATTTTCTCCTTGGGATTTTTTTGCATAACAGCAAAAATAAAACCCCATAAAGAAAAAAAACCCAAACCAACAAAACCTGTTGGCGTCATCAGAACCTAAAAATAACAGGAAGATTACTGCTGGTGCCAGAGTGATACCAAACAAAATCTATTATTGAATTAGATTCTTTCCAATTGGTGTTCTTAGGAATATATTTCCCTTTGCCCCTCAGGGTTCATTTGGAGCCAAGGTATTCTGCCTGCCAGTGCCATTCCAGCACTCAAATTAAAAAGAAGTGATGTCTTTTACAGTAAAAAAACAGTATCTATTAAAATATTGATGAAGACAAATAAGCCGAAGAGTTTGTGGTGTCTGGTTTCTTGCTGGCAGTCAGGGATAACTGTAAAGGGAGGGGAAAGCTGGACATCATCACCCTGCTGCCACGGCCAGGATGATCCTCCTGTTCCCAGAGGACAGAGCTGATGTCCCAGGAGCGAGCAGCCTGACTCCAGGGACTGATAAGAGTGCCTGGAACACCCATCCCTCTTTCCTCCCTGCTTTTGTCCCACAGCCGGCTCAGCAGTGCCTGTTTTGTCTCTGAAGTGCAATTTTACAGGCTGTGCTTGCTGGGCTTTGCTGTCCACTCATTTAAAGGGTTTCAGCTTCTATTTATTTCCCCCATCTTTCACTCTAATTAAGCACTTCTCAGTCTTGATGCGTTGTAGCTGCACATCTAGGCAGCCGCAGGGCTTTGTGCTGTGCTGGAGAAGGGGCTCAGGCCATCGGGTCAGCTTTTACGGCTTCATCCACTCCTTTCCCCTGCTCTGGTACCTCAGTGTTATTTTAAGGGCCTCCTGGAGTCATCTGTCACCATTCCCTAGAGCATTTCTTGGTTGCTGGCACTGCTGGCCCAGCATTCCCATTCTCCTGGGCAGCAGGAATGAGCTGGTTGCTGACGCTGCAGCGTGGCCCTCCTGACACGCAGGCTGTGCTTTCATCAGCTTAGAGGCATGCACTTCATCTGCAGTCCCACCCCAAATACATCCATGACCGTGTCATGTCCATCGGTGAGGATTCCCTGGATGTTACTTTAATGCTGCTGGCACCTGCTCTGGCTCCTGGTTTTCTTATGGTCCTCGAGAGACCTGGAGCATCTCCTCGACCACGAGCAAGTGTGGTCCTGCAGAGATGGTGATGCTGGACAGGCCCATAGCAAAGGCTGGAGGAGGCCTGGCTTCCACCCAGGACCACAAAAAGGCATCCACGTTAAGCAGCATCCTCCCTGGAGCTTTCTACACTGATGGGAGGAGCATGAGTTGACCCAAACTGGTGCAGCCCCGCAGAGCAGCCGGGGCAATCCCCCCGGCAGCATTCACACCGCTGACCTGCTTTACCCCGAGTGGGTTTTTCCCAATGACCAGCGAGCACGTTGGACGTGATGCCTTCGTCTTCATGATCCAGGCAAGCACTAAATCACACAATCCAGGCTGGAAGGAGCTGTGTGTTTTCCCCTGCATGCAGCTCCTGCTGTGCTTCCAAACACGTCTTCCCTCTTCCCTTTTTCTGTACAGTAACTTTGCACATACAAACGTCAAACAGCAGCTGTTTGGCCAGCGTTTCAAAAAAGCAACTAGTGATTGTAGCTGCCTTAATTCTGGAGCTAAGATTTCCACTCTGCATGGCAGAAAGGGCTTCTTTTGCCTTCTCAAGCAGCTGTAGATATTTTTGCCTGTTTCTTTTGTAAATGTGGAAATGTGGAAACAGTCAGACCTTATCAGGCAGAAGCATCTTTGAGGTTTCCCCTTTCAGAAAGAAAATGTCACGGTGCCTGTCGGAGCCAGGTTACCCAGGGCTTCTCCTGCTTCAATTAAGCAGGAGCAAACCTGTGATGTGTCAGAGCCCGCACTAGGTAAGCAACATGCTGGATAACTTTGGAGGTCACTTCAACGCAGGGGTGGAAAACTTGAGCAGGAAGCTATCCTGAGAAGGGTTTCTTCAACAGTCTTTCTCTTCTGGCTGAGCCATCTCATGCCCAGAACCTTTGCTGGTATTTTGGCCCTTCTTGTCTCGGGGTGCAGCTGGAATTAAAAAGGACTCAAGCCATGAGTCAGATCAAAGCTTCGAATCCTTCAAAGTGTCCCAGGGAAGCCTGAAAATTGCACTGAAGGAATTGAATTTTAGGGTACTGATTTCAACTGCTGCAGTTGAAAGGTCACTTGTCAACAGTTTGGATTTTTACCGTGGGCCCAGAACAGACCTCTTTGAGCTTGGAGTGCAGGGCTGCAGCTTTTCCAGTAAGTGGTTAAGGGAAGGAGGGAATCAAATTCAGCAGGCGTCCCCTAGGATTGAACCAGGAGTAGTTGGTGGATGAAGTGCTGTTTACTACGGGAAACACCACAGGATACTTGCTTTTTTTGTGTATATCCTTATTTGATGACACAAAAGGAAAAAGGAATACCTTTAACCAGAATTCCTGATTTAATTGCATGCCGAGATGGAACTGCAGCACCAAGTTAGCTGAGGACAGCTCTGCCGGTGTGCTCCCATAGTGTGTGGAAGAAGGGACAAGCCTTTGTGCTTCCCAAGGTCAGGATAAAGACACAGATCCCACCCTAGAGCACCTTCAAAGGGTTTTGTCGATACCCCCAAGCTGGGAGAGGCTGGCAAGATCCTGCACATTTTGACTGGAACCACCACCAAGACAAAGTGCTGCAGAGCAGAGCTCAGCTCTGTCTGTGGCCCCCTCCCATGGGCAGAGGCAGCGACAGTGCAGTGTGAGGGTTTGCCTGTAAATCCCATTCATCACACCCCAAGCCTTCCCCTGCCTAATCCTCTCTTCTCCCACGCCTGGCTCAGTGATTTCCCTGCAGCAAGGCAGTTGTCCCTGATAACGTGATGGCAGGGGATGGCTTATGTCAAACCTCGGTAGAATAAATGTTAAAGAGGTGTCGCTGTTAATTTGTCCACTCCTCAGAAATCTCATCTGGCTCATCCTTGCCTCTCAAACACCCCCTTTTGGTGGCATGGACTTCAGCTGCCCAGGGAGTGCCTTGCCTGCCCTCCAAGTCCCATCCAGCTGGGCCTTGAACATTTCCAGGGACGTGGCATCCACAGCTTCTCCTGAAGATCTGATAACAGGACACACATTTGTAAAAATCCTGCTGACCACACATGGGGTGGGTAGGAGAAGGAGTAGGTTCCAACAATAGCAAAGCAGATGCAGTTTGAACACGACAGAGGAGCAAGAGGAAACCTGGTCCTGACGGGTGTAAGGTAAATGCTGGAGCAGATTGTGGGAGAGATTGCAGAGGCTGCAGCTGAAAAGGTTCTGTGTGGAGCTCTCAAATTTCCCTCTTTGGAGTGGACCTGGGTGTAGGTGACCATACCCTAGCATTAGAGGTGAACTGTCACATCTCTGCCCTTCACTTCAGCCCTATTTTTCATGATTTTTTTGTGGTACTGCTGCTGCAGATCAGGAGGAATAAAATGGAAAGTCTGTCTTCTCTTACATAACTAGAAGTAAGTGCATAATGCAGCTTAATTGAAATTACTGACTTCCCCAGATAAGCTGGATGTAACTGGATCAACAGTGATCTGGTTAATATATAAAAAACTACTTTGCGACACACACCCAGTGCACATAGATCAGAGCACTGAGGATGGAGTAGGGAGACACCAAAACCGAAACTGCCTGGTAGAAGACCGTGTCGACTTGCCGCTGTCTCAGTCAGGATAATTTGAGCAAAAGAAAAACCCAGTAGTTCAACCCCAGAGCAGGAAAAAGAGGGGACAAGGAACTGGATTAATGGCACCATCTCCGGGGTTTTGGCTCTTTGTTGAGTTTCTTGAGC
This sequence comes from Mohoua ochrocephala, assembly GCA_013398855.1. NCBI lineage: Eukaryota > Metazoa > Chordata > Aves > Passeriformes > Acanthizidae > Mohoua > Mohoua ochrocephala. The sequence goes on from VZTA01026725.1 coordinate 154,903, forward strand.
ACTTCCCTGCTGTTCTGGACCTCAGTTGAAGGTGTAGGATCAGTCTGATCTCTGAAGTTGTAGAAAACATCAAGTCATTTAAGAATATAATTTGAAAACACAACAAATCTATTGAGCTGAGCGCTTTGTCCTTGAGTTCAGCTGGAAACCTGTAACATTTAAGGGACACTCTGGAGGCAAAGAGGATCATTTAAGGAGCATCTGGAGAGATGGGCTTCAGCTGCCCTTTTCCCTATTTATGCTTATTAGAGATGAAGTTGAAGTGCAGCACGATTAAATTATGCATATAAAGGAAAGCTTCCACAAACAAGAAAACATAAGCAATGTGGGAAGGAATAGAACTGCAAAGAGAACGAGAGGAGCAAAACCAAACAGGATGCCAAACTGCAAAAGACATTTCAACAGCACCTAATTAAAACTGTTCCCATTTGCAACAGACAGAAGGTAAAGACATTCACTAGGAAACAGAAGAAAAGGGGGGGGGAAGGAAAACCACTAAGAGGAGTGATTTAGTCAATCACAGGAGATTCTGGAAAAATAGAAAGCTTGAGCAAAGGCCAGTTGCAGAACGTGCAGTGCATTTGGAGTTGGGGGGTTCTTTCCAACTATCTCCCGGCAGAGGTTACTCCAGCTGCCAATAAAGAGGAATGTGCTGTGCAGCAGCCCCTGCCCACAGTGCTGGCAGCCTATGGGGAGCTGGCACTGCCGCCTTCCGTGCTCGTCTCCATGCAGGGATCTGAATAATATCACATAGCAACCAGCCCAGGACTGAGAAATCAACCCAGGTCCCACTCCAATGACTTAATCACAAGATTATCTCCCAGCTTCATTTGTTAATTAATGAGTCTTTGCCTTTTGGCTTCAGAAACCATAGATACAGCAGTGACGGAGAGGCTGGAAATCCAGCGTGGCACCTTTGTTAGCACGATGGCCTAATAACACTTCTTCTCCTGGGACACCTTTCAAAGCTTGACACGTTCACCACCGGGTTCATCTGCTTCCCGACGTGTAGGAGGGCAGCACAAGCTCCAAAGTGGAATAATCAGGACAAATGAGTCCTTAGCCATCTTTCAAGGAGGCCAAATTGAATCTTCTCTGGTGGCAAAAACAAGAACGAGCTACACTGTATTTTCCCCATCTCTGTCTAAGCAAAATTTTTTCATAATTGGTGAACATGGGATGAAATAACATTTCAGTAAGGGAAAAGACTGTCGTGTACCATGTCTGAGAAAGAATAGGGGAAGATATTTTTCCTTCTTGTGGTAGAGCCTTTGCTTTCAGAAAGGGCTGGCTAGGAGAAAACAGCTTTCCAGCTAGAGAGAGGCTGATTGATGTGTGCGCAAGAAATCTCCCTGTTCAGAGATAAGACACGTAACTGCTTTGTTAATGATAAAGTGGCAGGCAGAGCTGGAGCACGAAGCTCTTCCTTAGGTAAGGCTGGAGCCACGGGAGGCCTTTGGTAACCCCCCAGACTGGATGCTGCCTGAATCCAGCCATCCTCTCCTCATCCACACGGAGACACCATAAATCATTTGTACGCTCCATGAAGAGTTGCCATCAGTCCAAAGGTGCTTGTTAAACAATCCCATTGCTAGGATGCTTGTGTGGATGGAGAGGTCTCAAATAACTAGCTCTGTGGCTGACAGCCAGCAGGAATGTCTGAGCCCTCCTAACCCCAGAGAAGGAAGGAGCCCACGGGGCTGGAAGTCCTGCTCGGGCCAGCCCAGGCTACCCTCTCACCTTTGGTGTGGCTTTGAGAGCCAGGACAAGGTGGCACTGCTGTCCTCAGCCCTGACACAGAGAAATGAGCACCATCACAGAGGGACAAGTGGCACACGCACGTGGCTGTCCTTGTTGACTCCTCAATAACATCATTTTTGCAGGGGCAAAAGGAGGGGGAAGAGCAGAATCCCCCCCCCCGGACCGCCTCCTTCACAGGGAAGTGACTGATGAGCCTGGCAGCCTCTGAACAAATATTTCTGATGCAGAGAAATCACTTGTCAGCGTGGAGGAGCCCCGAGAGGAAATTTCCAAAGCAGATCTGTCGGAGATAATGACACCGCACAAGGAAGCCCTCCTTAGGAGGGATGTCTCCTGAAGACGTGGAGTGTTTGAAAACATGATGCTTCTGTGTGTTCCTGTTGATGAGTTAAAATCCAAGCAGCCGTGGCTGAATTTTTAATCTGGGAGCTCTAACAGGTGAAGCACAAGGAGGCAGTGAGTCAGTTTTTAACCTTCCCTGATGCTACCTTGGTCAGTCAGACCTTGTTTTCTTCCCAAATCAGAAGCCTCTCTTTAGGCCCGAGATAACACACTCTATTCTGCCTCGTCCAGATTACAAACCAGGGAATTTCTGTGCATCTGCATGTTTGTGTAATTGCCTAACACCGTGAAACCTCATCTCAGCTGAAGCCTCTAAGCTCCACTGTTAGATAAAAAGCAATTAACAGCAACCATAACCAGAAACACTTTCAGCATGAGGACAGGCAGCAAATGGCAAATAAATACATCAACAAATCTGGTTTTGCTTTGTACTTTGCTGTTTGCAGCCAATGGGTCATTAATTTTTAGACGAGTATCGCGGATTTATCAGCAATTTGGGAATCTTGACGTTTTCACCTACGATTGTGTTGGCTGTTCTGTGTTACCCCTGCTCCTTCAGTTTAAAAGTCACGCAAAAGGATGCAGCAGCCAGAATCCCACCTCAAGGCAATCTCAGGCACCCAAAGGCACTGGTTACTCCTTGCACTTGTTGAATCTCTCGAATTTGTTTCCTCAGGGCTGGGTTTATAGAGCCCTTTACCCCCTGAAACTCATCAGCATTCACACGTCGTAGGTGCTGTTCTTCCAGCTCTCCTAAGCAGCTGTATTTTATCCAGTCAAATACGAAACTGGCTCAGGTCAGGAATTTTGTGCTGAGCTAGTCAATCTTTAGTGTTTTCACTCATTAAATCTAGGAAAGATAACCAATAGATTCTTCAGCTGAACACAGATAACTATTTTAACCTCTCCTTTCCAGGTGTTTTCGGATCATTTTACGTGTTCTGATTCATTAGTTCGAGTTTCAGTTCCGTGGGGGGGGAAAAGAGTAGGAAAACCTCTGTTTGACTTGGCAAGTCAACTGTTCTGTATAAAGTAAGGTTCACTTTCTGTGCGGTCGCAGAGGCACTTGCAGGTTATCTGTGTGTAAAGTGATGTGAGGGACCTTAGCTGGATTCATACAAGTGGTGTTTTTTAATCTGAATAAATGCTGTTCTTCAAAAAAAAAAGCAAATACAGAGGTGTCAAGGGTGAGATTGCCTGTCACCTTACTCTGCTCTGGAGCTGTGCTTTGGCTATCAGGTATATCTAAGCTCTCTCCCCTGGCTGGTGTGGTGTTAGCCTGTGTCTCCAGATCATCCATCAGAAATTACCTGTTTAGTTTTATTGCACTCTTGTTGCTTTGTGCAGTCGCTCAGGAGTTCATTTGCTCCCACCTTGCAGGCAGATTTAAATGTTAATCTTGTTTTCCTCCCAGATGGAGAAGAGATGCCTCTGTTTCAGGTAAGTGTTCTGTGAGCTCTCCCCGGTGTGAGGAGATGATCCTGTGCCTGTTACAGTTCAGGTCGAGGAAGGCTGTGAAACGCAAATCAAACCAGACCTTTCGTGCCTCTCGGGTTAGAGGGGCTTTGCTGAGCTCTTTGTGTGTTCAGTACAATTTGGGTGTCCTCCTTGTGCAGTCAGTGGCTGCAGGCAGCACAAATGTATTTTGCTGGAGCAGTTCAGCCTGGAAAACCCCATCCCTGGGAGTGCTCAAGGCCAGGCTGGATGGGGTTTGAACAACCTGGCCTAGTGAAAGGTGTCCCTGCAGCAAGGTTGGACCAGATGATTTTTAAGGTCTCTTCCAACCCAAACCATTCTACGATCTTGATGCTTTGACTCTTCCGGAAGATTCTGACAAAGAAAACCAAAAACAAGCCAGAAGAAAAGGCATTCATATAAATGTGCAAAGACCAGCACCTCGGTCACCCCAGCAATGACCAAAATATTCAGGGAAGAGGGATTCTATGCCTTTGTGAACATAACTCCCAGCACAGTTCTGCAAGCTTTTTTCCCCCCTTACTTTTCTTGAAAAGGGTAAATCTCTGCTGCACAAGTTTCTCGAGCTGAATGCAAGCAGCCTGCTTGTCTTATCTCCATTTGCCCCCTTCTGTGCAAACATTTCAGTCACTTCCTGCAAATTTAATGTTTTTTCAACTCCTGACGTGCTCCTCATCTCCACTCTGCAATTATGAACTGACGTGCTGATGTTTTAAGTGTTTTGTTTTAAAATGTGTAACATCCAAATTTACAAAACACCAAACAAACCCAAACAAAAAAAGACCAATCCCTCCCCAAATTCTCTCTAATGCTAATTATAGAAATCTCAGCTCTCCAGCAGAAGCATCAGTCAGCAGAGGATATGGTTCTTATCAGAGGCTGAAGCTTTGGAAAAATATACTGAGGAAGGAGCATAAAACTGGGGGATGTGGCAGGTACGTGCTGGAGGTGAATGCTGAGAGTTTGGAAATGCAAACTTCAGGATTTTCCAGTCCTCTTCCTCCCCCAACACCCAGAACATTGCATTGTTGGTTGGTCTTCATTTTTAAATCATCTGCTGTCAAGATAAAGGTGTTGTTTTCATAGAGTTGGTAGCAGAAGTTATTATTTTTTTCCAGCTTAATTTAGAGAAGGGTAACAAATATTCCGGGTTTGCTCTGAAATCATTCCGGGAGGAGCTCCTGGATTATACATCATGGTTCCTCCAGCAATGAAAATGCAGCTCTTCTGTCAGTGTTTCAGCTCCATGATGAGCCTTTGGCTCTCAGGATGCAGCCCCACACTCTGTCCCCAGCACAAGAGAGGGTCGGAATCAGCTTGAAAACTCATTCCAGTGACGATTTTTATTAGAGAATATTATTTACATACTGCATTCTCCTCTTGCACAAGAAAGCTGGAGGAATTTTTTTCCCCTTCTAATGCATTTTAGAGGCGATCCGACATTTTCTAATGGCTCTCAGGTATGTATAATTTATCCTGCTCAATGTCTGCATTTTCCAAAATAACACTGGAGAATTATCTGGGCTCCTGCTTTGTTTGGCCAACCATTACTCTCCCTTTTTTCCAGGTTGACCTATAAATGTCCATATGCTACAGGATAATTGCAGTAGGTGTAGGTTCCTTTGGAGATGCTCTTGTGTGGGAGACAATATGACAGCTCAGCTGCATAGCACAGGCATCATTTCCTTGCCTTGATTTAGCAGAGAGTCTTGGATCCTGAGGCTTCTCCCATCTCTCCTGTATATTTAGGGATTGCTCACACACACCATGCACTCATGCTCTCCCGTGCAGTCATTTCGCCATTATCTGTGGGCAGCTCAGCTGCTTGGAGAAGAAGTCACAGCGTGCCACAAGCGTGGCAGAGCCTGGTGGGGAGACGTGGCCCCTGCTCTTGGATTTCCACACTGTATCCAGACATCCTGAGCTGTTAAAAACCTGTGTTAACCTACAGCCAGAATATTTTGTGTGGAAAACTGTGTTAACCGTGGTAAGGTGGAAGTGATGTCCCAGGAGAGGGTCCAGTCTCCCAAATGCCATGATTTTTGGTTGGGAACTACAGACAAGTTTGTCCCCAGACTTGCTGAACCCGTGTGACACTTTTGGGAGGGATAAAAAAATCCTGAGAAGCTGGGATGCAGGTTATCAGCAAGGAATTGGGATGAGGGGCAGGAAAAGGAGCTGTGTCACCCCACACCTCAGCATTCCCTACCCTGCTGTAGATGGATGTCCACGATTTTCCCCTGGAATCTGAGGAGTCTGTGGGCATTTAAGTGTTTAATTTAAAGACTTGCAGGTGTGTTTTGGAGAGGGATTGAGCAAGTGGGCTTGAACACACAGCGGACATGGGGCACTTTTATTCCTTTTGGGGTTTTTTATGCCCTGACAAGGTGAGTTCCATGGCTGAGGACCCTACGGTGGCTGTATCAGCCTCACGGGCGTGTGACAGGGGACGGGGATGCTGTCAGCATGTCACTTACGTCTGGGGCTGGAGCAGGAGGTGGTCCCTGCCTGTGCCAGTCACACAGGTGTGTGTGACAGCAGCACAGCTTCAGCCTCACTCACACTGTGAGAGTGACAGGGCTGGTCCCTGCCTGTGTCAGCCACGCTGGGCGTGTGACAGAGAGGATGCCCGGCGGTATCAGCCACACTGGGAGTGTGATGGGGTGGTCCCTGGCAGTGTCAGTCACATTCGGGGCGTGACAGGGGCAGTCCGTACTGGTGTCAGTCATACTGGGGGTGTGATGTGGGCAGTGTTACCCCCCCCGGGGGTGTGACAGAGGCGGTCCCTGCTGGGGTCGGTCACGTTTGGGGTGTGACAGGGGCGGTCCCCAGCTGTGTCAGTCACGCTGGGAGAGTGAAAGGGGAGGTTCCTGCCTGTGTCAGTCACACTGGAGGTGTGACAGGGGCGGTTTCTGTCCCTGTCAGTCACACTGGAGGTGTGACAAAGGACGTCCTTGGCAGTGTCAGTCACTTCGGGGGTGTGACAGGGTCCAGTCCCCAGCTGTGTCAGCCCTGCCGGGGGTGCGCCGGGGGCTGGTCTCCGGGAGTGGCAGAACCATGAGGCTGTGTCAGGGGCTGTGTCTGTCACAGGGGACGTGGCAGGGGCTGATCCCTGGGTGTGACAGGGGCTGATCCCT
>VZTA01026727.1:0-12858 GCA_013398855.1 Mohoua ochrocephala
CGATCCCACGACACGTGGCTGGGGTTCTGCCTCCCTCTTTCTGCCCGGGGGTCGCTCCCACCCCTCGCCCTGACAGCGGCGTCTCCGTCACCCCCCGGCACCGGCAAGACACGGCCCTGGGAGCTTCTCCTGGCACTGGCACGGCCTCGCCGAGCAGCTGGGGGCTGACCCTGCCTCAGTTTCCCAAAATAGGGCTTGCACATGACCGCCCAAGGAGGGCGAGGATTCGTTACAGGGGTGTGGGATAGCTCCAGGCCCCAGACGAGGTCTCGGTAACTCCTTCTCCGTCCCGACCTCTTCCCCCCTGGGATTTGTTTGTTTTGATTCCTCTCTCTTTCTTCCCAGCCGTGCTTGTTCTCGCCTGTGCCTCCGCATGGGGCCCTTTCCCCGCGTCCGTGACCGATTCCCTCTTTTCTTTCCTTTTTTTCCCCCTGCGAAGGGGCGGGACCGCGCAGCCGGGCGGCGCGCGCAGGCTTTTTCCCTGGATGCTGCTTTGGGATACGCTTCTTCCTTTCTCCCTCTGAGCTACTGGGAGAGGGAGATTGAGAGGGAATTGCACAAACACGTCCCGCAGGACGCAGCCTGTCACCCACTAAACCCAGCCCTGCTGCAATTCCTCCTGCTGACCTGTCCACTTAATTAATCTCCATGGCTGGGCAGTGTTGTCCAGTGATGTTCTTGGCTCCGTTTGGGGACCTCTTGGATGCTTCCCAACTGGACGATCTCTTCCCCACGCTGACCTGCTGCTTCATCCTACTTGGAGCGATGTTTCCCCCACCCCAAATCCACCCCTTTTTGAAAAAAATCCTGGCACAAGCGTTGCGAGCAGTAAGTGTATTCAATATCTGTTGTCTCTCCTCGCTTTTTCCCAGGAAAGGGGCAGGTAAAGCCCAATCCTGGCCAGACCAGGATCATTTTGCAGCAGGTTTTTCGCTCTGTGACGCTCACCCAGCCCCGCCGAGCGTGTGCCCTGCTCTCCTTTTGCATCACCACATCTCAGGTGTCTCCCTCATTAAATATCCGGGTGTTGGATACTTTTCCACCGCAGGTATCTCTTGTGCATTCTTCCAGGCTGAATCAGGCTCCGTTTCCTCTCCCCGGGTGAAAGGCTCCGTAAATCCTGCCCTGTTGGCTCTGTTGTCATGATGGATTATGTCAGCTCTCAAGTTGGCAGCCAGCGTGTTTTAAATACCTTGTGCTCCTCAGCCAGCTGGATTTTTTCGCATATCCCCCCTCTCAAAAGTGCCGGGTTTAAAAAGCCCCCTGCGCGTTCTCCTTCTTTGCTTGCCTTGAAGGGAAAACGCTGGGTTTCGACGCTTAAAATTTTGGAGTTTTGGCATTTCTAAGTAACCAACCCCCTCTCCTCTACCCCATGGTTGGCTCTTGTTTAATCCCACTTTTACGCTGAGCGTGGGCTCGGAGATGTCCTTGAGATCTCTGTGAGTGATGTCCTGCCTGATGTCTGCTATGTCCCAGGAATTAATGAGCAGGAGTAGAAAGTTCGGGAGCCACTTCCCAACTTCATTCCGGGAGCTGGTGGGCAGCATGAAACCCCCTGGATTCCCTCCCAAGGATGGCAAAAGGCCATCCCGGGGAGCACCGGGCGTCGGTGGGACAGAGGGTGCCAAATCAGAGTTGGCATTAGGGATGGTGCCTGGCCGGGCATCTTTTATCCTGCTGGTTCCTGGGGCTGGGGCTGGGCTGTGGCAGCAGCCTGAGGCAGGAGGAGGCACACAGGGATGGAGTGTGACAGCGAGCAAGGCCGGTGACGATGGAGGAGAGATCCAGGGGGGAGCGGCAGCTCCCGGCCGGACGTGTTGGGAGCTGCTGGGGACAGGCAGGCTGCCAGGACGGAGGCAGCCGCAGGCAAACGGGCAGGGAATTGTCTGTGCAGGGCGTTGTGGGGGTGCTGGGGGTTCTCTGGCACCCAGGGCCTGTGGGAGCCATCCCTGTGACGATGGAAAGTGCTGAGGTCCAGCGGGGTGGGGAGTGGGAGTTTTTCTTTCCGTGCTCGGCCGATGCCTCTGGTTTTGGAGCGCTGTGGGGCAGGATGGTTTTCCGTGTCTCCTCTCACTTAGGTGAGTTCAACAGCAGAGGAAAACCCCGAAACCCACCTTGCCTTGTGCAGCCACCGATGCCTTGAGCCTCTGTGGGGGATTTGCGCCGCAGCGCTCCGGTGCCTTTGGGATCCCCGTTTTTGGGGATGCGGTGAGCTGAGCTCTGATGAGCAATGTTGGGAGAGGAGGTGGGGAGGGAATGAAACCACGTGTGGTTCTGCAGAGGCTCATGGTCTCTGTTTGCTGGAGATGTTCCCTGTGTCACTGCCACCAGCCTTTGCTCCGTGCCCTGTGTGTGAGGGACACGAGGCTCTGCAGTCCCTTTTCCTGCCACTGGCTTTAGAGTGGGACAGATTTTCCTTTCCTTTTCCCCATAATCTTCCCTCTGGCCCTGCCCTACCTGCCTGCTGTGCCTCTGCTGACTGTCCCTTGCTGGTGACAGGGTGGGTTTTGGTGGCTGGGGCCAGCAAACCTCTTCTAGACCAGGGAGAGGACGAGCATGGGGGGGATTGCAACAAGTTATTTGTCAGGGTGACTCTGGGAAAGATTAGCTCGGCAGAGATAAGCTTGCAATGCCTTAATATTGTTAGTAAGCAGTAACCAGCATTATTATTAGCTCAGCCGATAGCGCGGGTCCGGGCTGGGGAGGTGTAATCTGGTCAGAGCCCGGGAACCACCCAAAGGTGGTGAGTCAGGGCAAAAAAAAACGGGAGGAAAACCCCCCCATTTCTGCGGGACATGGGAAGAGGGAGCTCGCCAAGGAGCCTCTGGGCTGTGGGCGCCCCTGGGATGCAGCGCTGGAGGCGGCCGGCTGCAGACTGTCCGTGTGGGAGCCGGTGACATCCCTCTGTCCCCGTGTGCTCCGTGCGATGCTCGGGGACGTGCTCCCACCTTCCCGAGGCAGCAGCCGGGCTCCTCTCGCCCTCCAGGCCGGGGCAGCAGCCGGCAGAAGGGCTGCGGGGGGATTATATTTAGAAGAAGAGGAAGAGAGGTGGTGATAAGGCGGCCCCCGTTATCTCCCCGCGTGCCAAGCGGGGCCGCGTCCCGGCTCCAGCGCTCCGGACTGGGGACACGATTTGGGCAGAAGCCGCGGGCGGGCAGGCGGGAGCGCGGAGAACAGCCCGGCATTGTCCCTCCTGTCCCTGGTGCAATTAACTGGAAAACAAGAGGAGGAAAAACAAGCCAAGAGCCGGCCAGCGGGCAGTGCCCGGCTCTGCGGGACGAGCCTGCGCCCGCATCCCGATCGCGCCGGGCTTTGGGCCGCCGGGAGCCCGCACCGCGCTCGGCGTCGCTTCTTCCCCACGTGCCGGAGGGAGCAGCGGCTCTGCCCTTCGCTGCTGGGAGCTTTCCAAGCCTCTCTGCCGGCCGCTGGCACCGCGGGCTGGTGAGGATTTTGCAGAGCTGGGAGCGGCCGGAGGAGCCGGGAACGGGCGGCGCGGTGAGAGAGGGTCGGTGGCGATGCCGCGGAGGAGGAACGGCCGCTGCCCGCGCCGGGGGCACCGGGGGTAGGAAGTGGCGCGGTGGGAGGAGTTCTCTGTGGCCGAGAACTCATCCGTCCACACCCGCCGGGGTCGAGGTCGGCGAGCGGGAGGTGCCTTGCCCCAGGTGCTGCCGCTTCCCCCAGAAGACCCTTCCCCACGTGCTGCCGCTTTGCCGGGACCCAGCGCTCGCCATCCATGGCCGGGGCGATGGAGAGGCGGCATCTCTCCGGGGAGAAGAGGCGGCTCAGCGCCTGCCTGGTGTGCCGGATGTGCTGCATCGGTTAGTACCCACTTGCCCGGCCCGCGGGACGGCCGCCACACGGGGTTTGTCCATCCCGAATGGACACCGGAGTTGGGAAGGGACCCGACGCTGCGGCTCTGGAGGGGTCCGGTGAAGGAAAACCCCTAAAACCACGTGGGTGTGACACAGCTTCCTATGGCCGGCGGTGCCAGGCGGCAGCTCCGTGGCTCCCGGGAAGCCGTGCCAAGGCTGGAGCCTGGCGGGGTGGGAGGTGAGGGTGGATGTGGCTCAGCCTATACCCGTGGTTTTTGGTAGCTGGTTACGTGCCGGGGGCCGGGGGACGGAGCGGGGACACGGGGAGGTGACGTTGTGTCACCCTGTGCCACGTGTCTGACGGCGGCGCTTTCAGAGGGGGAAGCCGCGGGGTGGATGAGGAAGAGGAAGGGTGTTGGGTGGTGCGTTCCAGTCTGTGGATGGAGACATCGGGAGGTTTTCGCCGAGGGTCCCTGGCCTCCCATCCCCAGGAGGGGGTTCTGGGGGTGTCGTGGGGAGCTTGGCCTGGGAGATGCTGGTTTTCTCCCTTTCCTTGATTGTTGACTTAAAAGCAAAGCAAGGGGTGCTGCTGCCTGGTGCACCCTGATGTCAGAGATACGTTTTGGGTGAGCAGGGCTCGTCCTTTCCCGAAATATCCCAGGGGTCCTCTGGGCTGGGTGTGCAGTGCTCGGAGTTGTGTGCCATGGGTCGGTGCTGAGGATCTCTCTGTGCTCCGAGATGTTGTTAAATCCTGCTGGACACGGGGCTGGCTGCCAGGGCTGCCCTGAGTCCCCCTCACTGCCTGGGGAGCTGAGTGACACCCTCCCTGTGCCCTGTGGGACCATCTCCTTTCGCCCGTTTCCCTGTGTTTTCCATGTGATGTTATTTTTTCGTGGAGCAAAAAGCCTGCCCAGAGCTCCCCCGTCGCTGCTTGGCATCACCACAGATCTCCCAATCCCGTCCCCCTGCCACCCCTGGGGACCCCCTGGGGACGGCACCCACGTTGTCACCCCGTCCCAGCAGCGTTCAGAGCTCCCAGTGTCTGGCCAGGGGCTGAGCTGTGGGACAGAAATAAACATTAAACCCTGGCAATCCAATGAACCAAAAATACAGCGACAGAATAAGCTGCTAATTGCACGCGCTGGCAGTGCCCGGCCAGGGCCCGTTACGGGACATCTGGGGGTTTACGTAACACCCTAAAGCCTTTCCGGGAGCGGGCAGGGGAAGGGGACACCCTCCTAAAATTGGGCAAACCCCCCTTTTTCCCTCCCTGTGCTGCCCCCAGGGGAGCTGGGGAGGCACAGAGGGGGTGAATTCCCGGTGTTCGGTCGGTGCTGCCGGTTGTACCTATCCCAGTCATCCACGCTGCTTTCCTTAGATGTCATTATTCTCACCAAAAAAACCCCAACCCCAGTCTATTTTGTTCTGACTCCCATTTCCCTGCCCTGGAGGGGGGATGCTGGAGCCTCGTGACCAGGCCCCATCCCTGCACCATTCCCTGAATAAGCTGCCTCTGTTCCCTGTGCCGGCGCGGGATCCGTCCTGGCACCGGCGGCCGATCCCTCTGTCTCTTCCCGTCATTTCAAAGTCGTTTGAGTTTCTGCATGAGAACCACTGACCAAGAGCTGCCTTTGTCTCCTTTTGACAGATGAACGGGACAGAGTCCAAAAGAAAACCTTCACTAAATGGGTCAATAAACACTTGATGAAGGTAAGAGTCGCGGATTTTGGTACAAAGCCGGTGAAATGACCGTCTCTGTGTGTGTTGCAGCTCAGGACTGGCTGATAAATGCCTTTTTAAGGGTTTTAAATTTTTTTTTATGCCTAGGAGTGTTTGTTTTGAGCGCTCACATGAGTCAGAGCAGAGCAGGATGTGCTGGAAATGTGCTGGAGCCTTTGGAGGGCACTGTAGCATCACCACACAGCCCTTCTATTACCTTTCCCTTCTGGGCACCTGGTCCTTGCTTTAACGCGAGGCTTGTGCATCCCCGAGGGAAAGGAGGGGATCCTGACACCCCCTCACACCCCCTGGCCAGGAAAAAGGGGCATTTTTGTCCTTTGAAGGATGCTCCAGGGTGGAGACGAGATCCAAAGTTTGTCAAGCAGGACTAACACGGCACCACGAAGGTGCCTCCTGCTTTCTTGGTTAATGCTGGGTGGGTTTTAATTAATTCTCCCATTTGCCAACCAAAAAAAAAAGGAGGAAAAAAAGTGGTTTGAGCACTAGATGTCCCAGCTGTGTTTTCCTGCCAGCTTTGCCAAGCTCCGTGCCAAGCTTTTGGCTGCTTCCTAAATCTTACAGGGGAAGGGAAAACAGAGAAAAATCTTGAGGCTGCTGGGGAAAAACATCTGGGGATTCCCAAGCGGGTAAAAGCCCAGGACAAGGTCTGGGTGTCTGGGGAAGAGAGGCTGCGTGTGGTGCCCAGGGAAAGCCACTCCTCCAGGTGGGAGCTGAATTTTGGGGGATGCTGTGAGGAGTGTGAGAGGTGAAACCTCCTCCTCAAGAGGGGCCTTTTCTCCAGATGGGAGCTGAATTTTGGGGGATGCTGTGAGGAATGTGAGAGGTGAAACCTCCTCCTCAGGAGGGGCCTCTCCTCCAGGTGGGAGCTGAATTTTGGGGGATGCTGTGAGGAATGTGAGAAGTGAAACCTCCTCCTCGGGAGGGGCCTCTCCTCCAGGTGGGAGCTGAATTTTGGGGGATGCTGTGAGGAAGGTGAGAGGTGAAACCTCCTCCTCAGGAGGGGCTGCCCTTCCTGCAGGATCACGGGGTTCCCTGGGGCGGTGGCTGCTGGTGGCACAGTTGGATTTTGCGTGTGGAATCGGCAGCGGCTTCTGCCGGGCCCTTTGGGAAAGGGGAGGCTGCCTCTCCTCGGGGATAATTTTGGGATCTCTGACAGCTTTTCCCCTCCCCAGGTGCGCAAGCACATCAACGACCTCTACGAAGACCTGAGAGATGGTCACAACCTCATCTCCCTCCTGGAAGTGCTGTCGGGAGTGAAGCTGGTGAGTCCCCAGGGCCGGGTGGGGATTCTGGAGACCCCCCCCCAAACCCCCTCCATCCTCTCCCTCCCTCCCCTTCACCCCCAGCCATCAGCTGTCCTTTCTCACACCATGGTTTCGGTTTCAAGTGTCTGTCGTCATTTCTTTTCTTGTTATTAATACTATTATTTACTGGTTTATTTATCATTGTATTTTTTATTTGTTTATTTTCGCTCACACCCCTGTTCCCCGGGCTGGTCTCTCACCCGATGATGGCGATTTGGGTAAAGCCCCGTTCTTGCCAAGTTTTACACCCCTTCACCTCCCAGATGCGGCTCCACGTTTAAAATCGTGGATAACAGCAGAATTTGACCAAAAAACGCTTCTCTGGCAGCGTGCCCAGCAGTTTATCTCAGATGTGACACTCCTGCCCCCTGCTCAGCTCCTGGGTTTGTAGCAGTCGTTGGTGCTCCTGCGCCTGGAGCATCGTAGAGTTCCCCCTCCTTCCTCCTCCTCCTCCTCCTCTTCCCTCTCTGACTGACACATTCCCTCAGCTCCGGGAAGATCCCGATTGCCGTAGCACAGCAGGAATTATTTTAGTTCCCCCCCAAAAATAGGATCTGGGCAAAGATCTCCTACGTCCCTCCGTACCCTCCGGAGACGCCAAACCCGTTTTTGTGGGGGCTGAAAACTTGGATCACTCTACTTGTGATCCAGACAGCTTCCTGCTCTTCAGCTTCCAAAATCAGGAGGAAATTCCAGTGCTGGAGCCCCGGGAGACCCAGCCGCCTTCACTCCTTGTTTTTTGTTTTGTTTCCCCCTCGTGCCCGGGTGTCACATTTTGGTTTCCATTCTGTGTCCCCGCCGTGCCACCCTTCCCGTCGCCGTCCGTCCCTCCCGTCCTCCTTAGCCCGTAGAGCCGCCAGCTCAGCGGAGCCTTCGCCTGGTGACAGCACCGGCCTGGTGCCGTGCGAGCAGCGAGGAGGAGGAAGATGATGATGATGAAGAAGTAGGTCGAGCCTGCCCCGGGGCCGCGGCGTCTCCCTGGCAGTGCCGCCAGATCATCCAGCGCCATCCCCTCCCCGCGGGGTTTGGGATAGAACCCACCCCGGGGTGGGAGCTGTGGGATGTGCCTCATCCCAGGGCCGTGTTGCCGGGAGCTGGATTATCTGGGCGTGCACCGAGGGGTCAGCCCGCAGGCGGGGCACGCCACGGTGTGACAGCATGTGTCCCCTCCACGGGGCGGGAGGGGACAGGGACGGGGCCCGCACGCTGCTCGGGGCCGCTGCGACGGCCGCGCACCTGGCACTGCATGGACAGGCTCCGGGCACGGGCACCTCCCGGGGTCCTGCATGGGAGTGGGGGTGGGAGCGAGCACAGCACAGCCTCAGGTGAGGGTCAGACCCCAAAACGTGCCCAGATGGGTTTTTCAGCCCCTGTGTTTGGGGTGACGATGCCCTTGTGCGGTTGTCACCTCCCTGGAGCGGTGCAGGAGGAGCCGGGGCTGTAGCACCTTCCTGATGGTGCCCTGGAGATGTTCCCCTTGGCAGGGACAGCTTTTCCCCTTGGCAGGGACAGCTTTTCCCCTTGCAGGGACAACTTTTCCCCTTGGCAGGGACAGCTCTTCCCTTGCAGGGACAATTCTTCCCTTGCAGGGACAGCTCTTCCCTTCAGGCTGGGAAAGGAAGGTGACTCGGGGCATTTGGGGTGTCCCAGCAGTTCAGAACACAGTTGTGGGGTGTGTCCCCCACCCATGGTTGGAATTAGGTGGTCTTTAAGGTCCTTTCCGACCCAAAACTCCTGTGAACATCCTGGTGATTCCTCATATGGAGGCTGGGATTGGGTTTTGGGTGTGGATCCTCCCACTCCTGCTGATTCAAAGCTGCCCCAGCCTCCCATCCCTTTTCCCTGGCCATGGCTCAGGATGCCTCTGGAAATCCCTCACCTTTCAGCAGCGATGGGCGAGGCCCAGGGTGTCTCATGTGCCCCTTCCCCAGGGATTTGGAGGTACCTGGAGCAGCAGCCCCTGCCCGTGTGCAGGAGGGGCTGGTGCTGAGGTCAGGGCTCCTCTGCCATCGCTGGGGACCTGCAGTCGGTCCCTGCTTGAGTCCCCACATCCTCCCTCAGCTTCCACCTGGACAAATTCCACTCTGTACCTGTTCGAGTCCATCTCTTTGCCCAGGCCTCTTCCCAGCTTGTCTGGCTGTCCGTGAGCTGGGCAAGATCCTGCCCTGGGATCTCAGAGGCTGAGCCAGGCCCGGACACAGACCCTCAGGGCGTCAGCAGAGGTCTGGATCTCAGGATCTTCCCCCCTCCATCTCCCAGCAGGGCGTTTTAACCTTCTTCCAGCAGGACTGTGCGTAGCAATGACCTCATTTGCTCCAGAACAAGGCAGAGCAGGATGTGTGGGGGGCACAGGGGGTCACAGCAGCACGCTGACAGCTCCCAGGGGGGTTCACTGTGCATGTGGGGTGCTGCCAGCCCAGCCCAGCCCCACGAGCCTGACCTAAAACTGCTGCCTGTCTCTTGCAGCCGCGTGAGAAGGGGCGGATGCGCTTCCACCGCCTGCAGAACGTGCAGATTGCCCTGGATTTCCTGAAGCAGCGACAGGTAAGGGCTGATAAAAGCTCATCCAGCAGAGCTGGGTGGGTTTGTGGATCCTTTCTCTTGTCTGAGGCTTTGGAAGGAGTCGATGAGCAGCGTCAGCCCGTGCTGGGGCGTGCCCGTCTCTGCGGCGCTGGGTTGAGGATGGCTTTCGGGGGGGCTTTTCCCTGTGGGTGCTGTGCCTCTGGAAGCACCCCTGCACACAGGAACCACTGTGAAAAAGGGACCTGACCCCAGCTCTGAGAAGGGGTTGGCAAATGTCACTTCTGCACCCCAAAAGCCTCCCCTGGGGCTCCCCGGCAGATCCCAGCGGCTGTGGCACAGCTCCCAGCTTTTGGGGAGATGTGGCAGCTGGCTCTGCCTTGATCTCTGGGGGTCACTGGGGGTGCCTCTGTGTGGCATCACCCCTCTGGATATCAGCATGGACTTATTATCCCTCAGTTTTCAGAGGACAGGCTCCCTCCACCAGGCTTTTGGGAGCTGCCGGCCCCTCGGTGCCTGCGCAGCTGGCAGAGACCAGCCCCGGGCAGATCCTGCCCGGAGCAATGGGATGCATCCCGAGACTTGTTGGCTCTGCAGGTGGAACCCCCGCAGCCCCGGGTGTCCTGTTCTGCCTGTTGGGTCAGGTCTCCCCACCGTGATGCTCCCAGATATGCCAGGGTGGTGATGATGATAAATGGGACCAGTTCATGCTGAAGCAGAGACTTTTCTCCCTCGCTGCTGGCCCGAGGGCACGGAATAAATTTGAGCACATTCCCTACTCCAGGGAGGGCGAGCTGCTTCCAGCCCCCCTCCTCCTCCTCCTCCTCCTCCTCCCCAGCTCCTTGATAGAGACATTTTGCCAAGGGCTCTTGGGAACTTGTTTCTCCACTTGGATGAAACAGCTTTTTCCTTTGAAGTGCGATGGCCTGGCGGCCTTGCTGGGATGTTTTACCCCAGACACTCCTGCCTGGGAATGATCTGTGGGGTCCCGTGGAGTGGTGGGGAGCGGGGAGAAGATCGAGGGTGTTCTTGCTTTCCTTAGGGCTGATTGATTAGAGCTTGGTTTGGAGCCCAGGCTGGAGTTAAAGCTTGGTCATCCCCTTTTTTTCCCCTGCTCTCTGTGGCCCGTAGCTGTTCAATTATGCACCAGTGCTCCGGGGACGCTGCTCTGTGAGCTGAAGTAAAGCCGTGAAGTGCTGGGAAAGCACTTCTGCATGGAGAGTGCTGGAAACATGGAAAAATCCTCCCCGAGCCAGGAGATGAGGTGGCCTCGCTGCCTCTTCGGGAAGCACCGGGATCTTCCTGCGTGCCTGCTCCCCACCGGAGTCACTTGGGATGGCCCTGGGGACCTCTCTGGAGGGGAGGCTGATGGGAAACTTCAACCCTGTCGCCTTTTTTCCCAGGTGAAACTGGTGAATATCCGCAACGATGACATCACGGATGGCAACCCCAAGCTCACCCTGGGCCTCATCTGGACCATCATCCTCCACTTCCAGGTAGGACACGGAATTTTCTTGCCGGAGGACGCGGGGCCGGGCGTCGGGAGCGCGTTGTCTCTCCGGGGCAGTGGAATCCATGATTTCTACATTTTCCATGGTGATGTGGGCACACGGATGGGTCTGGAGGTTCACAGCAGTGTCATGGAGACCGTGCTGGGAGGACCCTTCCCTCGTCATTTGCGTAACGAAATCGTTAAGGACGGGCTGTGTGCCGTGGCCTCCCCAGGGTTGTTGGCCGTGGCTGTTTGCTCAGCTGGAGTCTCGAGAGGAGGGAGAAGAGCAAATTTGGAAGGGGCCACGGGCTGTTCTCCCGAGGCGCTGCCGGCCCTTTGGGTGGTCGCTGCAGCCACGGGACTTTTCACTGGGATGGAATGGAATGGAATGGAATGGAATGGAATGGAATGGAATGGAATGTGTCAGCTGGGTGACAGCACAGGGGTGAGAGAAGCTCCCCAACCTGGGACCGTCCAGCAGTTGTGCGCTGGAGATGCTCTTGGAAAAGCGAGTTTTGGGTCTTTAACAGCTTCAAATGATCCCGTTGTAGCTTCGATGCCTTTGAGGGGGGTGACGTGTGGCTGCCAGCAAGTTGATGTGTGGGGTTTGCTGGGCAGTGCTGCTGTCAGCGGCTCCTCAGCCGTGTGGCATCAGCTCTGTGGGGTCTGCTGGATCCCAGCTCCCTGCTGGATCCCAGCTCCCTGCTGGATCCCAGCTCCCTGCCTTATCCCTGCTGGCATCTTCCAGACAGGGACTGGCGCTGCCTTTGAGACTCTTAAGGAAGATCGCGTCGGAAGATTGTGTTTTTCGGAGGATGGGCAGTGCCTCAGGGAGAGGCTTTTGGGGGCAGCGTGGGGCTGAGCTGGGTGTGAGGCTGCTGACGAGGCTCTCCCAGGCTTTGGCCCTGGGAAGCAGCCGGGGTCGGGCGGGCTCTGGATGCTGATGAGTCACTGTTGTCTCTGGTGGGGCCCTGGCTGTGGCATCTCGTCCCCGCTGTCCTCGGGGTCACCCAGCCCTGGTGCATCCTCTGCTGTAGGAGAGGGACATCGGGAGGTCCTGGGTGCCCTCCGTGCCTGGCTGGGAGGGGACGCTGCCACCCTGCCGTGGGGGACAAGGGCGGGTGACACGAGAGCCGGGCTGGTGCCGGCGAGCCTGCGCGTCCTCCTCTCGCTGCGCTAACGGGATTTTTTCTGGGGTTGTAGCTCCATTGTGAACCTCTTAATCTCCCATGTCCCAGTGCCGCTGCCTGGGGGCAGGCAGCTGGGAGAGCCCCGGGAGAGGTTCGGGGTGGGATGGTGCCGGTGTGGTGGAGCTCAGGGAGCTGACGTGGTGACGATGAGGGGGGTGCCCCGGTGCCCTGGGGGCTTTTCCCTGTGCCCTTGGAGCTCTTGTGGTCACTGGTTTCCCTTAGTCATTTTCTGGATTGCTCTCTGTTGAGTGTTTCCTCGCTGAGTGTTTCCCTGCTTCCTCAGGCTGAGCTCAGTCCCCCCATCTTTATGCCCTCTGCTCCCCAATATTTTGTCTCATCCCCGCTTTTGGTGCGTGTTACCCTGCCCTGGTCCCTCTGAGCTGGCAGGCAGGGTTGGGATGCTCCACGCTCCTCAAACCCCTGCCCTGGGTGGCGTTTGGGGCAGGAGCCACAGGAGAGAGGCAGGACTGGGACTGGGACTGGGACTGGGACTGGGACTGGGACTGGGACTGGGACTGGGACTGGGACGGGCAGCATCACGCTCCCGTTCCTATTGGGACCCTCCGACTGCGGCTCCCTGAAGCGATGCCGGGTCCCCCCAGGGCACCTCGAGCTGCCCCTCTGCGCCCCAAGCTGGGTGAGCCTGGCAGCAGCAGTGGGCACGTGAGTTGGGCTTTTGGGGCTCCCGGAATTAAGAATTAAGGAGCAAACCTCCCGAACTGGAGAGAAGCAGCCCTGCGGAGCCGGCTGCCGTGCATGCAGAGTCACTCTGACTCCTCCCTGCTTTTTTTTTTTTTTTT
>VZTA01026727.1:12863-60677 GCA_013398855.1 Mohoua ochrocephala
CCCCATTTCTCTCCCACCCCTTCCTTTATTCTACCTTTGCCAACCTTCCTTAGGTTTTGTGTTTTATCCCCCTCTTCCCCACCCTCTCCCACTCCCCTCCTCGCTCGGCTGCCTGATTCCTGCTCCCTGTTTGTGTTGGCAAGGGCCGTGCTCCAATTACCTCATATTTGGAGAGAAGGACGCCGCAGCCAATCCCCGCTCCCTCTGCTTTTAGGTCAAGTGATTTCTGAACTGCAGTGAGATGCTTTGAATTTGTCTTCTCGCAGCGCCCAGGCTGTAAGATGGCTGTCTGGAGCGGCGGCGGTGGCGGCAGGGCTGGCGGGAGGGGACGGCGACAAGGGGCAGTCCGCGGAGCGCTGCGCGCCGGGCGTTTGATCCGATGAAGCCCGGGCTGGGATTTATTCGGGAGCCGGCGACTCGCTCAGCTGCGTTCCTGCCGGCACCGAGCGGGAGGAGATGGGGAATTCGCTGGGCTGCGTTAAAGAGCAGAAGGAAAAAGCTGTGGGGAAGGCACCGCTGTCTCCCAAAAAAAGGGTCCGCTTCAAACGGAGGCGGAGAGGGAAGAGGAGAGCGATGCCGGAGGCAGCCCCGCAGGAGGAGCCTTCGGCGCTGGAGGTGGCCGAGGATGAGGAGGCGCCGAAGTCGAAGGCAGCCCCCCGGCAGGAGGGAGGAGAGGAGCCCTCCGGCAGCCGGCCCCGCGGCGGGGACCCCGAGCCGGCGGCGCTGCACCCCGGGATCATCGTGCAGGTGAAGGAGCGCTTCCAGGGGGAGGTGCAGAAAGCTCGCCTGGTGCTGGAGCCGCAGCGGCCGGGTGTGGCGGGAGCTGCCCGGGAGGAAGGCACCACCGTCATCGCCCGCCTGCTGGAGAACCCGGCCGAGAAGGACTGCGAGAAGGCGGTCAGCCGGCTGGTCGAGCTGCAGAGGAGCGGCAGCTGCCGGGCCGTGCTGCTGCCCCTGCGCGCGGGGACCGATGGCCCTGCGGGGGGACTCCCGTCCCCGGCCGGCGCCGTGTCCGGCCAGGAGCCAGAGCCGAGCCGGGAGCCGGAGGCCGGCAGCGCCCTGGATGCCTGGGGGAAAGGAGGCAGCGATGATCCCAGCTCCAGCGCCGCGTGGACCTGCTCGTCCGCAGCAGAGCCGGGCACCGTGTCCGAGCTGTCTACGCCGTCCCCCATGGTGGATCAGCTGGAAAACCCCAGCGTGGGGAGAAGCTCAGGGTTGCCGTCGTCTCGGGCCGGGGAGGGAGACGGTCACGGACTGCCGCTTTCCCGCAGCCCGTCCTCCTTCAGCGGGCGCAGCGGCAGCGCGGCCCGGAGCTCCTCGGGGTACGGCAGCGACCGGCCGGCCAAGGGCACAGGAGCTGGTGGGACCACGGTGTCACCCTCTGATGGTGGCCTCAGGCTCGCTGTGGAGGGCCGGGCTTGGAGGGGGAGCTCGGGGACAGCCGGAGCAATGGTCAGTGTGTGCGTGTGCCCTCGCCTCCCTTTCCGGAGCGGGGTGGGGGGACCCGGCTCAGTGGAGCCCAGATCCTGGTGGCCCCTGGGCACGGTCATTTCGGCAAGGGGCGACCTCGTGCTGAGCACGGGTGGCAGGATGCTGGGGCAGAGAGCTCCTGAAGTCTTTTCCCCTCCAGCATCTCCACTGGGAAAGTATCCCTTGGAGACCGGCCCGTCCTGTCCTCTGCTCCTGGCACGGGCAGGCTGAGAGTGACAGTCACTGGCTCCAGTGGGTGCGGCTGGCAGCTGCTGTCACTGCTGGTGGCACACGTGCCCCCAGGGCTGCTGGCTTGGGTGCGAGTTTGGGGTGTCCCCTTCCTGCCGCCCGTGCAGGATGAACGGCAGCAGGGTGAACGTGGAGAGGTGGGGGCTCTGCTTGCTCCGAGGGGTCTCCAAGAGGACCAGGAGGGGATGATTCCGTGTTTTGGAGCCTGTTGCTGTTTGGTGGTCACTCTTTTGGGGGTGACAGCCTGGGTGAAGGTGCCCTTGGGTCTGGCCAAGCTCTGAGTGCCCCAGGACAAGCGCGTGGTTCGAGGGGCTGTGGCCCCCGATACCTTTGGCCAGGTTGGGACCAGTGTCACAGCCACCATGTGGCCTTCAGCATCCTGCCACCAGTTGCTTGATGCACGAAGCTGGTGCTGGAAGGGTTTGGCCCCAGGTCCTGTGAGTTTCCTCTTTCTTTTCTCGCGGGTACCTCCCTAAATCTTTGTCCTGTCACAGACATGTGAAGAAAGGAGGGTGGAGCTGGTGCCGCACCCTGCACCTCCGTGAGCGCGTCTCCAGGAGAGTTTCCTTCAAGGATGCTCTCAGGGAAGAGGCCCAGTGGTTGGAGAACCCCAGTGCTGTGTCAGTGATTAAAAGTAAAGGATTTATCAGTGCTGGGTGCTGTGAGGTGCTCCCAGGATGGGCAGCAGCGCCGGAGAGCCCGGGTGGGGCACAGCCGGTGGCGGGGGTTCACAGAGGGGTTCGTTCTGCTCCTCATTAAGAGCCGTCAGGTAATTAATAAAGGGGTGCTGAGCAGAGGGAGGTTTGTGGGTCCCTCCCTGCTCCCTGCAGGCGTGGAGGGTCCCATCCTGCGTCCTGCTGCTCGCCCGGCGCGTCGTCCCATCCATCCCGGCTCTGCCGCCAGGTGCCGGCTCCCGACATCCCCGGGGAAAGGCAGCCCCGGGGCCGGAGGAGTTAAAGGCAGCTCTGGCAGTGTGGCAGCAGCTGACAAAGAGCAGTTTTATGTGTGATGAGCGTATCAGGCTGGAGAGGGAGGTGAGCTGCAGCATACCAATGACACCGGCAGCATCCGCCCCGCCGGCGGGAGAGACGGATAATCCCGCAGGTCCCCGTCTCCTGCCTGCGAAGGGATGTCTGACAGCTGGGACCTGTGCGATGCCAGCACCCAGCCGGGTGTGTTTTGGGGAGGAATGAAGCGGCTGGGTGTTTTCAGGGCGGCGGGCAGGGCTGGATCCTGGCACACCTTCTCCCTGCGGTGCCGGGAGGAGGAATCCGGGGAGCGAGCAGCCCGCGCTGCCTTTCCACGGGCACCCCGGAAAATCCGAGCGGCTCCCATCCTCCCCTTTGTCCACTCCTTAATTAAGGGGAGGTAATTGTACTAATTGGGGAGCTGGAGAAGGGGAGGGCGAGGAGGAAGCCGTGCCAATCAGAAATATGCTGGCATGCGGGGACACGTGCGTGCTGTCACGTGCCAGTCTGGGATTCGCAGCCAGTCCTGTCTGAGGGGTCCGTGACTGTCGCTCTCTTTTGTTGGGAATTGGGTCACGGCACCCCCTGGCACCAGCACCCCCTGGCACCAGCGAGGCAGAGGGGGGATGTCACATCCTTGTCCCCGTCCTTCCCTTTTTTCCCCCCCGACATGGAGCTGCTCCATGGCTGGAGGTCAGGGAGAGATCTCCTCTCCAAGTGCTGTTTCCTGCTTCTTAAGTTGGCATTTTTTACACCGGGATGCTCCAGGTGGAGCTCCCCTGCCACACCTGCAGCCCCAACAAGGGGTGGTGGTGGTGGTGGTCCCTTCTCACTGCCCACCCTGGGTGCTGCTGGGTGGGAGTGACCGTTCCTGCGGGAGGCCCGCGTGTCCGAGGGTGCTGGGGCTCCTCGTGGTGGGAGGAGTGAGGGTACAGGAGGGTGCACAGCGTGTTTGGAGCGGGGAGAGGCAGGAAGGGACCTGCCTGGAGCCTCCTCTCTCCAGGACATCGCGTTCCCAGTGAGGTGTGTCCCTGTTTGGCGGGGATGGGGATGGTGCGGAGGGAGCGGCTCCGGGGGTTGTTGGGAGCTGGGGTTTGGTGGTGTCAGCTCGTGTCCCAGCTGGGCTGGGCCGTGTGGCCAAGCAGCCCCCGTGAAATGGGATTGGCAAACCTGGCTCTGCCTGCTTGGATCTCCAGCCTGCCCAACCCACATCACCCCTGTGTTCTCCTGCAGGCCCGGTCACCCCATTCCCAAGTTTCTCAGCTCCCCTCTCCCCCCATGGTGACCACGAGTTTTCTCCTGCCCTTTCTGGTAGCCAGGTGTGGGGCAAGCTCATAGAAACTGGATGTGCCTGGTGGAGCTTTCCCTGCTCCTGCATCCTCCCATGGTTGCGCTGCTTCCTTGCAGATCTCCGACATCTACATCAGCGGGGAGCTGGGGGATATGTCAGCCAAGGAGAAGCTGCTGCTGTGGACACAGAAGGTGACAGCAGGTTACATCGGGGTGAAGTGCACCAACTTCTCCTCGTGCTGGAGCGATGGCAAGATGTTCAACGCCCTCATCCACAGATACAGGTAGGCAGGAAGGAGCAGCGGAGAGGGATGAGGATCTCCCGGGGGTCCCTGCCCTGCAGTCAGTGATGGGCTGGAATGCTTGGAGATGTGGGTGAGGCTGGCAGGGAGCGATGTCTTTTTTGCCTGGAATGATCTCTTCTGCCAGGTAGCTGCGAGGGGGGAGAGGATGCTCGGAATGAGCAAAAAATACATCAGGTTGCAGGAAAAAAAGTCTTAATGAGGTTGGGGAGAGAGGCAGGGGAGAAAAGCTTTTAAACTCTTGAGTGCTGCAGTGGCTACGTGTCCGTGCTGCCCTTTCGCTCTCCATGAACAGCAGCACTTCCATCCATGCTTTTATCCAAGGATCTTGGAGGTCTCCCGAGCAGCAGTTAAACCTCTCATGGTTCCTTCTTCCCCAGCTGGGACCAAGAGGTTTTCCTTTGCAGCCTGAATCCCGTTCCCAAACGGGACGAGCCAGGGAAGTGCTGCAACCCAGGTCCCCTTGGAGAGCCACCAGCCTGGGACAGGGGCTCACACCAACCCTCGGAGCCACCCATGGCAGCCATGCCCGTCCAGGATGCTCTGCCCTGGCCACCTGCTGCTGGTTGTGACTCTGGGCCGTGTCTTGCAGGCCGGATCTGGTGGACATGGAGAGGGTGCAGATCCAGAGTAACCGGGAGAACCTGGAGCAGGCCTTCGAGATCGCCGAGCGCCTGGGGGTCACACGGCTGCTGGACGCCGAAGGTGGGTGCCCGGGGCACCTGAGCAGTGCAGGGAGATGCCAGCCTCTCTTCCCACTCCCTTTCCTCACCGCCTTTCTGCTTCCCTCTTGCCAGACGTGGACGTCCCCTCTCCGGATGAGAAATCCGTGATAACTTACGTGTCTTCAATCTACGATGCCTTTCCCAAAGTCCCCGAGGGAGGAGAAGGGATCAGCGCCATCGTAAGCACCGCTGCGGGCTGGGAGAGCTGTTTGGGAGGCAGCTGGGGGTCGTGGGAAGGGTTTGGGAAAGGGTTTGTTCCCTGGGGAAGAGGGCTGAGGAGGGGGAAGAGGCTGAAGGGGAGGAAGGAGCGTCCCCATTGCAGTGAACCTGTGACCTGCTGGGGTGTCTGTAAGGCCACGGTGCTGTCCGGGCTCTGCGGGGAAAAAAGCTGAGCTTCCAGAGAGCTTCCAGGAGAATCCTCCTCCTTCCTGCTGCTGGGCTGGCATCACAGCAGGGAGGCCCTGGCACGTGATCCACCCCGCAGCCTGTCCGTGGCACCTCGGTTCCCTCTGTGCTCTGGGCTCTCCCTCATCCCCACGGAGATTTGCCCCGGCAGCAAAGACGCTCTCGCCCCACAGGAGGTGGATTCGAGGTGGCTGGAATACCAGACCCGTGTGGAGTCCCTCATCTCGTGGATCAAGCAGCACACGATACTCATGTCAGACAAATCCTTCCCCCAGAACCCTGTAGAGCTAAAGGTAGGTCCTGGACGGGGTCCACCTGCAGTGTCCCCCTGTGCCCAGCGCTGAGGGATGGGTGGTGGCATTCCCCAGGGTGCTTCCTGACGAGCCTTTCTCGTGCCAGGCACTTTATAACCAGTACATACACTTCAAAGAAACTGAAATCCCAGCGAAAGAGCAGGAAAAAGGACAGATAGAGGAGCTCTACAAACTGCTAGAGGTAAGGCTCACCACGGCTGCCCGGAGGCTGGCAGGGGGGAATGTTGTGCTTTTTTAAGCAAGGCTCAACTCTGCTCGGTTGAGGTTTATTTTGGAAAGGAGAAGTGGGAATAACCCTCAGGATTGTGAGGCAGCGAGCGGCACACTGCGGGAGAGGAGGCAGAGCCCCTCTCGCCTCGCTGTAACCCCCAACCAGCTCGAGGGAGAGGTGGGAAATGCCAAATCTGCCCATGTTTCCCCCAGGTATGGATTGAATTTGGACGCATCAAGTTGCCCCAGGGCTACCACCCCAACGACGTGGAGGAGGAGTGGGGCAAGCTCATCATCGAGATGCTGGAGCGCGAGAAGCTCCTGCGGCCGGCGGTGGAGAGGTCGGTGCTGTGCCCGTGGCAGGGACATCCCCTGCTCCTTCCTCCGGCCAGAGGGACACCCAAAACCCTTCTCTCATCTCCCTCTGTCATTCCAGGCTGGAACTGCTGCTACAAATCGCTAACAAAATCCAGAATGGTGCTCTGAGCTGTGAGGAAAAGCTCACCCTGGCGAAGAACACGCTGCAGGCTGTGAGTGCGGGGTGGTGTTTCCCCCCTCCTGATTTTACTGATTCATTTGTTTTCCTGCTCATCTTTTGTACCCATCTCCTCCCCTCTCTTCTGCTTGGGGTGGTGGGTTCCCCTGGGCGGTTTTTCTTTCCCTTCTGCCCTTCAGCCTGTCCCAGAGGTGCTGGAGGGGAGCTGGTGGATATTTGGTGATCCACAGATCAGCTTGAGGACAACGGGGATGGGGAATGGTCTTGCTCTCTGGGAATGCAGCGAGTGGGGCTGGACATCTGCAGAGGTGCTGGTGTGGAGGAGAACACCAGCAAGAAACTTTCCCCACTCTGGGAAAGTTTGTTGTGTAATTTTTGTCATGTAATGAGGCTTAAAAACCCCCAAAATCTATTTTATTTGCCTGGCGGAAAGGACTCAGCGGCAGAGCCTGGGTAGGGAGCAGGTTTCTGAAGAGGTTTTCTTTGTTATGGGAGAAAGAGATGTTGGTTAAAAGGGCTGGGAGCTAAAAATGGTGATCCCATCTATCCCTGGAAGCTTTCAGTTCATCTCCAGAAGTTTTCCTAAAGGAGTTGTCCTGGGTGTGGTGTAGGGGGATGGATTGACGTTCCGCCCCGGTTAAGCTCTTGGATCAAAAGGTGTTTCCAAGTCTCCGAGCTGAGGTGCTGTGGTGTTCTCCCCGCCCCTCCTGGGCTGAGGGGACCCAGCCCTGAGTGTCCCCATGTCCCCACAGGACGCTGCTCACCTGGAGTCGGGCCAGCCGGTGCAGTACGAGTCCGACGTGGTCGTGTACCTGCAGGAGTGCGAGGGGCTCCTCCGCCAGCTCCAGGTGGACGTGCAGATCCTCCGGGATGAGAACTACTACCAGCTGGAGGAGCTGGTGTTCAGGTGACCACGGAGAAGCTTCCCCGGGGGGCTGCACCTCTGCTCCGCTCCGTTTGGGGGAAGGAGGGAGCGTGCGTCCATCTCCTCATCCACTCCTTCCTCTCTTCCCCAGGATCATGAGGCTGCAGGACGAGCTGGTGACGCTGAGGTTGGAGTGCACCAACCTGTACAGGAAAGGTCACTTCTCCACCCTGGAGCTGGCGCCCACGTCCACGCTGAGCACGACGCACTTGAAAGGCGAGTCCCTGACCAAGGGGCTCCACACCTCCTCGGCCTCCTGGTTCCGGAAGCCGATGACCAGGACGGAGCTGGTGGCCATCTCCTCCTCGGAAGATGAAGGCAGCCTCCGCTTCGTCTACGAGCTGCTGGCCTGGGTGGAGGAGATGCAGGTGAGTGCTGGGCCAAAGCTCTGCCTCCGCTCAGACTCATGTGGGAAGCTGCCCTGGGCCTTTTGCTGCCTTTATCTGCGAAGCGGTTGCTTTGATGGTTTGTAGTTTCTGGAGATCTGAGGCTTCTGTCTGGAGCTGGGTTTTTTCTCTTGTGGTCCTGCTGGCCAGTGGGGATCAGAGGAGCCTTTCAAAGCCGGAAGCGGCTCTGTGCTGATGCAGTCGCTTGGTCTTACGTGGGTGGGAAGCTTGCGTAGGCTGTCCCAGAAATATTCAGTGTCGGAGCGCTGGCTTAGGATCTTCTCCCAGGACTGGGAGGGGTTTGTTCCCTCTGGGGTGACCTGGGGGGATTCCCGGTGTCCTTTTGAGAGCGGAATGAGCGGTGCTGACTCGAGCCTCTCGGTTTCAGATGAGACTGGAGCGGGCGGAGTGGGGCACCGACCTGCCGAGCGTGGAATCCCAGCTGGAGACCCAGAGGCACATCCACGCCAGCGTGGAGGACCTGGGCTCCAGCGTGAAGGAGGCCAGGATGTACGAGGTACGGTGGGGGACACCGGGCATGGCCCCACGTGGGGGTTGAGGGCATTGGGATCAGCTCTCGTGGGTCACGTTCCTGGGACAGAGGTGGTTTTTAAGGACGGAGCTTCTGAGTTGATGGCAGTGCTGCCCTGAGCCATCACCCTCACCTCCCCTTCCTCCTGCAGAGCTGTGGAGGAAGATTTGGGGACGGGGTTCTGAGCGATGCTGTCCTGTGTGGGGTAACAGGAGCGTTTCTCATCCCTCAGGGTAAAATGTCTCCGAATTTCCGCGCCAGCTACACGGAGACGCTGGGCAAGCTGGAGACACAGTACTGCAAACTGATGGTGAGTGGGCTCCATCCCTGCTCTGGGGCTGGGGAAGAGGGCAGCAAATCCATCAGCTGCAGAGCAGGGAATGATAAATAATTCCTTGTGTCCAGGAAACCTCGAGCTTCAGGCTGAGGCACCTCCAGAGCTTGCACGGATTCGTGTCCCGGGCCACTGCCGAGCTGATCTGGCTGAACGAGAAGGAGGAGGAGGAACTGGCCTACGACTGGAGTGACAACAACCCCAACATTGCAGCCAAGAAGAACTACTTCTCGGTGAGTGCAGGGAGGGCAGGTGCCGCTCCTGATCCGCCGCGGAGCCCTCAGCTCGCAGCAGACCCCGATTCCCGAGGCCGGATGCTCCCTCCCAGCTCGCCGAGCTCGTTGCTCCTGAACGGAGCTGATGGAAGCTCTCCCCAGAGCAGAACGTGAAATGAAAGTGTGTGTTCAATTGAATCGCAATCAAAAAGGCATCAAAAGATGTATTTTTAGCGTTATTTTGGAGCTCAAGGCGGCTTGAACTAGCGGGGGTGAGGGGGGTAAGTCTGAGCCAAGGAGGAAGATTAATTCCTCTTTAAAGCAATATAAATAAATTCCCATCTTTCCTCAATCACACTGTCTGGAGCTGAAGAGGTCCCTGGGCAGGTTTCCAGTGCCTGTTTGGCACGCAGGAGGCAGATTCCCGTCGGGAATGGGGCTGCGGTGCCGTGTTCCCTGGGATCCGCCGGCGTTTCCCGCACAACTTCCAGGCTGCGTTAGTTGGACGCGTGGTGTGAGCGAGGTCCCGGAGCTGAGCTCTGGACTTTGCCTGTGTCCCTCCTGCAGGAGCTGACAGCAGAGCTGGAAGAGAAGCAGGACATCTTCCGCTCCCTCCAGGACACGGCCGAGCTGCTCTCCCTGGAGAACCACCCGGCCAAGCAAACCGTGGAGGTGAGCGGGAAGCTGGAAGAGCCATGGGGTTCCCAAGGATCAGATCACCTCACCCGGAGCTCGGAGGCTTGCTGCCCCACCCCGCCGTGCCCGAGGAGGTGTTTTGTGGTGGTGGGACACCAGTGCAGTGGTAGAGCCGTTTTATTTTGGGAAGTGGCCGTTCCCAAATAATCCCCACCTCAAATTAAGACACGAACACACAGAGCACGAGCCTTTCCCGCAGCGAGGTGATGCAGGGAATGGCTTTGGCTGCCCTGGAGTCATCCAGGCTTCCAGGGATACCGTGGTGGTGAAACAAAGGGCTGTGGGAACCTTTTCCACGGGGTAAAAGCCAACCTGTTCCTGCCTCTGGCATCGTGGGTGTGTGGGATGTGGGGACACTGAGGCAGGGTCTGCCATCTGCTGTGCCCAAACCCTCCTGGTGGCAGCCAGATTTTGGTCATTTCTGTCCCTTCCACGGGCTCCTGTGTCCTTCCCGTGCCCCTCCTGGCTGTGAATGCCCCTTTCCCAGCGCCCTTTTCCGTGTGTTCCGCAGGCCTACAGCGCTGCCGTGCACACCCAGTGGCAGTGGATCAAGCAGCTCTGCCTGTGCGTGGAGCAGCACGTCAAGGAGAACGCTGCCTATTTCCAGGTATTTGGGACCAAATTCCCTCGGTCCCATCTGCTGAATCCCGCTCCATGAGCTCCCTGTGCTGCTGTTCTCCTTGGGGGAGAGGGAAGGAGGGATTTGGGCTTCCTCTGGAATATCTGTCGGCCGCTCCCTGGGCGTTGCTAGGGGGGAAAAAGGGATCAACTTCCCTGTAGTTCTGGCCATCCCCGTGGGATGATCCTGCCCTTGCAGCCCTAAAGCCAGAGAGGAGCTGCTGGCTGAGCCTTTGGGGTGCTCCTTGCCTGCCCTCAGGCTGCTCAGAGCTCTCCATCGAGGTTCCCGTGACCCTTTTTGCCTCCGCAGTTCTTCAGCGACGCCCGGGAGTCGGAGACGTACCTGCGGAACCTGCAGGACTCCATCAAAAGGAAATACTCCTGCGACCACAACACGAGCCTGACGCGGCTGGAGGACCTGCTGCAGGACTCCATGGTGGGTTCTCCCACACCCCACCACCCTGCTCCGGCCCAGCAGCGTTGCCTTGGGGCACCTCTTGCTTCCCCAGGGGGGAATTGGGCTCTTTATCCCCACGGTTTGGTGGGATGTGGTTTATTTTTCACCTCAGGTAGTGATTTGCTTTCCCTTGGAGCTGCTGAGTGGCCGTGGGGTGCTGGCTGTGGTGCATATCTGGTGCAGGCTCCAGCTGTGTGGTGTGGCTGGAGTTGGTCGCTGTCATTTCAAGGCACCATCCGCCCTCTCCGTGCCCTCAGGGCGAGGAGCAGGCAGCCTGTGCTGTCTGTGCAAGGTCACAGCCTGATGTGTGAGCTGCTTCTGCCCCAGCCGTGCCCGTCCTGCCACCCTGCTCGAGTCCTGCTGACAAAGGCAGGGCCCGTAGGATGCTCCTGGTTCTGCTTTGGAGCTGGTGGAGAAACGCCTGCTCTTGATCCAGCCCAAATCCCGTGTTAATCCATCCTGCTGGATGGGGGAGAGCCAGGGCAGCCTGGCCGTGCCAGGGGCTGATCTCTGAACACGTGGCCTGGCTTAGCTGCAGCAGAGCAGAGCCCGGGCCGTGGCTCTGTCACCTTCTTGCCCGATTTGGCTTGAAAAAAAAACCAACCTAAAAACAACCCCCCGAGGAGCAAAGCATCAGCTGGTGTTTGACACCAGGGTCAGGGGAGGATTTGGGCTGGGGGTGAAGCGCCGAGCTGCGGTGGCAGGGTCAGGAGGTGACGCCGAGCGTGTGGAGGCAGGCGGTCACTTGGCTCTTAGGGCACAGCACAGCTCCCCAGAGCGTCCCCAGTGACAACTGGGGTGCCCTTACTGGGGGTGAGGGGTGCATCAGCACTGTCTTCTCTCCTGGAGGCCTGGGGGCTCCCCCCCATCCTCTCTGCCACGCTCTTGGGGTGACACGGAGCAGCCAGCCCGGCTCCTGGGGTCTGTGTTTGGGAGCTCTGGAACAGCAGGAGTCTGGCAGGTGGGGTGGGAGAGGCTGTTCTGGGCAGCCAGAGAGTGGCCACAAAGCCAGGGCTGGGGCAGTTGCCCTGAGCTCAGCTTTATTACTCTTTCTTACCTAATAAGTTAAAGTTGTATTTCTTCCAATCATGCTCCCTGGGACAGGCACAGGTAGTTTATTTAATCATTTATTCTTTTCTTTTCTTTTTCTTTTTTTTAGTTTTTTGTTTTTGTTTTTAACCATTAAATTCTCCTCCACCGTCGTAGCACACTAACCAACCCCAGAGTACCGAGCATGAGGGAGAAACATTTTCTGGGATCCTTTTTTTTTTTTTTGAAACCTTGGCCACGGCCAGCACGGGCTGGGCTGTCACTAATCACACGAGCTGCCAGCGTGGTGATCCGCACACGTCTCCACCCGTGCCAGAGGCTCTTCCAGGGGAGCTTTGCCACCAGTCCCCCACCCTGGGTTGGTGCCATCACCAAACCCAGCAGGGATTTGTAGGATTTGGCAGATTTCTCCCCAAAGCCGGAGGCCTGTGCGATCACTCCACCACGAGCCCCTTCTCCTGAGATGTTTTATCCGCATAATTCATCGTCTCCCATTCCAGCCATTGGTTGAAACACCCCTTCATCCTTTGCTGTAGAGAAGGGAGCATGCTTCCCTGGGCTCTCCTCCAGGCAACCAAACGTCCTCAGCTTTGGGCTGGACATTGTCCCGCTCTTGGCCCCTCACAGCTCCTGGGACTTTGCTTTGGTGGACGTTGTGTTCTCTTTTTTTGCCCTTTTGAAAGAAAACGTTCTCTTGTCCTACCAGCCGGAGAGCCAGAGGTGTGCATGTGGCTTTGCAGGGAGTGGGAGTAGCAGCGACCTCCGTCCTCCCTCCCATCCCATCTCCTGAGCCCTCTTCCCATCCTGCCAGGGCAGCAGGATCCTCCTGACGTGTTTGCTCAGCCCTCGCAGGCTGGCATTGGGGTGGGGGGGGGGAGAGCCCGGGAGAGAGACCTCTCCTCACCATCCTTGAGCAACCTGCCCGTCCTCCTTCTCCCTGCCAGGATGAGAAGGAGCAGCTCATCCAGTCCAAGAGCTCCGTGGCCAGCCTGGTGGGACGGTCCAAAACCATCGTCCAGCTGCGGCCCAGGAACCCGGAGCACGCCTTGAAGAGCACCATCCCCATCAAGGCCGTCTGTGACTACCGGCAGATCGAGGTGAGGGCTGGGAGGGCGTTGGCGGGGACACGGCGGGGGGAGCGACACCCCTGGGGGGTTTGGAATTCCATAGAATCCGTCAATGGGAAGCAGGAGCGGAGTGGGAAGACAGGGGGAGGGAAACAGCAGCGCTGTTTTTGCTGGAGCAGATTCCCACAGTCTCAGATTTATTCTGGGTGGGAGCTGGAGTCCTTTCCCCTTCCAGGGAGGATGGGCTCCATCAGCCTCAGCCGAACGAGCCCGTGGGTGCTGCCAGCTCCCTTTCACCTCCCCGGCCCTTCCTCTCCCGGCGCGAGCGCGCCGCGCCGCTTGGCGCCGTTCCAGGCTGTTGCTGGGTTGAAACAGATCCATCTGGGTGTTTTTGGGAGCTGGCTCACCCCCAGGAGAGGGGCTGGCAGCGGGGACAGGCGTGCACGGCCCCGCCGCTGGGTTTCTGACGGGCTGGGGGCGTCGGTGCTGTCGCAGATCACCATCTGCAGGAACGACGAGTGCGTCCTGGAGGACAATTCCCAGAGGACCAAGTGGAAGGTGATCAGCCCCACGGGGAACGAGGCCATGGTGCCTTCTGTCTGCTTCCTGATCCCCCCGCCCAACAAAGAGGCCATTGAGATGGCCAACAGGTGACTTTCGGTGGCCGTCGCGGAGAGGTGGGACGGCGGCACGGGAGGGGACAGATTTGGGGTGGGGATGGGAAAAGAGTGGGGATGGAGGAATGGAAGTGGTTTGTGGTGAGGAGAGGAATCCCTCATGGTTCTGCAGCTGCAAACTCCATTGCAGCGATTGCTGCAGTAGCTTGGAAAATGAAAAAATGCCAATTTGGGAGGAGGGATCCCCCCAGGGATCTCTGGCACTGAACAGCAGGAGCATCGCTCCCTGCCTGCTGCCAGACTGGGATTGATGGGCTGCTGTCTGACAGCGATGGCTGGAGGATTAACGGGGTCACGGCTGGGTTTGCTGGGAAGATCCAGGGCTGATGGATCCGCTCCTTCCCCTTGCTGCAGGGTGGAACAGCTGTACCAGAAGGTGATGGCTCTCTGGCACCAGCTCCACATGAACACGAAGAGCCTCATCTCCTGGAACTACCTGCGGAAGGACATTGCCCTGGTGCAGAGCTTCAGCATGGAAAAGGTGTGGAGGAACTTCCCTGCCCGGTTCCGGGGTTGTGCCGCTCTCCAGGCTTCTCTGTGTGGCAGAGGAGAGGGGGAAGATCAGGGAGTTCAGGATTGGGGAAGTCAAGGGTCTTTACACCTGGAACAGGGAACACCTTGAGAAGGGTCACAGTTTACAGCTCTGGTGAACAGCAGGGAAAAGGGGAACAATTTACACCTTGAAAACCCGAGTTTGGGGGTGCTGTGCGAAAGGATCGCAGCTTTTCCCCATAAAAAGAGCACCAGGAGTTTGCTGCTGGTGAGAGATTGTGGATTGAACGTTTCATTAGGGAGTGAGCACGGCTGGAGGGAGGCAGGAGGCTGATACAGAGGATTTACCTTTCCTCCTCTGAAAATGCTCCCCTGGCGAATGAAGGCGGTTCGGTTGGCGCGCGGGAAGTCGTTCCTGATGTTCGGATGTGCCGCTTTTTCCACCTGCAGCTCCGATCCTTGGCTCAAGGGGAGTGTCAGCAAGCCCTGAAGAGCCTCCAGGCCCACTACGAGGATTTCCTGCAGGACAGCCGCGACTCGGAGCTCTTCTCCGTGTCGGACCGGCTGCGCCTGGAGGAGGAAGTGGAGTCTTCCAAGGAACACATCCGGCAGCTGCTGGAGTCCATGGAGAACGGTGAGCTTCAAAGGGCCTGATGGTTTAACCAGGAGCTGTGGGAACTCATAAACAAAGGATTTATGGGGCGGCTTCGTGTTCTTCTTTTCCTGAGCTGGCTGGTTGATGGTGTGAGCAGCTGCTCTCCTTATTTCTCCATCCATCCATCCGAGTGTTGGGCCTTTGTCCAGCAGTATTCCTGCAGAGAGGCCTTGGCTTTGCAGCTTCAGCTGAGCTGCTGAGCCCTCCTATCGTTGGGTTTAGTCATGGGGATGCATTCCAAGCAAGGAGTCCTCCCTGCATTTAATCTCTGGGAAAACACGCGTGGCGGTGGCACTCGTGACACCGTGAGTCCCACTGGGACCGAGGACTCTGGCAAGGTTCCCCGTGGCCGGACTCGTTTCCAGAATGAGATGATTTAATTCATGTGTTTTCCATCCGAGCAGAGATCCCGGTGCGGCTCCGGGGTTTCCCGCGGGTCCCGTTTGGGACAGACATTGGCCAGTGGTGCTTGAGCTGCTGTTCTGTGTTGTCTCTGACTTGCAGAAGACAAGGACGAGACCGTGGCCAGGACGTACCTGTCCGAGCTGAAGAACATCCGCCTGCGCCTGGAGGAGAGCGAGCACAGGCTCGTGAGCCGCATCCAGTCCCCGAGCAGCGCCCGGGCGGACGGCGACACCATCCAGGAGAACGCCATCCGCATCGCAGAGCAGGAGGTCAGGCCTGCTGCTGGGAGGTGGGCAGGGGAGGGCCGAGGTGGGCACAGCTCCAAAAATAGCTGTAGCTCCTCTGGAGTGAGCTGTAGCTCCTCTGGAGCGAGCGTGCGGGCGAAGGGCGCGGGGTTTGAGGGACTCTCGCCGCACAGAAGGCGGCAGGAAGCCTCAGCGGGTGGGCTCCCTGCTTCATTTCCTACCAGCTCCTTTGCCGAGGGCAATCCTGCTTTTTTTCCCTGCCTGTTTGGGCTCTCCTTTCACGTTCTCTCTCTCCCTCCCTCCGCAGCGCACGCAGGAGGATCTGCAGCAGTTGCAGTCGGAGCTCAGGGATGTGTCCGAGAGGTGCTGCAGCTTCCTGGACAAGGCTCCTGCGGGGCCCAGCACGCCCCAGCTGCGTTCAGAGCTGGACTTGGTGGTGAACAAGATGGAGCAGACGCATGGGCTGTCTTCCATCTACCTGGAGAAGTGAGTCGGGATGCGCCTCTGTTCCCAAATACCCTTTTGAGTATTCCCAGGCTTTATTCTGTGCCTCCAACACACCTCGTGCTGGACGTGACCGAGTCCATCCCCCCTGCAGCACGCGGTGCAGCCTCCAGACCTCTGCCACGTCTGGGATGTCATCGTGCTGCCTCTGTTTGATTTGCCAGGTTGAAGACGGTTGATGTCATTATCCGCAACACCCAAGGAGCAGAATCCCTGGTCAAGGGCTACGAGGTGAAGCTGAGCCAGGAGGAGGCCGTTCCCGCTGACCTGGCAGCCATTCAGACCCACAGGACGGCGTTGCAGGTCGGTGCTGTTGGTTTGTTAAGCAGGCTCCTTCCCTTTTTTCCTGCCAGATTTGGACTGTGGGACGTTTTTCTTGCCTCGATGTAGCTGGGAGGATTTTGTGCTGCTGATGTGTGATATCCCTGATTGCTTTGTAAGGGTAGAGGAGGTGGCTTGTGCTCTGTGGGATATCCCTGATTGCTTTGTAAAGGTAGAGGAGGTGGCTTGTGCTCTGTGGGATATCCCTGATTGCTTTGTAAGGGTAGAGGAGGTGGCTTGTGCTCTGTCTGCTGCTGTAGGACAGGGCCTGAACCAATCTGACCTGGGAGCGTGGTCCCCTTCATCCCACACCTCCTATAGCCTCCCAGTTCTTTGCAGGTTAAGGAGAGTGGGAAAATGAACCCATGAACCCCTTCCCAGCTTTGCCAGCTCTGGGCAGGAGGACATCCCTGGCTTGGTCTCCTCCTGCTTTCGGTGCCACTGACCCGGCGCTGTCTCCTCTTGCAGCAATGGCTCGGGGAGGTGAAGGACAAGGGCTCCGTGTTCTCCACGCTGGAGGAGGAGATGGCCAAGGCCAAGGAGGTGGGGGAGCAGCTGTTCCGGCTGAGGCAGGAGCGCAGCATCGACCTGGAGCGCTTCCAGGAGAAGGGGAGCCAGCTGTGGGATCGCTGGCAGCGAGTCTGCGCCCAGATCGAGACCCGGTGAGGAACCTCCTGCCTCCTCTCCTCAGCTTCAGCCGAGAGAGCTGGGTCAGCCTTGGTGGCGGTGAAATTTTTCCTTCTGGTGGCTTTTCACCCCCTCCTCTTACCTGTGGTGGTTTTCTCGCAGCCACACGGAGCTGGAGAGCATCCAGGAGGTGCTGAGCGATTACCGGCAGTGCCACAGCGCCCTGATCCAGTGGATCGAGGAGATCACAGCCCAGCAGGAGCTGATGAAGCCCGGCCAGGCGGAGGACAGCCGGGTGCTGTCGGAGCAGCTCAGCCAGCAAACGGTGAGGCAGGACCTCGTGATGTCTCGTTGCTGCAGTGACCGTGTCACTTCTTTTCATCTCTTGAGCTCGAAAATATGAAAAGCAGCAGGGAAGAGGCTGCAGGCCTGAGCTGGGTGTCTGGGAAGTGGAGGAACTCGGTTTGACTCGAGGTGCAGATGAGGTCTTGCGTGACAAATTGGAGAGTGTAAAGTTTTTACCCAAAAGTGCGGGGATGTGAACCAGAATTCTGCTCACCCCGCCGTGGCTGCTGTCATAGAATCCCAGAAAGGTTGGGTTGGAAGGGATCTTCAAGATCATCTTGTTCCAACCCCCCTGCCTTGGGCAGGGACACCTTCCACTCTCCCAGGTTGCTCCAAGCCCCGTCCAACCTGGCCTCGAACACTTCCAGGGTTGGGGCATCCACAGCTTCTCTGGGCGACAACTCAACCAACCTGTCCTGACAACCGTTTTTACTTTGAATTTCCTTGAAGGCTTTGGCTGCAGAAATTGAGAAAAACCAAGCCAAGCTGGACCAGTGTCAGAAATTCTCCCAGCAATACTCGGCCGCCGTCAAGGTACAGTTCCCCCTCACCCTGCACCTGGGTAGGGCTGGGCTGGGCAGGAGCAGCCCCAGCAGAGTTTGCCCATCTCCACATCTCCCCACCTTTGCAGGACTACGAGCTGCAGCTGATGACCTACAGGGCCTTCGTGGAGTCGCAGCAGAAGTCGCCCATGAAGCGCCGGCGGATGCTCTCCTCCTCGGACGCCATCACCCAGGAGGTAGGAACCCACCTGAGATCGGCAGGGGGGAAATTTTGGGGGGGGAGGTTCTTCGACGCTCCCAGCGAAACCGCCCAGCAGCCTCTGTGAAATGAGCTCCTTTCTGCTGAACTCTCTTGTATAAATAAAGTTTCCACCCTCGCTGTTTTTTCCAATAGCCAGAGAGGATGGCTTAGTGCCCTAAGCACCAGGTATGCCATACCTAGACTCCTGGGAACCCCTGGGAACCCCTGGGTCAAATCCAGCGGGGTCGGCTCAGCCCTTCAGCCTTGCGAGGTAAATAAACCAGAGCACCATGCAGTGTTGCTGTGTGTGCATCTTTGGGATGAGAAACCTTTTAGGGACCCGAGGTCCTGTCTGCTCTGTGTGGATATTAAAGATCCCGGTAGCCCTCTGTAAGAGTTGAGCATCCGCCCCAGTGTCCGTGGCCGGAGTTTTCCCCTCGCTCCAGTGTCGTGCAGCATGCCTTGTGTGGCCACCACCCTCCCCAGCAGACTTGCTGCATTCCATTGGTGCCATCCCGGGTCCCCCCAGGTGCCCTGGGGGGGTCCCCAAGCGAGAGGTGCTGCATCCATGTCATGTTCTGTGAAGGACGGCGCTCCGGATCCGCCGGCAGGACTGACGCACCCCTCTTTTCTTTCCCCTCCGTTTTTCCCCTCTCTCCCTTGGGCAGTTCATGGATTTGAGGACTCGTTACACAGCCCTGGTGACGCTGACCACCCAGCACGTGAAGTACATCAGCGACGCGCTGCGGCGGCTGGAGGAGGAGGAGGTGAGGGCGTGGAACGCTCTGTTCCCGCATTCCCCCCGGTCCCTGAGGATGCTGCTCCGTGCTGAGGGCGTTGCTGCCCCTTTGGAGATCCCCTCTGACGTGGTCGTCTTCCTCCTTCCTGCTCTGCTTGCAGAAAGTGGTGGAGGAGGAAAAGCAGGAGCACGTGGACAAGGTGAAGGAGCTCCTGGGCTGGGCCCTGGGCTTGAAGCAGAGTGTGCAGGGCAGGACAGCTGCTGCCGGGAGCAGAGAGCTGGGAGACATCGAGAAATCCATCTCGGAGCAGCAGGTAAAGCAGGAGTGGCACCAGACACTGAGGTTCAATTTCTGCTCTTTTTTCACAGCTGAATGAAGCCAATTTCTTTCTTTTTTTTATTTTTTTTTTATTTTTTGCCAGGCCCTGAACGAGGAGCTGACTGCGAAGAAGGAGCAGGTCTCTGAGGCCATCAAAACTTCCCAAATCTTCCTGGCAAAACACAGCCACAAGTGAGTGTGACCCGGGGAGAGAGCAGGGGCTGGGGATGAGATTCCTTAGAGCTGGTGGATCCGTGGGATCCGGTGCCTGCCTCCAGTTAAAAATAAGGATGAGCTGCACGTGCCAGCTGTCTTCTTTATTGTCTGCAATGAGAACTGTGAGCTGTGCAACCCGTTTATGCTGTGGGATGATATCAATCCTCTTTAGTTGAGATGCAGCCCCGTACATTTGGGGATTGGATCGTTACAGCGCAGCTCAGCCTCTGCTCAGTTATCCTGGCAGGTTTTAGCCGAGCTGGGCAAGGAGTAGGGGAAGGGACTCATGGTGGATTTGGCCTTTTCCTGCATTGGAAGGACGTGGTGATTCTGTGGAGCTGCTTTGGGCAGTATCCTGAGAGATTTCCCCTTCCCCTTGCAGGCTTTCCCAACCGGAAAAGGACCAGATTTCCGCTCAGATTGGTGCTCTGAAGGAAACCTACCAGGCTCTCTGCAGCAACTCCACGGAGCAGCTCCAGCAGCTCCAGAGCCAGCTGGCTCAGGAGACAGAGCACAAGGTACTGCTCCCTGCCCAGCCCCATGGCTGCACGGCGTTGGAAAGGTTTCATTTTGTTGTGTGTTTTGTGGCCGCTGGTCACTCACAGCCTCTTACTTGCACGTGGTTGCCCTCCCTTCTCTTCCATCCGTGGTCACCCAAAGCATCTGGTGGTCCCTGGAGGCCAAGCAGGAGCCGTTTTCCTGCTGCCTTCCAGGTCAGTGGGAGATTTGTCCTTTGGTTTCCATCAGGGCTCTGCCCTCCGCGCGAGGGTTGGCTCGTTCAGTGCTCGGTGAGCAGGGTGGCAGATGGAATTCTGCCCTGGAAATGGTCCCCTGAAGGAAATCTGTGTCCTCTTGAGGGATGTCCTCTCAGGGCTGCAACCTCAAGAGGGCTCAATCCCGCAGGCTTGCAGGGATGCAGGGAGGTGGGACTCACGTGGCCTCGTGGATCTCGGGGTCCGGCCAGGAGTTTGCTCAGCGTTGACTGAACCAAGCAGCTCTTCCCTTTGGAAGAAGCTCTTCCCATTGTCCAGCCCCTCAGCTGACCTGGGAGATCTTCAGGACCCCATTCCCTGTTCGTGTCCATCCTTTCTCCGCCGGGTAGGGAGGGCTGGAAGCGCATCCTTGTTGCCTCTGTTAGGAGCTGTCGTTCACAGGTTTACGTGTGCGTGTTCTCTAAGTGTATATTCATGTGTCGATGGATATTTTTGTGTGTTTGCTTGCTGGCTCCCTGTACCCTGAAGCAGCAGCCCGCTCACGTCTGGCTGTGAGACGCAGGTTTTGGCTCTCGGGTCCGTGAGTGAAGCCCTGTTCAAGCCACTCGTGGGGAGAGGGCTCCAGGGCTGCTTTTTGTGAGATCTGCCTGTCCAGCTTTCACCTAAATATGTAGTGTTTTGCTCCAAACTGGACTTTACAGCACATTCCAGGTGTTTCAGAGCAGGAAATGATTCATTTTATGGAAAGCCCTTTAGCCCTTGTGCTGGCAGCAGGAAGGTGAACAACTCATCTTGTTAAGCCATCGCAGATTTGGCGCAGCCTCCCCGTGGAATGGATGTTTTTTTCCTTTCCCTTTTCCTCCCTTTTTGGTCAGGAAAATAATTTTAGAGCAAAAGCCTTCTCCAGGGCTTGTCAAGCTGTTTTGGCACAGCACGAGGCTGCTTTGGGGCTGGGAACAGTTTTCACTCACGCACTCGACGAAGCCCAGGCAGCCAAACAAGAGATGGCAGCGGGGCTTCACCTTAAATCCCCGTCTGCAAAAC
The DNA here is from genome assembly GCA_013398855.1 of Mohoua ochrocephala. Taxonomy (NCBI): domain Eukaryota; kingdom Metazoa; phylum Chordata; class Aves; order Passeriformes; family Acanthizidae; genus Mohoua; species Mohoua ochrocephala. Next base: position 33,619 of record VZTA01026727.1, read on the forward strand.
CATCCCTGCGGCTCTGCTGCGGAGCCGTTGCTTCACTGTAGAGGGAGCATGGAGAACTCTTTTTAACATTTGCTTGCTGGAAACATCCAACTTGTCAGAAAGAAGTTACAAAAGACCAAAAAAAAAAAAAAAAATGCAAAGCAGAGCGCGCTAAATTGAGCATGATGTGTCCCTGTACGGTTTGTGTTTCATGTCAACTGTTTTTAAGATTAACTGACATCCTTGCTTACAAGTTTAACTAACCCCCCTGGGATTTAAACAAACAAAACACACAAAAGGGAAAGAGGACGGACCTGTGTGTGGGGGTTCTTTTTTGGCAAAAACAAAACAAGTCGCATGCTGGACGCTAACCCCAAGCTTTACACTGTGTGTGATACGGCTGAACTGCTCCATAAGGCTCTGTCTTTAACTGCTCAAGGCACACCCTGCAAGTCGGTAAGTAAAAGCCTTTTACTCCCCTCCCTCCCATCCATCTCCTTTTTTTGATCTTTCTCTTTTGTTTTCCCCCCCCTTTCCCTCTTCTCTGTCTTTCCACGGCTCGTTCATCTCTGAGTATGCACGTCAGGCTCTGGCGATGGTGGTGGAGAGCTTAGGTTGTCCCAGAAGGTTCCTCCTGTCCCCGCAGCAGGGTGTTGGGATGCAAAAGGAATTCATTCCAGAATCCTCATTCCCTCCTCGCTAATCCCCACGAAAAATCTTGGAGTGCTTGGGCCGACCTTATACCCAACCAGTGGCACTGGGAGAAACCCAAAGGTCCAAAGAGCCTTTGAACAAAGATACTCTTTATCACCTAAATTATTACCCTCCCTGTGGGGACAGCAGCAAGAAAAGCCCCTCCAAAAAACCACCACAGCAGTTGGTGTGGTCCCAGTCTGCCACTGTTCCCACGCTGGAGCCTCCAGCTTGTTCCATTTCTCCCCTGGCCCTGTGTGAGGAGCAGCTCGGAGGTGTCGCGGTGGGCAGAGCGGGGGCCGTGGTCACGCCTGGGGAGCTGTCCTGCTCCTTGCCCTGATGCATGGCTGGGAGCTGCTCCATGGCACGGGGCTCTGAGGTGTTCCCCAGCCGTTCCTGGCACTCGGGATTTGCTTGGGAAGTGCGGGATTTACGGCAGCACGGCAGGAATCGGCGCGGAGGCTGCGCTGGCAGAGAGGCTCCTCCTTACCCCAAAGCGGGCAGTTTAGGGGTGGGGGTTTCTTCCCCGTGAGTGCACAGTGGGATTGGTTTTGTCTTTCATTTTAAAGCTGGAGTTGTTGAAGGGCTTCGTTGTGCTTGTTGGTCTCCTGCCCTGTTTTTCCACGGAGCGTTAGGAACGATGCTGAGTTTTGGTGCTTGCTGCTTCGCTGCGTTGCTGGTGGTGGATTTTGGAAGCATCTCGGTGCTGCCCTGGTGGTGGGCTGGATTTCAAACACTTTGGGACTTTCTAGCCTGTTTGGGGATTTTAAGTTTGGGGTTTTGGTTTTTTTTTTAAAACTGAGGCCTCCCTAAAACTCGCGCAACGAGTGCTGGAAATGCTGGATTTTGATTTTAATTCTTTTCCTTCTCTTTCTGTTCCAGGGCAGCGAAGCCGTGGCAGGAGTGATCGATCTTGGCACGGTAGAAATATTCCCTGTCTTTGGTGCCATGCAGAGAGGTCTTATAGATCAGGACACGGGCCTGGTCCTCTTGGAGGCCCAGGTGATCACCTCTGACTTAGTTGTCCCAGAGACCAGTGAGAAGCTCTCCTTGGAGAAAGCTCTGGCAAGAAACATCATCGATCTCAGGGCATTCCAGGTGCTGCAGGAGTTGAAGGATGCTCTCCAGCAGGTGGAAGAAGTCAGACGTGAAGGGAGGCAGCTCCTCCCCGTCGTCGCTGCCGTAGAAGAGGGGAGGATCAGCGAGAGCACTGGGCTAAAGATTCTCGAGGCTGAGCTCGTCACTGGGGGCTTTAAATTCCAGCAGGGCAGAATCAGCATGGAGACAGCGGTGCAAGAAGGGCTCCTTCCCCCCCAGCTTCACTCCAGGCTTCTGTCTCACCTGGAAGGTGGCAAGGATTTGATTGACCCCAACACCGCCGAGAAAATCAGCCTGCCCGAGCTGCTGGACCGATGCATTGTCCACCAAGAGACCGGGCTGAGGCTGCTCCCGGTCAGGCAGCTGGCGGGTGGGATGGTGAGCTTGAGGTCAGGCAGGGAGGTCAGCATCTTCCGTGCAGTCCAGGAGGGGCTGATAGACAGGCAGGTGACCATCAGGTTGCTGGAAGCCCACCTCTTCGCCGGCGGCATCGTTGACCCCAGGACGGGACACAGGCTGAGCGTGGACGAGGCTGTCAGGCATAATTTGATTGACCAGGATTTGGCCTGCACGCTTCTGATCCGGCAGCTGCAGACGGGTGGGATCGTCGACACCGCCACGGGGGAGAGGCTGACCGTGGATGAAGCCCTAAAGAAAGGGTTGGTAGCTCCAAGGACTGCGCTGATGGTCCTGGAATCCCTGTGGTCCTTCACGGGGCTCCTGTGGCCAGAGACGGGGGAGATCATCCCAGTTGCAGATGCTTTGGAGCAAGGAATCCTCTCCACGGAGCTGATTCGCGAGATTCTCAGCAAGAGGCAGCTCCTCAAAGGTGTTTTCATACCGGAAAGCACGGAGGTGATGTCCTGGCAGAAGGCAGTGGAGCAGGGCGTCCTGGAGAGAGAGGTGGTGAAGAAGCTGAAATCAACAGCCATGCCTGATGTCGTGGCCAGCCTGCAGCTCGCCGGCTCTCCAGGCAGGAGCAGGCACGGCCAGAGCTCCCCGGGAAGGAGTCCCACAGGTCAGGAGGAGCCTCTGCCGAGGAGCGACGACGAAAGGCTGATGTTCCACTTGATGACCCACAGCTACATCAACATCCACGACGGCCAGAAGGTGCTCTTGGTGGATGCAGAGTTGAACAATCTCACTAAAGCTCTCATCCAAAGCCAAGAAAATGGATCCTGTGTGCAGGAGTTGGAAGGCCTTGAGGAGACAGAGGCAGACGCAGCTCTTGAAAGCGAACCTTGCAATGGTTTGGCTTTGCAGCAGCTTGAGCTTCGATTTGCTCCTCCGAAAAGGGAAAGTGAGGTGATCCAACCACCCAGAACCGCCTTGGAGAATGGGGAGGTGGTGATGGGGCCTGAAAGTCTCCTCTTGGAGGATGCAGAGGATTTCCTGCGTGTGGAAAAGCAGGAGCAGGGTTCTGCTGAACGGGCAAGCATCAGGAGTGAAACTGGTGCTGAATTTGGAAGAGAACAGGTCACTTTTACAAGCAAGGACAAACATCAGGTAAAACTATTGATGCCAGAACCCCCCGGTGACCTTGATAGTGGATTATTCAGAGAAACAGAGGAAATGATGATTGAGGCAGAAGAGGAGTCCAAGCCTGCTGCAGTAGATGGAGTGGAAGGTCCTGAAGATCAGAGGAGAGCGTCGGAAAGTGGGGCGGTGGTTGTGAAAAGTGAAATCTGCGTAACGATGGGTGTGCCAGAAGGTAGAGACAGACTGAAAATCGTGGCCGAGAGGTCTCAGGGCGTGAGGGAACCCGAGCGAGAGGCAGAAGATGTTGGAGAGGTTTATTTGCTAGAGGAGGAAACAGTTGAAAATGGTGTGCTGGGAGGAGAGGAGGCAGAGCTCCCTGCAAGCGGAGAGGCAGCGCCGGCAGAGAGGCGAAGCGAGGACATGGGAAGTGTGTTGGAAGTGGAAGAAAGAGAGTGGGAAGAAGTGTTAGGTGATGGTGAGGGCGTTGATGAACCATCCCTGCCAGCCCCTGAGGAGCAGGAAGCAGAGGACACTTTGGAAAAGCTCCTAACGCAGCTCCAAAGCGGTGGCATCGTCCATGAGCAGACGGGCAAGACGCTGCTGCTGGACGAGGCCGTGGCCTCTGGAGTGGTGTCCGGCCACACGGCCGTGAAACTCATGGAGAGGATGAAGATGTTCAGTGGCTTCTTTGACTCTCAGGTGTGCGAACCCTTGACCACCGAGGACGTGATCGAAGAAGGTCTGATGGACGAGAAGCTGCTCCAGAAGGTCCTCGTGTCCGACAGAGCCATAAGCGGCGTCCTCGACCCGGGCAATAACTTTGTCTACTCCATCAAAGACGCTGCTGCCGTTGGCCTTCTGGACAAGGAGACGGCGATGAGGATCTTGGAAGGGCAGGTGGTTACGGGGGGGATCGTTGACTTGAAACGAGGCAAAAAAGTGTCCGTGACTTTGGCTTCCAACCTGGGCCTCATAGAGCCGGCGAGTCAGACAGAGCTGGTCAAGCTGGAGAAGGCTTCCAAGGGGAAAGGCACCGATGAGGCGACCAGGCAGAAGCTCGTTAATTTACAGGCCGAGACCAGTGGAATTGTGGATCCTGAAACCAAACGGCCTCTGGCTGTGGCAGAGTCTGTTGAGAAGGGGCTCCTGGAGAAGGACAGAGCTTTTCAGCTCTTGACCAAGCAGGTTGCTGATGGAGGAATCATCCATCACGTGTCCGGGATGAGGCTTGCGGTGGACGACGCGATGAAACACGGTTTGATCGATCCAGATCTGTGCAAGGAGCTCCGGAAAGCTGAGGGTGTGGTCCTGCAGGAGTTTGTCCATCCGGCCACGAAGGAGAAGCTGCCCTTGCCCCAGGCAGTGTCGCTGGGGCTCGTTAGCCCAGAATTCCAGAGGAAAGTGCAGGAAATCCAGGCTGAGAGCGGAAGCATTCTCGATCCGGCTTCTGGCCGGAGACTGGCGCTGTGTCAAGCGGTGCAGGAGGGCTTGGTGCCCCAGCAGGTGGTGGAGAAAGCCCTGACGTCTTCAGAAATGAGGGAAGGAATCGTAGACCCCGAGACCTGCAGGATCGTTCCCTACTCGGAGTTCCTGAAGAAGTGTAAAATCGATATCGAATCCGGCCAGAGGTACCTGGAGGTCCATCCCTTCCAGGCCATCAAAGACGAGGTGACAGGGACCAAGCTGACGTGTGCTGAGGCGGTGAGGCTGGGGAAGGTGGACCCCCTGCCCACCCTGAGGCTGCTGCAGGCGCAGGCAGACGGCGGAGGGGTGGTGGAGGGCACCGTCAGCAAGAGGCTGTCCCTGAGGGCAGCTGTGGAACAAGGGGTGCTGGATGAGGCCATGGCCAAGGTCATCGTTGCCAACCAGCTCAGGGCTGGGGGAATTGTTGATGCTGCCAGTGGGAAAAGGTTGACCGTGAAGGAAGCTGTTGGAAAAGGACTGATTAGCCAAAAATTAGCTGCCGGTCTTCGGGATGCGGAAATATCCGAAGAGAAAGTTGGTTCTGAGGTCTCCAAAGTAGAAAAAATGCAACTTTCACCGGAAAAAATAGGAAAATCATCTCCAAAAGAGGAAGGTGTCGTCCTCCCTGCCAGGTCTGCCAGGCCTGATGGTGCTGAGCCCAAAGCTCAGCCTGAAGCTGTGAGCTATGACACAGCCCAAGGTGCAGCTGCTGCCGCTGAGAAATCCCCCAAAACACAGAGAGAAGGGAAATTAAAACCTCAGGAGGCTTCAGAGGATGGTGTCCGTCCCCAAGATGAACATCATCATCTTCATCATCCCCGAGCGAAGGCTGAGGTGGCTCCAGAGCACCCCTCGGGGTTGGGGACAGCGTCTGTCCCTGAAGAGACAGTGGTGGCAGGGGCTGTGGAAAAAGGGATCCCAAAAGGCAGCTCCCAAGCGAGAGCAGCCCCGGGGAAGGAATCGAGAGAAGAAGTGGATGGAGGGACAGAGAAAGTGGAGAGGTTGGGCTTGGAGAAAGAGCAGTTGATCTTGGGCACGGAGGTGCTTCACGGGGAGGAAGATGGTGAGGAGAAGAGGAGGAGGAGGAGGAGGAGGAAGAGGGAGTTTGTAAGTGCAGAGGGAGTTGTGGCAGGTGGAGAAGGTGCAGTGGTGACTTCTGGGCAAGGAGAGACGGTGACCAGCGTGGTCCAGGTGACACCAGCAGCCCCGAGGGAATCTGTCAGTGCGGGTCCAGGGAAGGGAGGGATGGGTCCTGCAGAGCCTGGAGAACCCCCCGAGGTTCCTGCGGAGCCTGCGGGAGATGAGCTCACAGGGAAAGAAGCTGTCAAGAGCACAGGAAGAGGAACCTCTCACACAGAAGGTCCCATGGATCAGGAAAAAACAAGCGAAACGGAGCTAAAACCTACCCCGAAACAGAAAAGCAAGAAAAAGAAAGCAAAGCAGGGCAGCCTTCCAGGAGACAGCGCTCAGCCAGAGAAACCTTCTGCAGAAAAGCAGCTCCTTCCTCCTCTGGTTTCCCACGAAATTCCGAGGAAGAAGGGCGAGGAGGAGCGCTTTGTCTCAAGGGTGCCGGAGCCAAAACAGGGATCCAGCACCGAGACTGCTGCCGGGTTGGCTCGAGACACTGCCAAGCACAGGGATGGAGAAGGAAAAACAATTCCTGAGCAAGATACGGAACTCCCCGGAGAGGATCAGGCGTTCCCTGCGCGCCCCCAGCAAGGGGAAGCTCGAGAGGTGGTGAAAGGTGGGATTGAGAATGGTCAGGACTCCTTGGTGGCGCTGAGTCTGGAGGAGAGGGTGGCTCAGGAAGACACCAGGGTGGAAACCACCCGGGATGCGTCCAGCACAGCCGCCGCGGCACGGGAACTGCCCCATGACTTAATTATCAGAGAGGAACCCACACAAGTTCAGGAAACCTCCGCAGTCCTGCAGCTCGGAGAGGAGGAGCAGCATGAGCAAACAGCTGAGCTCAGAGCAGACCGAGGAGGTGCCCCCGCTCCCCCAAAATCCCCAGGAGAAACCCCCCAGGACAGGACCAAGCAGCCGGGTCCGGGCGATCGTGGTTTGCTGCTCCCTGTGATCGTGGAGGGGGAGCTGCTGGAAACCTCGAAGGAGTCCTCGAGACCAGCCCAGGTAAGCGAATATTTTTTGCTATTTTGGCAGTTTTTGTGAGCTATTTGTGGATGTTCGATGCTAAATCTGTCCGAGATCCTCGGCACAGAGGGCAGCTGGCGCGTGAGGAGTGGATGTTGCAGCATCAGCTGCGGTGGATTTGGCAAAGGAGCCGGCGATGTACAACTGGAAACACTCAGGGCTCAGTGGTGGCTCCTTTTGCTGGATTACTGCTCAGTGACTAACGAGTAAAACTCTTTTTTTTGGCCTTTTTGCCGCAGCACCGAGAGATCTCTCGCCATTTACGAGCTTATGTTGGAAAAAGAGCCGCGTGTTTTATTTTTCCTGTAGTAAATCTTGTAGATAAGGCTGGAGAGTGGCAAGTCCGTGAGAGGGAATGTGATTAACAAATTTCTCCTTTGGAAAAAAAAAAAAAACGGAGAATTTTATATAACACTTTGTCTCCTTTTCTGCCTGAGTTTGAGGCTTTGATTTCCTGTCTGATTCTGCAGATCAAGTTCAGCAAGAAGATGTGTCTGGAGCACGACCAGAGGCTGATCTCTTATCTCTCCATGCTCCGAGATATCGAGATGAGAATCAAACGGGTGCAGCCGGCGGAGCAGAATTTGGCGGCCCTGCACGAGCTGAGGCAGCAAGTAGAGGTGAGTGAGGCTGGGCCAGGCTTGGCTGGTGTCAGAAAGAGCTTTCCCCCCTCTCCTCAGCTCCCTGCACAGCCCTTGCACCCCTCCTTGCTCCGGGAGATTCATCTCAGGTTTATCAGGCATTTATATCAAACCTCATCCTTCCTTCCGATCCATCCACCTTCTCCTCCCTGCCCGGACAACAGCCCTGAGCTCGGCTGACGTGAATTTTACAGCCTGGAGAAAGGCAGGCGAGCAGGGCTGGAGGGTGGTGATGAATCTTCCTAGGCTCAGTGGTTGGAGCTGCCTCTCCAGAAGCCCTGCTGGGTTTTGGCAGCAGGAAGGTGAAGTCACCCTGCCGTAGATGTAACGATGCTGTCTCGCCTCAGGCCCTGGGCGCTGAGCTGCAGGAGCTGAGCTTCCCGGTGAATCAGGAGCTGGATGCTGTGCAGAGGATTGTGGCCAACCCCCCTGAAGAAGTCCCCGAGCAGTTACTGAAGGCTTTGGAAAAGGATGCCAAGAACCTCCAGAAGTCTCTGAGCTCTGCAAATGAAATCCTGCAGTCCCGGCTGCAGAACCTTCGCGGGGCGGCGGAAGCCGGAAAGGTAGAGCTGGCAACCGTCCCCTGCTGCCCCACGAGCTTCCCCAAAACTCCTCCTTTTCAACGATGAATTTCTGCTTTTAAGGCTAAAATCCTGGCCCACCACGAGACTCTTCAGGGCAAGCTGCAGGAGCTGCTGAGCTGGGTCTCTGGCACCGCGGCGTCGCTGGATGACAGCGACTTCCAGCAGGCCACCGATGCCAGCAGCTTGAGTCGCTGCCTGCAGCACTACAAGGTAACCATGGCGATGCCCCTAATCCTGCAGGCCGATGAACCTGCTGCCCTCTGCACAGAGGAGAAGCTTTTAATCCTGCTCCTCTCCCGGCAAACCCTCTCCTCTACCGAGGGTTTGCCCGTGCTGCGGTAGGAGCCCCTGGGTGGGGTGTGCTCCGAAGCCGCTCGTCTCTGTAACACACAGCCCGGTTTGGTTGTTTGAACGTGCTCCAGAGCAGGGGTGTGGTGGTGGCTGAGCGACCAGGGGGGGATTCCTGTCAGGCTGCATCCTCTGGGGAGCTGCTCCATCGCACCTGCCCTGGTCTCCATCACCTGCACGAGGAGCCTGGTCTCCCTTGCACACTTATCCATCTTCTAGCGATAGCTTTAAAGATTATTTCCAACTTTAGCGGTGGCACCTTGGCAGGGAAATCAGGAGACTGAAGGCTTTGAGAGCTGGTGGTGGCACGTGGAGTCACTGTGGCCTGGTGGCAACTCCAGGTCTGGGTCATCGAGGGCAGCCCTACACACATCCACGACCTCTCGGTGAGGTGCCTCCAGCACCTGGCACGGAGGAAAGTTGGAAAATGGCTGTGGAGAAATGCTCTCACCTCCACGCTGAGCATTATTTTGAGAGAGTTTGGTGCTTCTGGAATGTATTTCCTGTGGCACCTGCAGCACAGGCCTTGGCTGCAGGGTCACTTCAGCTGTTTCACCTTTTCTGTCCCGTTCAGGAGCTGAAGGAGCCCCTCGCCGACACCAAGGCTGAGCTGGACGCCACTGCCTTCGACATCCAGTTCCTCATCTCGGAGCACGCCCAGGATTTAACCCCCCAGCAGAGCAGGCAGCTGCTGAGGCTGCTCAACGAGCTGCAGAAAGCCTTCAGGGAGCTGTCGGAGCGCGTGGCGGCGCGGCTGGAGGTGCTGCAGGTCTGTCTCCAGCAAGCGGAGCAGACGGACCAGGTGAAGGTTGTGAGACATCTCCTCCCTGGCTGCCCTTTGCTCGCTGAAGCGCTTCCCAAGCCCCACAGGAACAGGAGCTGAGGCACCTCGAGTGTGGGATTTCCCGTGCACGCCGCTCCCCGGTTCAGGAGTTCTCACTGCGCATCATGAGCTTCCTCTGAAAGTCTTTCTTCTTCCTACCAGGCAGAAAGTCCCTTTGCTCCCGAAATACGGAGCCCTGCCGAGGTCTGGGTAGCAGTCCTCTGCTAGAAATGGAATTGTTTGGGGCTGGGTGGAGTAAACCCCTGTAATCCCCCCCCAGAAATCCCTGTGCAGAGGGGCCGCCACAGGCACCCCACACTTTTAACGTCCTATTTCCACTGCACACGTCAGGCATCGCTGCCCCCAGGGACAAACCCGAGCCCTCAGGTCTCTGCTGCACTGCTGCAGCACCCACCACTGCATGGATCCTCTCATCCAGGACAGGATTAATGTGGTTTTTTTATTAACAATTGCTCTCTGTAACTCTTGCCTGTCCTCTCTGGAGTGTGTGTGTGTATTAACCAGTTTGCTTTGCCTTTTCAGATTGAGTGTGCGCCCATCCTAACCCAGGAAGAACTCGCTTTGCAGCTGAAGAGCTCTTAAGAAGGCTCTTTCAATTTGCTTCTGTTGTTTTATCTTGTGGCTGGGAGACTCAGGCACAGTGTTTTGCACGAGTTTGAACATCACCTTGCTGAAATGCCCAGGGAAAAACTCAAAAACACCTTTTATCCCCCCCTGGCAAAGGGGGACGGGGGTGTCACAGGGACTCTCAGGTCACATCATGCTCAATTGCTCAAACTGGCGCTTCTGTGTTGTGCTCTGGCAGCAAAAAGAGGAGCTGGATCAGCTACAGAAACACTTTCCCTCTCCAGGGCTCCCTTTCCAACCCCAAATCATTAAAAAAACCCCCTTATTTGGGGTTGTCTGGGGCTCCACAGTGGCGCTGCCTGACTCAGGCCGTTGCTGCCTCTCATTCAGGGAGTTTCTGCTGCCGTTTTAATGCTCATGAGGTGGAGTGGGAAAGGCACAGAAACTCGTGGCTGAGTTTTCCTGGGGAGAGCAGTGCAGCTCCACCTTGGAGCTCAACAGGCTCCTTGAAGAGAAACCTCGAACGGTGACCAAAGTGCCACCAGCTCGGCAGGGACGTGCCACCTGCAGCCGGACAGGGAGCACCTGGAGAGCCACAAAGTCTTCTGTGCTGCATCCTCCCCTTCACCTGTAACCTCACCTTGCCTTTCAGCAGCGTGAGCAGAGCCTCAGGGCCGGTACTGACTGTCCCCTGTCCCCCCCTGTCCCCTTTCCTGTGCCTGCAGACGCTGCAGGAGCAACAGGCAGCCCGGGCACAGAGCCTGGCCGAGCTGAGCCGCTGGCTGGGCCAGGCGGAGGACACACTGGCAGAGCAGCAGAGAGCAGAAGGGGACCTGCCCGCCTTGCAGCAGAGGCAAAGCGATGTTAAGGTCAGTGATGTGTAAAAATTGAGGTGGAGAGGGTCAGTTTGGGAGTGCCCCAGAGAGCCTCACGGCATCGCCCACCCAGGAGCTGCAGAGGAACATGCACAGCAGAGCCGCCTCCTTCGCCGGCGTCCTGAAGAGCACGGAGCAGTTTTTGGAGGAGAACAAAGCCAAGCTGGAGCCCGGGGAGCTGGCAGCACTGCAGCAGGACCTGCAGCGTGCCAAGGAGCAGTACCGGTCCCTGCAGGAGAGGACGGAGGTGGCCCAGAAGGAGCTGGAGAGCGCCGTGAGTGCTGCAGTGCAGCAGGAGACTGAGAAGGTAACGTGCCGGGAGCTGCCAGGCCGGGTTCTGCTTGAGGGGGACGGTGAGGTCCCAGCGGGAGTCATTCGAGGTCCTGGTGTCATCTGGGTGATGCAATTGGTGGCTCCTTTCTGGGTGTTCCCCGGGTGAGGTTTCCCCCAGATGTTTCTGTCATGAAAGGCCTCGGGAGCTGCAGCCAGGGGTGAGCTGCTTGTGGAGGGAATGGGGGAGGAAAATGTCCCTTGGTCTGCCTTCTTCGGGGTGACCCTTAATGGATGAGGGTTGTCAGTCACATCCCTGGCTGAAGGTGATGCTCACGCCAGCGGCTCTTTTGGGCTGGGGACCCTGGGTGGTGTCAGAATGAGAAATTCAATGTAGCAGCGAGGCTGAGTTTTTTCACAGCTTCTTTGCACCTTCCGGAGAGCCACAAAGGCTCTTGGAGTGTCTCAGGCATTTGCTGAGGCTGGGAAACTCCTCGGGTTTTGGGTTTTTTTTTCTTTCTGCTGATTTTTGTCTCCCTCCCCCGTGCAGCAGTTTGCTGAACGTGCAAAAACTGGGTCATTCTTGTCTGGGGCCTTTGTGCTTTCAGGTGAAAGCTGCCAAAGAGCTGGAGGAGAACAGCAGTAAGATTGATTCCCTTTTGAACTGGGTGGCAGCGCTGGAGCAGAAAGGAGGGCTCCCCGAGTACAGACCACACCCTGTCAGTCAAGGGACAGGGACACCAGCAGGAAAAAGCACTGGGGATGTCCCCGATGGCCACGCCGTGGGAGCAGACAGCGCTGCTGAGAGCCTGGACGAGCAGTACGAGAGGCTGAAGGTCAGCACTGACACCTTGTCTCATCCAAAGCCTTCTGACCCTGGTGTGAGATGGGTCTGGCCTCTGGAACACGTGATTAATGGGATTAAACACGCTCCACATGGGAGGCTCGGGAAGTCCCTGCCTGGCTTCGTGCAGAGGACACGCAGAATGTGTGGTGGGTGTGTGCCGTGGCGAGGTGCAATCAGGGTCCAGAAGGTGCCCAGGATGGCCAGAGAAGGGGTCACTCTGCTGTGGGCAGAGCTCTTGTAGCCCAACCTGGCATGTTCCCAGTTTCCCCCACCTTGCCGGTGCTTTGTCACGGAATCACAAAAAGGTTTGGGTCGGAAAGGACCTTAAAGATCATCTCCTGCCATAGGCAGGGACACCTCCCTCTAGACCAGCTTGCTCCAATCTGGCCTCGAACGCTTCCAGGGACGGCACAGCCGCGGCTGTTGGGGGACACAGAGGCTCGGTCGCACGAGCCTCAAAGGTCCCAAGCCTCACCTTTGCTCCCTGCATCTTCCAGGCGCAGCACCAGGAGCTGCTGTCCCAGCAGCAGGACGTCATCCTGGCCACGCAGTCGGCGCAGGCTTTCCTGGACAAGCACGGCCACAGCCTGGCCGAGGAGGAGCGGGAGCGGCTGCAGGCGCAGCTGGCGGAGCTCAGGGACCAGTACTCGGCGTCGCTGTCGCGGTCCGAGTCGCGGCTGAAGCGGGTGCAGCTCCTGCGGGAGGAGCTCCAGAAGTTCCTGCGGGATCACGGCGAGTTCGAGGCCTGGCTGGAGCAGGCGGAGCAGGACCTGCAGGGGATGTACAAAGGGGACAGCGACCCCTCCTCCCTCCGGCAGCTGCTGCTGCGCCAGGGGAGCTTCTCGGAGGACGTGATCTCCCACAAGGGCGACCTGCGCTTCGTCACCATGTCGGGGCAGAAGTTTCTGGAAGGGGATGCTGCGGACGCTGAATCCCAGCTGTTGATGTCCAGGAGCGTGGTCAAGAGCAAGCTGGAGGACGCCACGCAGAGATACACCACGCTGCACTCCAAGGTACGGGAAGGGCTGGCAGCTGGACCCTGGGTGCTCTTTCCCTTCTCGTGCAGGGATATTTCTCCCAGCTGCCCACCTGGACTTCCAGGACATTTATAGATTGTAGGACAAGGATTGTTATCTTTGGGGCTTGGGCAACACCTTTGTCTTGCTGCTGGTAATTCGTTTAGCCTGTGGCAAGGTTGATTTTTTTTTTAAATTGTTTTTCTTTCTTGCTGATTTCTGCGCGTTTCCCAGCACTCGCGTGCATCCCTGTCACGTCTCCTTGCTCCTTTGCAGTGCTCCAAGCTGGGCTCCCACCTGAACACCTTGCTGGATCACTACCAGCAGTTCCAGGAGGTGGCAGAGTCTCTCGGGACGTGGCTGCAGGAGAGTGAAGCCGCCCTGGGGAAGCTGCTCTCGGAGACGGTTTCGTCGGACGTGGCCGTGCTGCAGAAGCAGCTCGCCAGCACCAAGGTAGGGGGACCTCGGGGGATCTCCTGGGAAGTGCTGGAGCCTGGATGGGAGTTTGGCTGCTCTGAGCAGTCAGCAGCAGGGAGGAGACTTGAGCCATTGGGGTTTTTTTGCTGGTTGAGGGCAGAGATGCACCTGCAGGCGCAGCAGGTTCTGGTGCTGCAGGTCGGGTGGGGTCAAACTTCTGGGAGAGGTGCTCAGAGTAAAGAGCTGCAGTCACAGACACCTCAGAGGGACATAGAGGGTGACATTCCTCCCCCGTGAGGGTGACTGAGCCCTGGGACAGCCCAGACTCTCTGATCCAGCTCTGCCTGCAGCGTGGGGGTCGATTTTTCCATCGTTTCTTAACGACGAAGCGCAGAGGATCCCTCAGAGGGTGTAAACGGAGCCCCGAGCTCCATGAGCATGGGAATCCTGCCTGGGACCCATCCCTGATTTTGGGTCGTCTTGTGTGAAAACAGCAACTGCAGGGAGACCTGGCTGAGCACCAGGTGCCAGTGGAGAAGCTCCAGAAAGCAGCTCGGTCCCTGCTGGACATCCAAGGGGAGCCGGCCCCGGACCACGGCCACATTCAGGAAACAACAGGTACAGAGCAAAGCAGCTGCCAGCGTTGGCAGGGAGGGTTGGGGAAAGCGAGAAAAAGCCAGGGAGGGAGCAAAGATAAGTCACTTTTGGGGGAATTTTGGGGGGTAAAGACACAGCAGTGCATCCTTAGGGTTTGTGTTTGCACGTGGGGTGGGATGCGGCCACTTGCGTCGCGTCCCCCGTCTCGCTGCTGGGTTTGGGGACAGGGATTCGCCACCACTGAGAGTTTTGGGGGAGCCAAGGGTGACCCTCGCTGCTCTCTGAGCCCTTGGAGCTCCGTGCCACTGAGCCTCCTCTGCGCTGAACCCTGCAGACGCCATCGTGAGCCGCTTCCAGAGCCTCTCCCGGCAGATGTCCGAGCGCTCGGACCTGCTGCAGAAATCCATCGCCCAGTCCCAGAGCGTCCAGGAGAGCCTGGAGAGCCTCCTCCAGTCGCTGGCTGAGATTGAGAAGAACCTGGAGAGGGACCAGCCGGCCGTGCTCTCCTCTGCCTCCATCCAGGACTCGCTCGCCACGAGCGTGGTAAGGCCGGGCCCGGCTCCCTCACCCCAAACACCCCAGAGCGGCCCCTGCACCGTGCAGGGATTGTTGGGATTTGACCACTGAGTTCTGAAAGCACCGAAAAAAAACCTCCCTGAAAAGGAATAGGAGCAGAACCTTTTATTTTTAGAGAATCACAGAAGGGTTTGGGTGGGAAGGGACCTGAAGGATCATCCAGTCCCAACCTTTGCCATGGGCAGGGATGCCTTCCACTGTCCCAGGCTGCTCAGGGCCCTGTACAATCAGGCCTTGGACACTTCCAAGGATGGGGCAGCTCCAGCATCTCTGGGCAAACTGTGCCAGGTCGCAGACTTGTTGAAAATCTCCTTTTTTTTCTTTGCTAACAAGATTTCAGGCACAGGGAAAAGCAGAGCATGTTGAGGAGGTCAGAAAGGAAAGGAAAACTGGGATATAAAACTATTTTTTTCCCAACTCTGCTTGTCCCAACTCACCTGCCGCTGCTCCCAAGGGCAGCCCGGTTAGTTTTGCTCAAGAACCTTCCTTAAAAAGCCCCTCCCTCTCCTCACGTGCTCCCCACAGAAGCTGAAGCAGGACATTGCCTGGCAGAAGAGCTGCCTGGAAGCCACCCGGGAGATGGTGACGCGGTTCACGGAGGCCGCCGACAGCCGCGCGGCCTCTGCCCTGCAGGACAAGCTGGCCCAGGTGACGGAGCACTTCGGGAGGCTGTGCCAGCAGCAGCAGGAGCGGGAGGACGCCCTCAAGGGCCTCCTCCCCAAGGTGGAGCAGTACGAGCAGCTCTCGGAGAAGCTGCAGCAGTTCACGGAGAGCAGGACGCGGATGTTGGCGTCCGGGAATCAGCCGGACCGGGACATCGCTCACTTCTCCCAGCACATCCAGGTGAGGCACTGCGGGAGAAGGTTCTACCTGCACTGGGTTCCAGGCTGGCAGGATCCAGCTGGATCAGGCTGTTCCCAGCTGTGGGAGAAGGGGATGGCGTTTCCCAGGAGCCAGGCTGGTTTTCAGATGGGATCTGTGGCCAGGCTTTTAGGATCCAGTCCAGAAGTAGCAGGATTTGACCAGTTAAAGACTCCGTGGGGTTAATACAGCAAAATACCCCAGTGAGGGCAGTGCAGGATGGGACAGAGGCCTTGGAGGCCTTAGAGCCAGAAAATCATGGAAGGGACCTGAAAGATCATCTCATTCCAAGCCCCCTCTCACGAGCTGGGACACTTTCCACTAGACCAGGTGGCTCATGGTTGCCTTGGACACTTTCAGGGGTGGCCGTGCAGGGTTCCTCTCTCTGGCTTCCCACAAGTGTTCTGCTGCAGGGAGTGGTTCATCCACAGCCTCAGAAATGCTCAGCGATGTAAAACCAGACACTTGTGCTGTGGGGGGGGTTAATTTGGCTTGGTCTAGGGCCCCTCATCCCATCCCCATCCCCATCCCATTCCATGGATCCCATCCCATCCCATCCCAGTCACCAGCACTGGGGAAAGTGGGATTTGCCCCTGCAGCTACTCCAAGTATTTGCTGAGCTGGAGCTGCAGGAGCAGCTGGGAGTGAGCTGAGCGAGCTGTGCCCAACATTTGGCGCTGGTGCCACGCATGGCACTGCCCACAGAGGGTCTCCCCAGCTCTCCAGGATGTGAGACCACATCCAGTTCATCCCCTCTGCTGCCGGGGAACGTGGTCGGCATCGCCCTTTGCTCTTGGCAGGAGCTGAATTCGGAGATGAGGCAGCACCAGGAGGACCTGGCCACCCTGGAGCACCTGGCCGAGGAGCTGAGCTCCTGCGGCTTCGCCCCTGGCGCCTTCCAGCAGCAGGAGAAGCTGCAGAGCCTGAAGAAAGATTTCCTGCAGCTGCAAAAGGTGGCAAAAGACAGGTGAGCCCCAAGGAGGGGAGCTTGGGGGTCCGGGCAAGACCTTGTGGAGATCTCCTTTCCAAGGAGGGGGGGGCCACGAGCCAACTCTTCCTGCCGCCCTCCTCCCACGCCAGGATCCTGAGGCAGCTCTGCTCCAGCTGACGCTTTAAAAAAAGCCTTGGCTGGGGGCGTTGTGAAAAATTCCTGGTGCTGCAGGAGCCGGCGCTCTGCGTTTCCCAGCTCCCGGCGTGTGGGCTGCTCCATCCCAGAGCATCCTGCTGGGTGCTGGGGAGGATCGGGAGCGAGGTGACAGCAGAGCAGCCTGTTCCTGGAGTCCCTTGAAAATGGGGGGATTAAAAGGGAGCTCGAGCACGGTCAGAGCAGCAGCACCCCCGGGGGTCACACCTCTCCGGCCGTGTCTCTGAAATCCCTGCGGAGCGCGGGGAAGGTGGAGGGGAAGAGCAGACGAAACTCCCAGTAATCCCCAGTAATTCAGCACCCTGCAGGCTGCTCACAGCTGCAGCCAGCCAGGACGAGCCAGAGGGGCCCGTGACTCCCATCCAGGGGCTGCCTTGTTCCTCCAGGATGGGCTGAATGGATGGAGCTGTGGCCAGGAAGGAGGGGCGGCAAAGCCTGGGCTCCCCCCGGGATGCAGCTGCCCTGGGGGGGGACACGGCATGAATGAGCCCTGTCTTCCCAAAAGCGGCGCTTTTCCCAGGACAAAGAGCTCAGGGGAGGTTGGCAGTGGTGGTCCCATGGCTGTTGGCCATCACTGGGGTGCCCAAAAGTGCCACCAGCCACGATTTGAGGGGGTCAGCAGCAAGTGAGGGGCTGGCACTGGGTGCACCCCCTTTTGGCTGGTGCTGTTCCCAGGCAACATCTAATAATAATAATAATAATAATTAAAGAAAAGGGCTCCTAGAGACACAACCCTGCTACATTCAGCAGGGGGTAATTGCAAGGCAGAGCACGAGCTCTGACTCTCCGAAACCTTTTCACTCCCAGAGAAAAGGATGCGTCGTCCTGCCAGGAGCAACTGGATGAGTTTCGGAATCTGGTTGGCACCGTGAGGAAGTGGCTGAGGGAGAGCGAAGGCAAAGTTCCGCCTGCCGAGACCTCCCTGGGCACCCAGGAGCTGCAGCAGCGCAGGCAGCAGATCCAGGTGGGAGCTGGAATCACATTGGGAAAGTGTGGAAATGCTGGAACATGAAACAAATCCCAGGAAAGCAGAGGCCTGGGAGGTTTTTTACGGTCTCAGGAATCCTCGGCGTGCATCCGGTGGCTCGCGGAGAAAGGAGCGGTGTGAGGGTTTCCTTGGGCACTGCCTGGTTTCCTGTCACTCCTTCTGCCTGCTCTGGGCGGGATTTGGGAGTGGGAGACCCGAGCACACTCGTTTTTTTTCCTCCGAGTGTTTCCCGCGGTGGATGTCGAAGGTGGCCTCCTGTCACCCGAGCCCCCGCTCGGCTCCTCCGGCGCGGGGATGTGATAAATCAGGATGTGCCGAGGGGTTGACTCAGAGGCAGAGCAGCTCTGCTGAGTCACCCGCAGCCCTCGCACCCCTCGGCACCCGGAACGCCGCGGGATTGGGCTCAGCCAGGCTGGGCTCTGCCGGGATGGGGGAGGAGGGGTGTCCCCGGAATGGTGGGAGGGAGAAGGTTTCCTTCAACAGACCCATTAGTTGGGAAGAGCTTTTCGCTGTTTGATTTTCCCCCCTTCCTGGCAAAAAATAGATGTTTCCCACCCACGTCCCCGCTGCAGCCGGGAGCTGGTTCCCCCGGGTGCCGTGTCCCGGTGTCACCGTGTCACCGCCGAGGGGACAGGTGAGGAAGGAAGGGCTGTGGCCGGGCGAGCGTCACCTCCAATCCCGACCTTTGCTTTTGAGCAGGATCTCCTGGAGGAATGGAAGGGGAAGGGGGCCCAGGTGGAGGAGATTGGCCGCAGAGGGACCCTCCTGGAGAACCTGATCGTGGAGATTACGGCCCCCAACTCCCCGCCCAAGGCAGGTGAGTTGTGGCCAGCTCTCCTGAGGACACCTCTGCTGTCACCACTGTGTCTTCTCTGAGCCTGCCTCGAGCAACAAATGGGGTTATTTCCCCCTTTTAACCAAATTCAGAGGGCCTGGGGTGATCTGGGTATTGTGGGGCTCAGCCCAGGGGTTGAGTTGCTGGCACTCAATGCTTTAATGCATCAGCCTAACTTGGCTTAATTAGTTGTAACCTAACGAGCTCTGAACTGCCCTGTGTTTGCTGTGGGGACACGTATCACTGCTCTGATGGAGCTTGGGAGCTCGTGGAGGTGGCTCCTGCTCTCTCCTGGTGATGTCCTTCAGCCTCCTGCGGGCTGGAGTGTTTTAATCAACCTCCAGCATTTGGGTTTCATGTCTGGATGACATTTGGGGCTGCGATAGTCAGATGTGATTTACTGGTCTCCCTTTTGGCTTCAAGTCTGTGAAGCAATGAGATTATGTCTGGTTCGTTTGGAAACCAGCTCAAAGATGTCTTCCAGCTTGCGAGAACAAGTCTCTGGACTCTCATCACTGATGGGAATTTAGGGGAATTTATGGTCTGGATGTGTTTGCTAGGATTAAGTTCACGAGCAGTTCTTTGGGAAACCATCAGGAGAAGTGAGGAGAGGCTCGTGGGTGACCAAAGGTGCGGCCCCTTGTGTCCATGAAAGCTTTAAAATAACGTGGTTAGCAAAGAGAGACTCGCCTGGAAACGTGGATCTCCCTTTGGTTGTGACATCTGGAGTCCAGGGAAGGGACCCTGGTGCATCCTGCGTGGGCAAAGAGAGGGGTGTCCACAGGGCTGGTTTGAATGGTTTCATCTCATAAAAAAAGGAGGGTATGGGGGAGTTAATCCTTCATTCAGCAGTTTTATTGGGTATAGTTCACAAAATCATGCTCGGGGTAGCAGAAGTGGCCTGTGCTCCCCAGTATTGAGGCCCAAGCAGGAGCCACATCCACCACAGTCTCTGGGTGATGTTGGGATGCTGGCAGAGCTGCCCAGCTCCAGAAGCTTCAGCTCTGTTGGTCCAGCTCCAGGAAAGTGAGGGGAGCAGCAGGAGGAGGGGGGATAAAGGGACTCCAAACCGAATTAACGCCCATGCCGGGCAGGTGGGCGGCGGAGACGCCGCGTCGGTGCTCGGTGGTCCCGGTCGTGCAGCAGCCGTTCCTCGCTTGCCCTCTGCATCCCTAACACTTCCATCTTATCCCTCTCATCCCTTGTCCCCGTCCCCTCTGCCCAGGTGCCGCTCTGCCTGCTCCAGGAGGCTCAGGAGGCAGCGTGAACGGATACCACACGTGCAAAGGTGAGCTCGCTGTCAAGCGCCGCCGAGCTGTGCCCCCCTGTCCCTTTTTTGTCCGTGCATTTCCATTCCCTGGGAATACAAACCTCAAGTGTGACACCATCAGCACCGTCAGCACCTCAGCAGAAGGGAAACGAGCTTGGCAATGGGTTGGGAATTCTCAGCTGCAGCGATGGAGGGTGGAGGTCAGGCTGAAGGACAGAGAGGGGGCAGCCTTGGGGAGTGACAGCACCCTGACACCTCGTCAGGTGGTGTTAAGGGCTGATAAATGGGAGATCATTTTAAGGCCTGCAATTAAATTTATTGGTTCTGCGGGATTATAACGGCATCCAGCCCTCCAGTTTGGAGAGCAATTTTAATTATTGCCCGTTATCTGCTGTTAGTTCTCCGGTGCAGCGAGATAATAGGTGCATAAAAATGGCTTTATATCTCGGTGCCAAATGATTTAACCTTGTGTTAGCAGTGGCTTTGTGAAAGGGGGGCTCAGCTCGCATCAGGCTCACAGACAGAGAGGCGTTTGCTTTCTTTGTAAACTGTCAAAGGACATAGAGGGGGCACAAGTGGAAAATCCCCCATGGCAGGAGAGGTGAGGATGATGCGACGTCGCTCCGTGGACGGAGCGTGGCCTCTCGCTCCTCATCTCGGCTGTCTGCGGCTGCCTGGGGCTACCTTAGAACCTGATAGTCCGGGGTGGAGGACGTGGGCGGCGGTGCTGACCCCGGGCTGGTTTTTTTTGGGGCGCAGATCTGACGGAGATCCAGTGCGACGTGTCGGACGTGAGCCGGCGGTACCAGGCGCTGGGCGCGGCGCTGCGGGAGCGCCAGCAGCAGCTCTCGGCCATGCTGGACAGGATGCAGGAGGTGCAGGAGGAGGCCAGCTCCATGCTCAAGTGGCTGGAGTCCAAGGAACGGACGCTGTCGGAGCTGGACGCCTCCTCCTCGCCCACCAAGACGGAGACGATGAGAGCCCAGGCTGAGCACAACAAGGTGACTTCTCTTCCCGACTTTCTGGGGGTCGTAGGATCACGGAACGGCCCTTAAAGGTCATCCAGCTCCACCCCTCTGCCGTGCATCTCCCAAAGGATCCCAGAGATGTGCTTTGTTGCACAGGATTAGTCACGAGGGTTTACCCTGAGTTAAGGAAGGGCATTCCCAGATCAGGAATTCCAGCAGCCCCAAGTTCCCCTTTGCTCTTAGACCTGTTGCTGTCAGGCTGAGGGAAAAGGAGATTGTTTGGAGCCCTCGCTGCTGGGTCACTCCAGCTTCTCCTGGAAAGCAATTCCCAGCCTTTCCCTGCCCTTGCAGCCAAGTTAGCTCACAATATTGCTAACGAATTGATTTAATTAAAGAGCAAAGAAGAGAAGTTGTCCAGCTCTAGCTTGTAGCTGCTGCTTCCTTCCTACTCGCTGATTCTTTTGACCCATGTCTGAGGAAGTTCAAATCATTCTTTTCCAGGCATTTCTGGCTGAATTGGAACAGAATTCTGGGAAGATCCAGAAGGTAAAGGAAGCACTTTCTGGCTTGCTGGAGAAATATCCAGATTCCCCAGAAGCAGCGAACTGGAAGAAGATGCAGGAAGACCTGAGTAAGTGCCCGAAGCACTTAACGAGGCTTCTGTCTGCAAACATCACGTTAGACGTGGTTCGGGAGTGTGGGGCGATCCCAAAGTCACGCTAGAGCAGAGTCACTTCTAATTAAAATTCAGTAAATAGCAAACCCATCTCCGAGCTGTCTGGTGTGGAAGGTGTTCCTGAGATGAGCACTGTCGTGATTAATGAAATCTCTGTGATGGATGTGGATTTCGGAGACTTTCCTCCTTAAATTGCTTCTTAAAAAAAAAAAGAAAAAGGGGGAGGGGGAAAAAATGTGTTAGCGGCACGGGTTGATTATTTTGATTAAAAGCTTCACCGCTTGATATAAAACTCTAGTCATTAGTGAGGCTATCCTAGGTAATTAAGTGTTGACTAAACAAGGCTGCGCGTTCAAAAAGAAGCCCAGAGATTCTCTTCTTTGAAATAGCAGGAGCGCGGTGACGGAGTTCTCCGTCCGGGAGATCTGAGTGTGCTGTGTGAGGCCGGGCACACATGAGAGTATCCTCATTTATCGGGCCCGAGGTGTGAGATGGCTCACCCAAGGTCAGAGCAGCTCATGGCAGTAGTGACTAGAGCACAGAAATCCTGCTTGCGAGGTCTTCTCCTGGGAGCTTCCAGACCACGTAGCCACTAGAGTTGGGTCATGGCTTGTTAGATGGAGAGTGGATAGAGCCACGCTGGTTTTGTTGGAAAACAGAGATTTCCCGTTGGGAAAACCATGGGGAGGGGAAAACAACCTTGGTGATGGAGGGGTGGGCAGGCCCCAAGAGCTTGGTCACAACCAACAGAGGGTGGTGCTTCAGATTGCAGGTGGGAGAGGGCCAGCCAGGCCACGGCGGAGCGGCAGCAGAAGCTGGAGGAGTCGGCGACCCAGCTGGCCACGTTCCAGGCGGCCGAGGCCCAGCTGCGGCCCTGGCTCATGGAGAAGGAGCTGATGATGAGCGTGCTGGGCCCCCTCTCCATCGACCCCAACATGCTGAACGCTCAGAAGCAGCAGGTCCAGGTGAGAGGGGTTTGTGTCATCTGGTGGGCTCAGGGTGGAGGAGAGTGTCTCGTCCGGAGCGATGTGGAAGCTCCTGCTTGTCTTGTGAGTGTTCAGAGACCTCATGGCTCCTCTTCCAAGTCCTCCAAACCCCGCTGAGCCCAGACCGCTGTGAGTAACTCGGAAAGGGTGCAGCGCTCAGCTCCCTTCCCGCACTGGATTGACTCACCCGTGAATCACTTGGCCCCTCTCGGAGAGTGAAATTGCTTTAAACAAGGCCCGTGCTGACGCTCTGCAGGACTTGCTAATGCTGCCCCTCTGCCTGCCAGCCTGGCCCTTCCATTCCTCCTGCTTCCAAATCTTAACGTGCCTGGAACCGGCCACATCACGGAGCAAAAAAGCCCCAGTGGAGATAATGAGATTTTCATCTCATCCTAAGTGGTTTATGCTACATGACGAGACAAATAAGAGAGAGAGCAAAGTCCTGGAGTCACAGACCCCTCCCAGCTTTTTAACTTCCAAGGTCACAGTAAATCCCGGGCTGCCCGGCCCAACTGCTGTCCCACCCCAGGGCCTGTTCCTGCTGATTCCATGGGCTGGATAAAGCCCCTGGAGGTCTGGTTTGTTTTGACTGTGTGTACTCGGAGCTGTCAGTTTTATGCAAACATTTTTATGTTATTTCTGTTCCAGTTTATGCTGAAGGAATTCGAAGCTCGCCGACAACAGCACGAGCAGCTCAACCAGGCGGCTCAGAGCATCCTGACTGGCCCTGGAGATGTTTCCCCATCCACCAGCCAGGTGCGGGATGAGCTCCAAGGGGTCAACCAGAAATGGTCCGAGCTCACGGAGCGCCTCAACTCCCGCTCCAGCCAGATCGACCAAGCCATAGTAAAGAGCACCCAGTACCAGGAGCTTCTCCAGGGCCTCTCCGAGAAGGTGAAGGCTGTTGGGCAGCGCCTGAGCAGCCAGTCTGCCATCAGCACCCAGCCCGATGCTGTCAAGCAGCAGCTGGAGGAGACCAGTGAGATCCGCTCGGACCTGGAGCAGCTGGAGGAGGAGATCGCGGAGGCTCAGACCCTCTGTGATGACCTCTCCGTCCTGATTGGGGAGCAGTACCTCAAAGATGAGCTGAGGAAACGTCTGGAGACCGTGGCACTTCCCCTCAAAGGGCTGGAAGATCTGGCAGGTGAGAGAGAGAAGTTGCTTAAGAGATGTTGGGATGGTCGAGCTCCACCCCTGCTCTTTGCCAAAGGGCTCTCCCATCACTGGGTTTATAAAAATAATAGGGGAAGCACCATTTATCACTTTTTAGGGTTCTTCCTGGGTGTTTGATGTGGGACCAAGCATGGGGGAGTTCAAACTCTGGGAATACCTGAGCCTGGAGAGGGAGCAGAGGTGTTCAGCACCACTGATGTGGCTCTTCACCAAGCACGTGCTTGGAAAAAAACCCAGGTTCCTAAATTCACATTGGGGAACAGAGGAGCCCCAGTGGCCACCCTCTGATCTTGGGAAGCATCTTCTGGTTTCTGAGAGGTTACAGTCAGAGACTGGTCAGGAGAGCTGAGGCTTCCGCATCATCGCTGCCTCTTACTACCTAAGAAATTTATGAATCAGTGAGCAAAGAGGGCTGGTGATGCAATGGAAAGCTCCTTCCTGTTAATCAAAACACAGTTGGTGCATCTGAGATGATTTTAAATAATTGCACTTCGCTTATTTGATTTGAGCTTAATTGTCGCCTTCTAATCTCATTCCCGTCCCAGCCGACCGGATGAACCGACTGCAGACTGCGCTCGCGAGTTCCCAGCAGTTCCAGCACATGTTTGATGAACTCAGGACCTGGCTGGATGACAAAAGGTGCCAGCAAGCCCAGAGCCAACCGATTTCTGCTAAACTGGAGAGGCTGCAGAGCCAAATCCAGGAGCAAGAAGAGTTCCAGAAGAGCCTCAACCAACACAGCGGCTCCTACGAGATGATTGTGGCCGAGGGAGAGTCTTTGCTGCTCTCGGTCCAGCCCGGGGAGGAGAAGACCACCCTGCAGAACCAGCTGGTCAGCCTGAAAACACACTGGGAGGAGCTCAGCAAACAGGCTGCCGACAGACACTCCAAGCTCAAGGACTGCCTGCAGAAGGCTCAGAAGTACCAGCGGCACGCGGAGGATCTCCTGCCCTGGGTGGAGGACTGCAAGGCGAGGATGGCGGAGCTGGAGGTAACCCTGGATCCGGTGCAGCTGGAGGCCACTCTTCTGAGGTCAAAGGCCATGCTGAGTGACGTGGAGAAGCGCAGGTCCCTGCTGGAGATGCTCAACAGCGCCGCCGACATCCTGATCGACGCCTCCCAGGCGGACGAGGATGACATCCGGGATGAGAAGGCCGGCATCAACCAGAGGATGGATGCCATCACAGAAGAGCTGCAAACCAAGACTGGCTCCATTGAAGAAATGTCCCAGAGGCTCAAGGAGTTCCAGGAGAGCTTCAAGAACATCGAGAAGAAGCTGGAAGGGGCGAAGCACCAGCTGGAGATCTACGATGCCCTGGGGCCGCAAGCCTGCAGCAACAAGAATTTGGAGAAGCTCAGGGCACAGCAGGAGGTGCTGCAGGCCCTGGAGCCGCAAGTGGATTATCTGAAAAACCTCACTCAAGGTCTGGTAGAAGATGCTCCAGCTGGATCCGACTGCTCCCAGCTCTTGAGCCAAGCTGAGGTGGCTCAGCAGGACTTCAAGGCCGTGAAGCAGAAAGTCAACGACTGCTGCGCGCTCATGGAGAACAAGCTGGAAGGGATCGGCCAGTTCAACAGCAGGGTCAGGGAGATGTTCTCGCAACTGGCGGACCTGGACGATGAGCTGGACAGCATGGGCCCCATCGGCAGAGACTCCGACAGCCTCCAGTCCCAGGCCGAGGACGTCCGCGCCTTCCTGGGCAAGCTCCACCGGCTGAAATGCGACATCGAATCCTCCGAGGGCGAGTGCAAGAAGATGCTGGAGGACGAGGGCAGCCCCGACTTGCTGGGGCTGAAGCGGGAGCTGGAGACGCTGAGCAAGCAGTGCAGCAAGCTGACGGAGAGGGGCAAGAACCGGCAGGAGCAGGTGGAGACGACGCTGTCCCGCGTCGAGGACTTCTACAGCCGCCTGAAGGAGCTGAGCCACATGACCGCGGCGGCCGAGGAGAACGAGGCCTTGCAGTGGGTGGTGGGGACGGAGGTGGAAACCATCAACCAGCAGCTGGCAGACTTCAAGGTCAGTTTGATTCCACGATGGTTTTGTTTTGTTGGGTTTTTTTTTTTTTTAAGGTGGTGTTTGGCGCTTGAAGGTGTTGTGGGGGTTTTTTTTGTGGGCTTCGAGGCGCGGCGTCTTCGTTGTTTGTGGCTGTGATGTGAGTGGGTTTGCACTGAAATAGCCTTGCTGTGGAGGTTGTGAAATCCTGCTGGTGGACTCGATAGCCTGTGGTGAAAAGGTGCAGAAAGATTTCGGGATTGGCAGGAAAATCCCTGTTCTCCTGGTGAGGTGCGACGTTGGCGTGCCAGCGCCTCATGGGCTGGTAGAGGTGGGTGGCATTTAGATTTTGGGGGAAGAAGGGAAGGATTTGAGTCCACCTGAGCTGGGAATTTGCACCAGTTCGAGAGCCTAGTCCAGATCAGATCATCCTGTGGGTCTGGCTCTGCCTGGCCCCCCGTTCCTGCTTGTCGTTCGCTCCCTCTGGGTCACACATCGCGTCCATTTGGGGATCCTTGGGTACAAAAAGAGCCACAGATAAACTGTGAGACGAGGAGCACGCCCAGGGAATAAAACCAAGGTGAAGTTTTACGTGGGCCGTTCGCATTTCCAGCAAGGAGCTGATGGAGACCGTCAAGGCTTGAGAGAGGGAGGAGCTGGAGCGTGTTTGATGTGTTCCCGTGCAGTATTATGATGTTGGGTCATGCTGTTACACTACATTAATTATATTAATACGGCTCAGAAATTCTCTCGCTGCGAAACTTCTGTTCCCGACGTGCTCAGGAGTTGATGATTGGGCTGATTTACATCTGGCTGCTCGTTTCCTGGTGTTAATGGGGGGGACGGGAGGGAGAGGCAGTTTTACAGCCATTTACTTTTCATCTCGTGGCTAATCGATCCCGTTCCACCACTTGAGCAGCTCCGTGAAACCTTCACCAGGACGAGGTGTTTCTGGTTTGGGGGTTGCCTATCCCAAAAAAAAAAAGAGCTGGAATTGTATTTATGGGACAAACTCAACCTCACCTGGTGGCGTTGCTTGTGTTGGGCCGTTTGCTTTGAGCAAAGATGGGAAGGAATTAAATTCATCATTAAACGCCACAGAGTCACTTGGAACAAATCTATCCAGAAAGGAGTTTTTAGTCCTTAAAATCAGTGAACCTTTCCTGCAGGACAAGGGATTATTCCCGGCTGAGCAGCTCTCATTAGGAACGATGACAAAACCCAGACGGGGCAGGAGCAGCTTAACCCACCGTGGGGTCTGCACATGGTCCACAGCTCAGTGACCTTGAGGATGACCCTTTAAGGCACGGGTGACCTGAGCCGAGGGGGTTTGGGGGTCTGGGGTGTCCTCACCAGGAGTCATTTGTTGGCCACGCGGTGCAGTTGGGGCCTTTGTGGGTGGGAAAGTGAAAGTTGCAGCAGTGGTGGGAAGGTTTTGGCCGGGAATGAAAAATGGGGGAGAAGCACGAGGGGTGGATGGAGCAATCGTGGTTACAGCAGCATTCCTTCATTCCTCCCTTCCTCCCTTCCTCCCTTCCTCCATTCCTCCATTCCTCCATTCCTCCATTCCTTCACTCCTCCTTTCCCCGTTACCTTCATTCCTCCTTTCTTCCCTTCCTCTGTTCCTCCATTCCTCCATTCCTCCTTCCCCCCTCCTCCATTCCTCCATTCCTCCTTTCCCCTTTTCCTTCATTCCTCCTTTCCCCTTTTCCTTCA
>VZTA01026727.1:75481-110064 GCA_013398855.1 Mohoua ochrocephala
GGAAGGGAGGCGGGGAGGGGGGGGTGGGAATTGTGTGATTGTGTAAGTAAGGGAGGCAAGAGACTCTCGCTGCTCGATGACCTGAAATGTCGACTTGCACTTTTTTTGGCACATTAAAGTACGTTATGGTCACTCAGATGGAAATCACAGACTTCAGAAAAAACCTTCTCGCTGGCTCCTGGCGGGGAGTTTCCCATCTTTGAAGCAGAAAATGTATCGGGAAAGGGAGACCTGTGAAATGTATTAAGTGCGAGCAATTCCTGTCCCGTGCAGTCATCGCTGCTTGCAGTTTTTTTTCTCTGCGAGCGTTGAGGTGCTGAGGCTCAGGAGGCGCCTGGGGAAGGGCTCAGATTCTCTCTGGCTCTTGGGGATTCGTGTTGCTCGTGGCTCTTGCCTGGAGAGACCTCGGCGCTGGAGTTCCCACAGCCGAGCGCTGATTTCCTG
Source organism: Mohoua ochrocephala (assembly GCA_013398855.1). Classification (NCBI taxonomy): domain Eukaryota; kingdom Metazoa; phylum Chordata; class Aves; order Passeriformes; family Acanthizidae; genus Mohoua; species Mohoua ochrocephala. Next base: position 75,926 of record VZTA01026727.1, read on the forward strand.
CCATCTCGATTAGGAGGAATATCACTAAGGAGACATCAGAAGTTAGTCAGCACCAAAAATCCCGATTTGGTGGCGATTACTCATCCTTTGGGCTGTACCACCCCTTTGAGAAATGCACGCGGAGGGGCTTGGAGAGGTGGTTTCACATGGGGGGTCCATGTGAGCACGGGCTGGGACATCAGAGGGGACCCGGGTGAGGGAAACACCGTTGGGTTCTTGCCATAGTTGCCTGAAATGCAGCGGTGGGATCCTTATTTTAGGTTCAGCACCTCTGATTGTTGACCCCACAAACCTTCCCCTTGCTCCAAGCGTTGCTGGTTCTTCCCGGAGCTCCACATCCAGCAGCAGCGGGGTTCAGGGAGACGAGGGAAGCAGAAAGCAGAAAGGGGATGCTTTTGGGAAGCCTTTCTGGGAGCGAGGAGGAGGTGGAGGTGTGGCGGAGCAGATGCTCTCCCGAAATGTCTGTCCAGCTCTTCCCCAGGGCAGGACACCTCGTTCCACGGCTTCAAGGGTAGTCGTTAAATATTTGTTTCCAAGCTGAGTCACGGTGAGGTTAATGAGCTAAATCGCTGGAACCTTTTCATGAGCGAAGGAAAACAAGGGTGTTGGACACGCTCACCCCCGGGCTGTTGCTGGGATTATTTTTGTCAGGATCCTCAGGGAGCAATGGGGCTCTCGGGCCGGCTCATACCTGTGTTGCAGGTACCCCTGGTTGGATCATCCGGCCTTTTCCGCAGGGTTCCCTCCCTGCTTGGAGTTTGTTTTGCAGTCCGTGGAGAGCTCGGACCAGCCCAGCATGCCAGGCTTATCAGCCCGATCCTTTTGTGGGTTTGGCTCTTCTAGCCAGCAGCTCCATATATAAACAGGAACAGGAGAGCAGCCCGGGAATCGGCGATTCCGAGGCACCATTTATTTCTTGTAACCGTGGCAGAATTCTCCGCGAGCAAACAGCTCTGGACAGTGTCTGCCAGCTCGCCCTTCGCTCGTGTCCTGGAGGCACCTCCCTGCCCTCCGGCTGCTCAGCTCTGCTGGGAACAAGTCGCTTTTTTTCCCATTGGAAGTGAGGCAGGGAAAGTCAAAGCAGCGCCTCTTGCTCAGGCTGGGCGCTGCGCCCGTGTATTTTGGGGGGATTTTGGTGGTTTTTGGGGGGTGTTTTGCCTCGTGCTCTTCCGGAGCAAAGCGATTGCTGGGCGCAGAGAGCCGTGTCCTCCACCAGCCGCTGCTCTGCTGGGGGAGATCTTGCATCCGAGTGGGAATTTTTGGGTGCAGGCAGCGTCCGAGCGTTGTCGGGCACAGGGAGCAGGTGGCCGGCTGCCATCCCCTCTGCTTCCCAACGGGAAAATGTTGGGACAGGGCCAAGGGCTCCTGCCCAGCGCCGGCTGTGGGGTGACCTGTACCCTGCATGGCCTCGTGGGCCAGGGGAGCAGAGCGAGCCAGGAATCTGCTCCCTATTTTTGGGGCTTTTTGGGGTGTTTGCTGTGGGGTGACCCGTGCTCTGCATGGCCTCGTGGGCCAGGGGAGCGGAGCGAGCCAGGAATCTGCTCCCTGTTTTTGGGGCTTTTTGGGGTGTTTGCTGTGGGGACAGGGCAGGTTTATCCCTTGGGACTGGTGGGGAAGGACTGGAGAAGGGATGGTGCATGGGCAGCGTGTGGTTCCAGCAGATCCTCAGCTCTGATAAAGAGCATTTATCTCCTCCGGAGAAACAGGATTCTCCCTGCTGCCTCTCCTGACAATGGGGAGCTTCATTCGCTCTCCTCCCCCTTCGCTATCAAATCTTTTTTGGTTTAGAAAGCTTTTCCCCACAGGATTCCCAGGCAGGACCGTGCCAAATCCGTGGTAAACGACTCGCACATTAATTGCCTATTGCCTTTGTCTTTCGAAATGCAGCGAGCTCCTCGCTGCCTGTAATTTCGTGGTTAACAAAACTCATATGATGTCAGGTCTCCGTTCTCAATAGCTTCACTGTGAGAATTGCTTGGGGTTTTTTCCCCAGGAGCATTATTTCCCAATCTGATGGCGAGTCGGAGCTGATGCTCTCATTTCTTCCTCGGTTCTCTCTCTTTACCTCACTCCAGTGCTTGGAAAAATCGGATTTTAGCCATTTAAAACCAGAGGTGGGTGTGGAGAGACCCTGAGCTGTGCTCCACACCAGTGGATTGCTGTGACATCTGTGTCACTGGGTCAAGGCGAGGGAGGAGTTTGGGCAAACTTGCACAATTCCAATAAAATCAGCGCGAGTGGCTGCTGCGTCTTCCCCTGGAGAGGGAAGCCTGTTGTATCCATGGAATGACTGAGGGGCTGGAAGAGCAGCTCGTAAATCACCTTTTCTCTCCCACCTTTTCCCATCCCCAGCAATTCCAGAAGGAGCAAGTGGATCCCCTCCAGCTAAAACTGCAGCAAGTCAATGGAGTCGGTCAGGGACTCATCCAAAGCGCCGGGAAAAACTGTGACGTGCAAGGGCTGGAGCATGACATGGAAGAAATCAACACCCGCTGGAACACCCTCAACAAGAAGGTGGGAGCACGGGGAGGAGGGGCTGTCCCTGCTTCTTCTGGGGTCTGGGGGAAGGAGGGGGGTCACGGGCAGAGGGCTGAGGCGCCGGTGCCGGTGGCTGACGCTGCAGTGGGGTCGTTTTTGGGGTGCAGGTGGCCCAGCGAGTGGCTCAGCTGCAGGAGGCCCTGCTGCACTGCGGGAAGTTCCAGGACGCCCTGGAGCCGCTGCTGAGCTGGCTGGCGGACACCGAGGAGCTCATCTCCAACCAGAAACCTCCCTCCGCCGAGTACAAGGTGGTGAAAGCCCAGATCCAAGAGCAGAAGGTGAGCTCGGTGGTGGGAGATGGCTCAGGTGGAGTGCCCGTGGGATAACATTTTGGGGGTCCAGCTGGGATGTCCGTGCTTCCTTCCTGGTGGATCTCAGTCCCTCACATCCCAGCGTGGTGAACACTTAGCCCACGCTCAACGATCTCCATCGCCTGAACCGCCGCGTCCCTTCGTCGTCCCGCTGCCTCTTGAAGTTGGCCGCTGGTTTTGCTGGTCGGCCGTGTTTTTCCAGCCCCGAGTTTTGCTTTGTGCTGGTAATTCTGCCGCGTCAGGAGCGAGCTGCTGGTGGTGCAGGGCCTTGGTTTGGGTGTTTGGATAAAGGGAATGTCCCAAAGTGTGAGAGCGGGCCCGAGGTGTGCCGGTGTTTGCTGAGATAACAGCCCGGGGTCGGCGCCTGCCCTTCGGAGCGGGCGGAGGGAAGGCCGAGTGTGGTCACGGGGAAATATTTCAGAAATGAGTTCTTACCCGGGCTTGGGTTGAGGTTGGAAGAGGAAATGTGTTTCAAGTGGAAGTTAAAAACTTGATAAAGTTGGAGGGGGTCGGTGGGGAAGACTCAGAAAACTCTTCTGGCACAGAAGTGGTTTGGGTCTTGAGTAGTGTGAAAGAGGGAAGAGGGGGGAGGAAAGGAAAGAAAAGGGGGAAGGAAAAAAGGAATGGAATGGAATAGAATAGAATAGAGAAAGAAAAAAGGGAAAGGAAAGGGGAAAAGAAAAAGGAAAAGGGAATAGAATAGAATAGAATAGAATAGAATAGAATAGAATAGAATAGAATTGAAGTTCAGTTGGAAGAGACCTACAATCCCTGCCCAGCTGCCTGACCGCTTCAGGGCTGCCCAAATCGAAGCACGTGACTGTTATAATGTAATATAATATAACAATATAATAGAACTCTGTAATTTTTGGAACTGGTTTTGAAGGCAGAGCCGTCCCCCCCCAGGCTGGGCCTGCTCTCAACCCAGCGCTGGCAGAGGTTCTGAGCCACAATTAGAGATCCGACCTCTCCAAGGGCTGGATTTGGGTTCTGCTGCCCCCAATCTGGTAACTTTCCCCCCTTCCTTTGTCTCCCCAAAGCTGCTCCAGCGCCTCCTGGACGATCGCAAAGCCACGGTGGAGATGATCCAGGCGGAGGGCGACAGGATCGCGCAGTCGGCCGAGCCCACGGATCGGGACAAGATCGTGGGGCAGCTGGAGAGCCTGGCCCGGCGCTGGGAAGGGCTGCTGGGCAGGGCAGCTGCCAGGTGAGAGGGACTGGGACGGGCTCATCCCTCAAATCACGGTGCCCCGGAGCCGGGGGTGACAACCTTCGGGAAGCTGGCGGAGATTTCGGTGCAGATACATCCTGGAAACATGGAAACAGCTGGAAAACACGAGGAATCAAAGGCTGATAGCAGTGGTTTACAATGGCAGGGAAGAGCTGAGATTAAATAATTTCCCTGCAGGGGAGGGATGTTATTTTTATTCCTGTAAGCTTTAACGTTTAGCAACATCCTGTTGACACCTTTGTGCCGCCAGAGTCTTGTTTATGAGTTACTTATTTCTACCTGAGCTGATATCTGAGGTTATGAAGTCACTTCTGAAGGCCAGATCGGACCCTCTCGGTGTTTTTTAATCATTGCCAACAAGCTGGACTGTCCATCCAGGACTGTCCATCCAGGATTGCCTTTAACCAGAAGCTCTGAAAGACTGAGAGCCTGGCCACAAGCTGAGGGGTCTCCAAGACAGGGATAGGAATGGAAGAAAAGGGAGTTGGAACTAAATGATCTTTAAGGTCCCTTCCAGCAAAAAGCTGTGCTCTGGGGGAGCCTTTCTGCCACCTTCCCGGGGAGATAAACCAGGTCCTAAAGGCACAGCTGCAGGAAAAGCTTATTTTGCAGTTCCTCCACGTTGATTTTTGTCTTGGCCTTCGTAGCTTGCCTGACGATGGTGTCTCACCTTGCTCTGAGCAGGGCTGCTTTGGCTCCCTCTTCCAAATACCTGCAGCTGCTTCCCATGCCCGGCTCCAGCTGGGAGCTGCTCCTTGGCGTTTCCATTGACTCAAAGAATCACAGACTGCTTTTGGTCGGAGGGGACCTTAAAAACCATCTCGTTCCAACACCGAGAGGGTCCAATCTGGCCTTCAGAAGTGCCTTCATAACCTCAAATATCAGGGACACCTTGCACTGGACCAGGTTGCTCAAGGCCTCACCCAACCTGGCCTTGAACACTTCATCCCTTCTAATTTTATGATTGCTTTTTATAGGCAGAAGCAGCTGGAGGATATCTTGGTGCTGGCGAAGCAGTTCCACGAGACCACGGAGCCCGTGTCCGACTGGCTGTCGGTGACGGAGAAGAAACTGGCCAACTCCGAGCCCATCGGCACCCAGACCGCCAAAATCCAGCAGCAGATCAGCCGCCACAAGGTAGGACCTGTGCAGGAACAGGACGGAGGTGGTTGGAGTCAGGTCCCGCTCCAGTGGTTGTTTCCACCACAACCAGAGGGGTTTAGGCACAAACAAGGATCGGAGGAGTTGTCCAGGCTGGTTCACGGACAGAGAAGGCTGCAAGCCCTGACCCACCAGCGTGGGTAAACATTGAGCTGATGTCCTTGCACTTCCCGGCAGATTTGGACAGAAAAAAACATTCCCATTCATGTGTTTCTTTTTAATTTTGCCTCAGTTTGCCCCTTCACGGGCGGCTTTTGTGTCTCCTCCATTTTATCATTGTCGTGTTCCCCCTTTTACGTTGCGTTCCTTTTATTTTCCCCATTCTCCGCTCATTTGTTTTTATTTTTTTTTTTGTTTCCCCCCCACCCCTTTTTCTGTTGTCCATCTTTACCCCTCCCATCATTCAGGCTCTCGAGGAAGACATAGAGAGCCACGCTGCCGACGTGTCTCGGGCGCTGGGGGTCGGGCAGTCGCTGTCCTCCCTGAGCTGCGCCGCCGAGCAGAGGCTGCTGGCAGAGAAATTAGAGGCTCTGCAGAGCCGCTACGGCGAGGTCCGCGAGCGCTGCTGCCGCAAGGCAGCACTGCTGGACCAGGCTCTGGCCAACGCCAGGCTTTTTGGGGAGGAGGAGGTGGAAGTGCTCAACTGGCTGGCTGAGGTGGAGGACAAGCTGGGCTCGGTGTCCGTAAAGGATTACAAACGGGACGTCCTGCAGAAGCAGCATGCCGACCAGCTGGTATTTTCTGTTTTTATTTCCATTTCTCTGTCGTTTGTTTTGTTGCATTTGGTCTGGTTTTTGTTGATGGTTTCCTGGCCTGGCTTTAATTTTTGCAAAGCTTGTTCTGCTGCTGGGTCTCTCCGAGGCTTTGGAGAGGAGTGTAAAGGGATTTCATGTGTTATAAACAACGATTGTGGGCCCCCCCACCCCCGGCCAAAAAATGGGTTTCTCAAGGCGGGGGAACTTCAAATGGTTCGTTTGCTTTGGGAGCAGTGTCTGAGCCAGCTCGGCCACCCTGTGCCTTTGAAAAGCTGGATGCTGTTTCCAAAACTGAGAGCTTGGAAAAGCCTGGTGGGTTTTTGGAGCTGGGCTGGCCGCTGAGGAAGCCTCTGCTTCCGTTCCCTGGAGCTGTGCAGGCTCTTCTCAAGAGTGAGGTTCTGTCTAATTCTGTGTCCTTCGGTGACACAGATCCAACGGGTCAGGATGGGTTTGCTCTGAGTTTTGGACACTTGGGTCCCAAAAGTCCCAATAATTCCCGCAGCAGGATGACTGGACAGTTGTCAGATGGGTTGTCCATCAGCAGGGAAGTTCCTGCTCTCCAGAGCATCTCTGGTTGGCAGGACACAGGCAAAATAACCCAAATTTGCCTTTTTCTTCAGGCTTTGAACGAGGAAATTGTGAACAGGAAGAAGAACGTGGACCAAGCCATCAGAAATGGACAAGCTCTCCTGAAGCAAACCACAGGTAAGGCGGAGGAGATCTTGGCACGCTCTGGGAAACGTGGGGGGTCTGGGAATCCACCCTCCACGTGCTTTTCCTCGGAAAGCCCGTGCTCTGCTGGGTGGAGGCTGTTCTCCCTCAGGTCTTCATCTCCTTTTGGAAGCTCCCAAAGTAGCTGGTTTGCATCCAGACTTGGATGCTGAGCCACGAACGCTCCGGCTTAGGATTTGCTTGCTCCCAAATCCCAACCTCGTAGCGGGCGATTCCCACCGCTGCCGTGGGGATGCTCAGGGCTGAGGGGGGCTCTTCTCACTGCAGCCAGCTGCTAAATCACGTGGAAATGAGGTTAAAAATACCCCCCAGCCCTCTCCTGATATTGCTTTCCCAGACTGAGCAGTTGTGGCTGTTGCCACGTGGGTGTGAGTTTATGTTTACGAGTGGGAAGAGAGGTCGGGGCGCTGCGTTTCCTTCAGATGTGGCGCGCTCGGAGCAGATGTGCAGCCCTGCGTCCTTGTGGGAGCTGTGGAGCAGGAAGAGTGATTACAAAGGATTTGGCAGGCAGCTGCGTGTCCTCTTGGAAACAGCAGCGAGGGGTGAAGTGACCCTTTTCTCTTGGAGCTGTGACACGTTGCTGAGAACTGAGTTGGGGTGGCTTTGGTGGCTTTGCAGCACACTCCGATCTTGTCCCATCCCATCCCACCCCATCCCATCGACAAGGTGGAAAATGTCAACTCCAAGTAAAAACGGGCTGAAGTTGCATTAATACAAAGAAAATTGAGGCTGGAATTCGCTGTTTAAAAGGAGAGGGAGGAGGACAGAGAAAGTGGCTCCTGAAGCCTCCTGGGGGGGCTCCTGAAGCCCCCAGAGCCCAGCATCATTTTCCCCTCGCCTCTTATCCCGCAGGGGAGGAGGTGCTGCTGATCCAGGAGAAGCTGGATGGGATCAAGACCCGCTACTCCGACATCACCGCCGCCAGCTCCAAGGCCCTGCGCACGCTGGAGCAGGCTCGGCAGCTGGCCACCAAATTCCAGTCCACCCACGAGGAGCTCACCGGGTGGATGAGCAAGGTGGAGGACGAGCTGGCCTCCAGCGGGGCTCAATCCCCCGCCGGCGAGCAGATTCCCCAGTTCCAGCAGCGGCAAAAGGTGGGAGAGCAGCGGCCCCGGGGGTGGGGACGCGAGGGTGGTTTGGTTCTCTGCTTCGGGAGGAGCTGGGAAGGACTCACATCCACGGGTGCCTTCCACAGGAGCTGAAGAAGGAGGTGATGGAGCACAGGCTGGTGCTGGACACGGTGAACGAGGTGAGCCGGGCTCTGCTGGAGCTGGTGCCCTGGAGAGCCCGCGAGGGGCTGGACAAGCTGGTGTCGGACACCAACGAGCGCTACAAGGTGGTCAGTGACACCATCAAGCAGAGGGTGGAGGAAATCGATGCTGCTATTCAGAGGTCTCAGCAGGTGATTGAATAAACCCTGCAGGGTTTTTCCTGGGGAGCGTCACGCAGGGGTGGGAGGCAGCGGGAAGGGTGGTGAGCACAGCCAAAGAGACAGGAAGGCCAAATCCCATCGGGAATGCCAGGAAATGGATCCCAGCGGCAGCGTGTGGCAGCAGGGATGGTGGCTGAGCCGTCCTGGGGTGTGGTTTTGGGATGGGGTAACTCCACAGCAGCACCATGTTATCCCACCCTGTGAGCTGCTGCCTGCAGGGTGATGGAGGTGGTGGAAAACTGGTGGCAGATGTCTGTCAGAGCTGGGAAAACATCATCCCCTGCTGTGGGAGCGCTGGGGTTTGTTCCAGGCCAAGGGTCCTCCCCAAAAAGGCTTGTCCTGAACGGGCTGGAGGCTGTGGAGTGCTGGGAATTCCTCACCTTGCTCCGTGGAGAAGCGAAGGAAATGCTCCTGTTTATAGATCTGTCCCTTCCCCTGCAGGCAGGGAGGGTGCAGGGAGAGGTGGCTGCCCCAGCCTGCCCCAAAACCAGCTGCAGGAGCCACGAGGGTGGCGTGGAGTCAAAAACCCGCGCCCCACCCCGATGTCCCCTTCTCTCCTCCACGCGCCGGGGTGAGGCGTTGTCCCCGTGTCCCGCTGGGTCCCTCTGTGATTCCCGCTGTCCCCAGCCCTCCGTGTGCTCCATCCCTGCTGCCCATCACTGACCACTGCCCCTCCTCTCCCCCGTGCCAGTACGAGCAGGCGGCCGATGCGGAGCTGGCCTGGGTGGCCGAGACCAAGCGGAAGCTGATGGCTCTGGGTCCCATCCGCCTGGAGCAGGACCAGACGACGGCTCAGCTGCAGGTGCAGAAGGTCTGTGCTCACTCTTCACTCCCTGAGGGGTTGGGTGGCGTGGGCAGCAAGGAGGGATGGTGCAGTTCGGGTGGTGGGATGCAGTTTGGGGGGAGCAGCTTTACCCTGGGGTGCACAACACTTCTTGGGATGTGCAGGGAGAAAAAAAGGAAAAGATTGCTCTGAAACCTCCAAGCATTCGGCTTCCTGAGGAAAAAACTTCTGTCTGTTTTTGCAGGAGCCATTCAGGGCTTGCTGGGCGCTCTGGTTTGGTCTCTCCTGGGAGAGCTGCTCCCTTGGAAGCCTTTCCCTGCGGCCACCAGAGCGAGCTCTGCCGGGCTCTCACCAGCGCTGGCAGCAGGAAGGGTTTAGAGAAACGAATGTATTGATTAATGAGGGTGGTTTCCATTTGCTTTTTTGCTCATTGTTCCCTGCAGTGAGGGACTCCACAGATCCCTCTCGGCAGCCAGACGTGGAACAAAGAGGTGCTGGAGGGAGTTGGGGTTTGTTTTTTTTCCCCTCTATATATCTTTGAGATGAGCTCATGCCTGAAAGAACGTGCACTTCAAATAAACGGCCCTTTTCTTCCCTTTGCCAGGGCAATCGGAGCAGCACCCAAGCTTATTGGGTTTAAAATTAAGGGGAAAAAAAAAAAAGGAAAATAAGACAGTGTTTTAAGAGAGGGGGGACTGAACCATTGAGTATTAACTTAAATTGAGCTCAGCTTCCCGCTGTTAATCTCGTGGACCTTGGGAATGGCAAAGTTATTGGCGGATGCAGCTCTGGAGAGCATCGTTTTGTGGGATAGTGTTCGTCGACAAATGGATGATGGAGCTTTTCCTCCAGGGAGGACCTTGGGTGTGCATTATACCTCATTTTAAGAGCTGTTTTCGGGGTTTTTGAAAGAGAGAGGTTGGCGTAGCTGAGGAAAGCAGGCGGGAATCTGCATCCCCGGCCGGGTTTTCAGTTTGCCACGGGACACTCACGCCGGGTTTCGCGGGGTCCCTGTGGCAGGAGGCTGCCAGGAGAGGCTGGGGAGAGAGGTTGGGCTCAGCTCTGATTTCTCCCCTTTTCTCTTCCTGCAGGCTTTTTCCATCGACATCATCCGGCACAAAGACTCCATGGATGAGCTGTTCAGCCAGCGCAACGAGATCTTCGGGACCTGCGGCGAGGAACAAAAAGCTGTTCTCCAGGTGAGCCCCCTCTGCCATGGACTGCAGCGGGGAGGGGGACAGAGATAGGGGAGAGAGAGGCCGATCCCCAGCCCTCGCACAGGCTGAAGGAGTTTAAAAATTACTTCATCTTCAGTAATTCCCAGCAGCGTTAGCAGAAATCTCTTTACGTTTATGACTCTCCTTTATTGCCTATTTTTATTGCAAGGTTTGGGGACGGGGAGGGGGAGATTCCCGAGGCTGCTTTAGCTGGAATTACGGCGTGGAAGGCCACCAAAGGCACCTCCTTCTCTTCCAGCTCGCAGCGTGGAGCTGGCCCTTTTCCTGGGCTCTTTTTGCATCTCCTCCCTTCTCTTTTTTTAGGAGAAAACCGAGTCCCTGGTGCAGCAGTACGAGGCCGTGAGCCAGCTCAACTCGGAGCGCTACGCCCGCCTGGAGCGTGCCCAGGTCCTGGTCAACCAGTTCTGGGAGACCTACGAGGAGCTGAACCCATGGATTGAGGAGACCCAAGCCCTCATCTCCCAGCTGCCACCCCCAGCCATCGACCACGAGCAGCTCAAGCAGCAGCAGGACGACATGAGGGTAAGAGGATGCGGGGTTTGCATCTCCTGTCCATCAGTTGTGCCCTCGGCAGAGGGCAGGGCCAAGAGCAGCTTTTTCTTCTGAATTTTCCTCTTTTTTTTCCCCCCTATTCTGTTCTTTTTGGGGAGCTTCCTTGCAAGTGTGCCACGTGAAAATCACTTGTTGTGGTCAGGGCACTCCTTACCAAAACGCAGCAGAGGAAACCTGGCTGCCTTTGGATCTCCTTCCCGCTCGTGGCAGGAAGAAAAAAAACCCCACTTTGTGCTTTTAGGGTAGAGGCTGCAAAGCCAAAAATTCCCAGGGGGGTCCCCCGTGGAGCTGTGGGGAGGGTCAGAGGCTGGGCGAGGACCCGTGCCAGGCGCTGTGCCATAGCCATGTTGGGAAGAGCGGAGTGCCATGTGCTTGGCAGATGCCAGGGGCATGAAATCCAGGGTGTGAGTTCTTCCCAGATACCATCGCTGCTCTCGGAGTGCTGTTTGGAATAAATAGGCAGCGGCTCGCAGCAGATTTCTAAACAAATGTGTTTTTTTTTTCCCTTCCATCCCCCCCTCCCCTCCCTCTATTCCCTAGCAACTGAGGGAGTCCATCGCTGAGCACAAACCTCACATCGACAAGCTGCTGAAAATCGGGCCCCAGCTCAAGGACCTCAACCCCGAGGAAGGGGAGATGGTGCAGGAAAAATACTCCAGGGCCGAGGCCATGTATGCCAGAATCAAGGAGGAGGTTTGCCAGCGGGCCCTGGCGCTCGACGAGGCCTTCTCGCAGTCCACCCAGGTACGCCGAGGTGCCAGGGAGGTGAAGCTCCCTCTCACAGCCCCCTGGGAGAGCCACGTGCTTTGGAACGTGGCTTTATTCCCCACTGTAAAAGCTTTTATAGGGAATTAACGTGGTCAGGCACCTCCAGGGTAGTTTCCTGCTGCTCGCTGCTGGCTGTGGGAGCAGGAGGAGAAGGCGTTTGGAGGCTCCACGCAGTAAATAGGGTCGTAAATTTTTACGACCTCAATAATGATGCTGGTTCAAAGGGGCTGCTCTGGCGTCCTCCCAAGGTTGGAAGGGCCCGGAGAGCCTCTTGAAAGAGCTTGAAGAGATAATTTCCAGTCCTGATAAGCTGTGAGTGCAGTGAGCGGCCACGGGATGCTTTGTATGGGAGAGCTAATGGATGTCTCCGGGGTCTGGGCATCTCCTGAGGAGGTGGGTGAGTGCAGGAGGAGAAATAGGAAAGGAAGGGCAGAAACTGGAGGTGCTGAAGTCCAGGAAGGGGGTGAAATTCCCGCCGCTGAGGGTTGCTGACCCCCAGTTACGTTTCCCTTCACCCCGTGTTACCGTAGCGCAGTTGGTTTTTGTCACGTCCTGGGTGTTTATTTTCTTAATTCCTGTATTGTGTAGTCACTTCTCTTGGTTTGCACTTGTATTAACTCCGAGTTTTTCCCCCCTCCCTTCCTCCTCCTCCACATTCCCCTCCCCTCTCATCTCTCACTCCCATTGTGGAATGTGTTGTCTGTGTGTGTTGCTGCCTGTGCCCGTCCTCCCCACATGGTCCCATTTCATTCTTGTGTTGACTGCGCCCCACCATTGCAGATTTCGGAGGTAAGCGAGTCCCCCCCACCCCTGCCCCAACCACAGACGTTCATTTACCCTCCCTGGCCTGATTCTATTTGACACCCAAGACTTTCATTCCTGGTCCATGCACAGCTCAGCAGAACGTGCTTCAAAATTAATGCCTTGGGGAGGTGGGGGCCTGGAATCACTTTTTTTTTTTGGGATGGCTTTCGTCGCGTGGCCGCCTGGTCTCGGCTTCCGCTGGGAACGCTTCCTGCAGGGCAGAGGTTTTGCTTTTGGAAGGGTTCACGCTGCTCCAGCTGGATGTGTGCTGGTTTGCTCCTGCTTCTTGGCTGAGCCAACCTGTCCTGATCAACTTTGCACCGAGAGCCCCGGCCCCTCTCTGCTGGGAGAGCCTGGACTTCACTGGGCACCTGCACCGGTGCGTTCCCAGTAGGAACTGGGAGAAGGACGAGAGCAGCCCCAGTGCTGAGCTGTCCTTCCCACCAGCAGAGATGGTTTGGGATCTTTAAGGCCAAAGTTGACTTCTCTTTAAAAAAACAAAGCCAATAAACCCTGCTGGACCCCCTCCCTCTCTCCCTCCCTCACTCGTGGCTTTCTGGTTCTGCTTTTGAGGCCGCAGCTCCTCCCCACCCGCATGCAGCCTCCCCCAGCTCCCCCTGACCCTGCCGGGATGGGTTCCCACTGGCCTGGCACCGCCTGGGGGTTCCCATCAGCACCAAACACGGGCGCCTTTCCGGCAGCATTCTTGCCTGGGTATTCCCTCAAGCAGCACTGGGGTTTTGTGGCCCAGCCACCAAAACCGAGACAGCAGCAAAAAAAGGGAATTTTTGGGGCCGAATCCGAGGCGCTGCCGTGTTTGGGTCGCAGGTGCCGGTGGTGGCTCTGTGAGTGTCTGTGGGCGCTCTGTGGGCTCTGCTGGAGCAGGGCAGGGGTGAGCAGGAGGCTGCAGAGGTGGCATTGCTGCTGCAGGGGTGGCATTGCTGCTCCAGGGGTGTCATTGCTGCTTCAGGAGTGGCAATGCTGCTGCAGGGGTGGTGTTGCTGCTGCAGAGGTGTCTTTGCTGCTGCAGAGGAGTCTTTGCTGCTCCAGGGGTGGCATTGCTGCTGCAGGGGTGTCTTTGCTGCTGCAGAGATGTCATTGCTGCTGCAGGGGTGTCTTTGCTGCTGCAGGGGTGTCTTTGAAGCTGCAGGGCTGGCATTGCTGCTCCAGGGGTGTCATTGCTGCTCCAGAGGTGGCATTGCTGCTGCAGGGGTGGCGTTGCTGCTGCAGGGGTGTCTTTGCTGCTGCAGAGGTGGCATTGCTGCTCCAAGGGTGTCATTGCTGCCTCAGAGATGTCATTGCTGCCATCGCAGGCATTGTCCCCTCCCCGAGAGGGGCCGCGGGCTCAGCGCTCAGGGCCGTGGCTCGCGCCGGCGGCGCCGCGGTGTCGCTCTGTCCCCATCCCTCCTGCCCTGACGGGTCTGCTCCCCTCCAGTTCCACGACAAGATCGAGCCCATGCTGGAGACCCTGGAGAGCCTCTCCTCCCGCCTGCGGCTGCCGCCCCTCATCCCCGCCGAGGTCGACAAGATCCGCGAGTGCATCAGCGAGAACAAGAACTCCACGGTGGAGCTGGAGAAGCTGCAGCCCTCCTTCGAGGCCCTGAAACGCCGTGGGGAAGAGCTCATCGGCCGGTCCCAGGGAGCAGACAAGGACCTGGCAGCCAAAGGTACCTCTGGGTGGATTTAAGTGTCCCAACTTCTCCCCAAACCACGGCTCTGTTGCTGGTGGGGAGACTTTGATGGTCCAGGGGTTTATTTCAGAGGTTCTTCTGTCCGTGGGAGGAAGGATGGGTCCTCTGGATGGGTTTCAGAGGTTCTCCTGGCCTTAGGAGGAAGGATGAGTCCTTGGTATGGATTTCGGAGGTTCTCCTGGCCTTAGGAGGAAGGATGGGTCCTCTGGATGGATTTAGGGGGTTTTCCTGTCTTTAGGACCAAGGATGAATCCTCTGGATGGATTTGAGGGGTTCTCCTGGCTTTAGGACCAAGGATGAGTCCTCTGGATGGATGTGCCTGCTTCCATCTGGAGCAGACAGGGTGGCATCAGTCAGAGGAGGAACATAAAGTATTTGTGGCTTCTGAGCCAAGCTGGCCTCTTGTTAGTGGCCCCTGGGACGTGATTTGTTGATGTCAGTTCAGCATCTAACAGAGGGGAGGGACATCCCCCAGCACAAAAACCCCATCAGCACGATTGGCACTAATTGGCACCTTCCTTGGCAGCCCAACAGGCAGCTCGTGGGCCGAGCGAGCAGAGACTTCATGCTAGAGGTGGCCAGAACAGAGGTTTGTTGGAGGGAGAGTGTGAGGGCAAATTTGCCCCGAGCTTGCACATAAATAAAGGCTTCATTTCTGCGAGCTGGAGTTTCTCACGTCCCTCAGCATCTCCCGGAGTTAATGCTCCCAATAGTCCTGGCCATCTTTAATTCCCCCCTGGATATTCTGTTGGCTGTTTCTGAGTGTTTTCAAAAAGCTTCTGCGTTGTAAAAAGGTTTCCTCTTTTGCTGAGCGCTTTAATTTCCTTCCTCAGTCATCCAGGACAAGTTGGATCAGATGGTTTTCTTCTGGGAGGACATCAAAGCTCGGACCGAGGAACGCGAAATGAAGTTCCTCGATGTCCTGGAGCTCGCAGAGAAGTTCTGGTACGACATGGCAGCGCTCCTGACAACCATCAAGGACACCCAGGACATCGTCCACGACCTGGAGAGCCCAGGCATTGACCCCTCCATCATCAAGCAGCAGGTGGAAGCAGCAGAGGTGAGGCCCGTGGGGCTGTTCCTCAGTCTGCAGCTTGTCTGCCCTCAGTTCATCTGCTAAATTGGGAAGATCTTAGATCATGACCATGGCCAGAGGTGGCTGCAAATCAGATTTGTGGGCAGATTATGGAGAGTTATTTCCATCGCAGTTTGGAGCTGCAAGGAAAAAGGATTCCACATCTCCTTCACCTTAAATCACGTTCTCTGCTGCTGTTCTGGGAAGCACACGGAGCTCTGTGCAGTCAGAGCTTGGTGCCCTCTTGCTTGGAGTGATGTGGAAGCTCACGTGGCTCTGCCCCCAGCCCGAGCCAGGGGCTGTGTGGTGTGGGAAGAGTGCTGGCTGAGCTTTTGGTCAGAGCAGAGATAAGGGTTGGGTTTGTGCCTTGCTGGTTGCTCCGAGTGAGTGGCAAAACCCACTTCAGGTGGGTTTGAGTGGGCTCAGGCCTTGAGGAGCAGGGGTGTTTCTTTATGCCTTGCTGAGTTCAGCCTCGCTCCTCCCTTCTCAGAACCGTTCTGACTTGGGTTTGCACCTTTTGAGCCTCAGAGCCCTCGCCCCTGTCTTGACAAAATGCTCCTGTAAACAGCACCTCTGTAAACAACATCTTCAGCCCAGGCAGTTCGGGCCGACAGCTAAATCCAGATGTTCTTATTTTAGTCCCAGAGGTGGGAGCAGACCAGGCTGGGGGGGTGGTGGTGGTGGTGACAAAATTGGCCACCTTGCTCTCTGTGTCACCTGCTCCTGGGGTTTGGCGTTGGGCCGTTGGCCAAGGTGCAGCACGCTGGAGCAGGAAGGGCCCTCTGTGCTTTATCCCTGCTGTTCGTGGGGCAATTTTGGAAGAGGATTCGATCATAAAGGTTTTTCTGCTGTGGCTGTGCCTCTGCAGACCATCAAGGAGGAGACAGACGGGTTGCACGAAGAGCTGGAGTTCATCCGCCTCCTCGGGACCGATCTGATCTTTGCCTGTGGCGAGACCGAGAAGCCAGAAGTGAAGAAGAGCATTGATGAGGTAGGGGAGAGCCAGCAGCTTCCCCTCCAGATAAAAAAAAATCAGGTGGGAGCGAGTGGGAGCTCTGGTCGAAGAGCCTAACGAGTTCTGCGGGCGATCCCGCCTTCCGCAGATGAACAACGCGTGGGAAAACCTAAACAAAACGTGGAAGGAGAGGCTGGAAAAGCTGGAGGAAGCCATGCAGTCGGCCGTGCAGTACCAAGACACACTCCAAGTAAGAGGCAGGGCTGCTGGTGTGGAGTGGGTGGACCTCGGGAACCCCGCCATGAATCCCCTCCGCCGAGTTGCGCTGGGATTTGCACTTCCTTGAAGCAGGAAATGTCTCTGAGGGAGCCTGAGCTCAACCTCCAGCTCTGAGGATATTTGGTTGCATTGGTCCTCCCCAAATTTTCATTTCTGCTCAGAGCAGCAGGATGAGGGAAGGAAGGAGGGAGCTGGCCAGGCAGAGCTGCCCCGACAGACGAATTTCGTGGCTGTGGGGTGGCGGAGGGACCATCCCTGTCCCCCGTCCAGCTGCAGAGGGGACACTTTGCCATTCTCCTCACGTTGTCCCTGCTCCTTCCAGGCCATGTTTGACTGGCTGGACAACGCTGTGATCAAGCTGTGCAACATGTCCCCTGTGGGCACCGACCTGAGCACGGTCAAGGAGCAGATGAACGAGATGAAGGTACCACGAGGGAGGGGAGGGACCGGTTCTGCGGCGCTGCTTCGCCTCACAGAGCTCCAGTGATTCACTCGGTTCTGGTTTCTGTCCCGCTTGCCTTGGCAGGAGTTTAAAATGGAGGTTTACCAGCAGCAGATTGAGATGGAAAAGCTTAATCACCAAGGTGAACTGATGCTAAAAAAGGCTACGGATGAGACAGACAGAGACATCATCAAGGAGCCACTGACAGAGCTCAAACATCTCTGGGAGAACTTGGGCGAGAAAATTGCTCACAGACAGGTAGAGCGAACCCCCGGGGCTGTCACAGGATGAAACTCGCTGTGGTGCTCCCAAGCCCTTTCAAACTCCCCTTTTTCCATCCCTGTCCTCGCCCAGCACAAGCTGGAAGCCGCCCTGCTGGCACTGGGCCAGTTCCAGCACGCCTTGGCAGAGCTGATGGCCTGGCTGACCCACACCGAGGAGCTGCTGGACGCCCAAAAACCCATCAACGGCGACCCAAAAGTCATCGAGGTCGAGCTCGCAAAGCACCACGTGAGTATTTTCCCTCTCCAGCCTGTTCCCGTGGCCAAGATTCCATTTCTCACGAAGGATTCGAGCCGCTTTGATCCCCTGGGAGCGGGCAGGGTGTTTAGGAGATGTTTGCCCACCTCACGCAGGTGCTGAAGAACGACGTCCTGGCCCACCAAGCCACCGTGGAGACGGTGAACAAAGCAGGGAACGAGCTGCTGGAGTCCAGCGCGGGCGACGACGCCAGCAGCCTGCGGAACCGCCTGGAGAAGCTGAATTCCTGCTGGGAGTCGGTGCTGCAGAAGACAGAGGAGAGGGAGCAGCAGCTGCAGTCCACGCTCCAGCAGGTCGGGAAGGGGTGTTGGGAATACCCCCTGCCCCGTGCAGTGGGGTGCCACTTTTCCCCTTGGTTTTGGGGTGGAGGGATGGAGTTGGGGAGACGCTGGGGTTTTTTAATGGCAGTGTTTCTGTAACTCCTGTGGTTCTGTGCCTGCCCAGAAGCTCGGTGGGGACTGGGCACACCTGTGGGTTGTGGGCACACCACGTCTCGCCCTCCCGAGCACGCTGGCACGTCCAGCTCTGCCCCTTTATCTGGTTTCAAAGCGAAACGCGGCGTTACCCCTGGCACACGATCAATGGTGGCTGATGTCATCTGATCCGGGGCCGATTCTCTGTTCCCCAACAGGCTCAGGGTTTCCATGGTGAGATTGAAGACTTCCTCCTGTGGCTAACGAGGATGGAGAGCCAATTGTCGGCGTCGAAACCCACAGGAGGTCTGCCAGAAACTGCCCGGGAACAGCTCAATGCCCACATGGTAATTTCTCAGGAGAGAAAATTTTTGGTGGTTGGTGGTTTTTTTTTTTTTAATGCTTTTAATCCAACAAGTTCCTGTCAAATATCAGCATCAAAACTTCTCCTTTCTGTGTGTGATGGGGAGAAGAGGCTGCTCTGGTCTCCTCTAACAGAATCATTTTGCACTCGATGCCTGGAACAGCCGTCAGGATGCTTTAACCACCTTTTCTCAGCTCAAAACGTCGCTCTGCTGTCACTTCCCTGCCTGTCCTCAACCTAATGTTCCCATCACCTGGAGCTTTGCAGCACGACGTGTTCCCTCCCCGAGCTTTTCTCTGCCTAACCCTTCGCTGGTGGCTCTCTGCAGGAGCTGTACAGCCAGTTCAAAGCCAAGGAAGACGTCTACAGCCAACTTCTGGCCAAGGGGAGGCTGATGCTGCTCAACCGCGACGACTCCGGCTCCGGCTCGAAGACGGAACAGAGCGTGGCCCTGCTGGAGCAGAAATGGTGCTTGGTCAGCACCAAGATGGAGGAGAGAAAGGTAACGTTGAGGGAAGGATGCATCCAGCCTTGCCCCTTGGTTTTCCCACTCTGCTTTCCCACACAAAGCTGGGGGTTGGTTTTTTTAGGGTTGTTTTTTTTTAATCCATCTCTCTTGGGCATAAAGGTTGAGTCTGTTTTTCAGGTGGTGCTGGGTGTCAAGCCGTTGGCGTGGGGCTTTTTTTCTAGATAGTCATCAGAACCGGTTAAATCACACAGAAAATGAGAGCGAAATGGCATTTTGGGTTAATTCAGGGAGGTGGGAAGAAGCCTCAAAGGCAGGCTTTGTTGGTCAAGCCAACCCCTCCTCCGAGCTGACTCCATCCTCAGCTTTTGGCCGGGGATGAGATAAAACGAGGCCCACGGTGGCCAGAATAAATTTGCAGCGCTGCAGCTGCTGCCATCAGAAGATCGTCCCCCGTCCCCCGAGCCGCCGTCCCCGCGCCGTCCCTTTCCCAGGAAGCCGAGGGGGACGCAGCCGCTCGCGTGCTGAGGAAGGTCTCCCCTTTCAGGGACCGTCCTTGTTCGGGGAGAGAAAGCCTCAGCTTTCACCGCAGCCCCCTCCCCTTGGCTCGCGGGCCGGGACGATGAGGTTCCTGCTGCAGGGACACAAAGGCCGCCTGTGTGTGCAGATCAGAGCTCTCACCCTCCGCCTTGTGTTTTTTCCCTCTCTTTTCTCTCCCTCCCCGCTGCCGCAGGCGAAGCTGGAGGAGGCATTGGCCCTGGCCACCGACTTCCAGAACTCCCTCCAGGATTTCATCAACTGGCTGACGCTGGCTGAGCAGAGCCTGAACATTGCGCCGCCTCCCAGCCTCATCCTCGCCGCGGTGCTGGCCCAGATCGACGAGCACAAGGTACCCGAGGGCTCCATCCCCGAGGGCTCCATCCCTGGGATGGAGGGAGCCAGAGTGGCACCTCACCACCCCCGTGGCTCCTGGTGGTCACACCCAGCTTCTCTGACACGTGGGCCGCCCTTTGCCCTTGGCAGGTGTTCGCCAACGAGGTGAACGCTCACCGGGATCGCATCATCGAGCTGGACCAGACCGGGAACCAGCTGAAGTTCCTCAGCCAGAAGCAGGACGTGGTGCTGATCAAGAACCTGCTGGTCAGCGTGCAGTCGCGCTGGGAGAAGGTGGTGCAGCGCTCGGTGGAGCGGGGACGGGCCCTCGATGATGCCAGGAAGAGAGCCAAGCAGGTGAGAGGGGTGGGAAGGGGGTGACAGACCCCAAGGAGCAGCCAGCCATCATTTCATGCATATGGGATTGTGGAACGGAGCCAATCCCACCGTGATCCACTGTTCCCTGCCAGTTAACAAAACAGTTTCATGTCTCTGAGCAGACATGTCCCTACAAAGATCTGGATTTGTGTCCTGCCTTTAATCGTTCATTGGATTGGGGTCCCGAGCTGAGCTGTTGGGAACTTACAGTACAATGAGATACTTGTAGAAAAATCTTTTATTGTGAATGTGGGAAGTATTTTGAAATATTTTGGGAGTTTGGGCACTTTCAACACTCAGCTGTATTTACGGTTTTTCTCTATTCACCTTGTGAAGTTGTTTTCTTCTTGTTGTTTTCGTGCTGGATGGGCTTCCCCAGGAGGTCCCGGGACCACGAAGGGGCTGGGGACACCACCAGTGTGAAGTTTCATGCTCATGTTGCCTTGCAGTTCCACGAAGCCTGGAAGAAGCTGATTGATTGGCTGGAGGATGCAGAGAATCACCTGGACTCAGAGCTGGAGATTTCCAACGATCCCGACAAAATCAAGCTCCAGCTCTCCAAACACAAGGTAAATTCTGCCAAAGCCAGGCTGGTGCTGGGCACGGGGTGGAAATGGGCTCTGTTGGGAGGGTGAGCAGGGAAACTTCTCCTCTGCCAGGACAGGAGAAAAACATGTTCCATTGCCGTGGAAATCCGGGAATCCTCAGAGCCGAGGCCAGGCTTTTTCTGGAGCGGTTTTGTTTTCTCCCCATTTCCCAGGAGTTCCAGAAGACTCTGGGTGGGAAGCAGCCTGTCTACGACACCACCATCAGGACAGGCAGAGCCCTCAAAGAAAAAGCCTTGCTTCCAGATGACACTCAGAAGCTGGACAACTTGCTGGGAGAAGTCCGGGATAAGTGGGACACGGTGTGCGGGAAATCCGTGGAAAGGTGAGCCCAGCCCCGAGGCTGTACCAGCAGCGCCAAAGGGATTTCATGGGCTGGCTGGAGGTCACTGGGACGTGACAAAAGGAGGTGAGTTTGCCCCTGGAAGTTCACTGGGATGTTTGGTTTTCCAGGCAGCACAAGCTGGAAGAGGCGCTGCTGTTCTCCGGGCAGTTCATGGATGCGCTGCAGGCTTTGGTGGACTGGCTCTACAAGGTGGAGCCCCAGTTAGCTGAGGACCAGCCTGTCCACGGGGACCTGGACCTGGTCATGAACCTGATGGATGCTCACAAGGTGAGAGCACCTTTCCCAGCTCTTCCCCGAGACCTGAGTGGGGTTTGTCCTCCCCAAGAGCCAAAGAGCAGGCGCGGAGTCGGCGCTTTCCTGCAGGGGGTGAAGAGGGGGGAAAAACCAGCAAAAAAATGGGAAGAACTTTCACATTACTGGGAAGGTGACGGGAGCGGAGCTGCCTGACCTTGCTCAGCTTCTGCTGCCTCCATCCAGGTGTTCCAGAAGGAGCTGGGGAAGCGCACGGGGACGGTGCAGGTGCTCAAACGCTCGGGCCGGGAGCTCATCGAGAACAGCCGGGACGACACGACCTGGGTGAAGGTGCAGCTGCAGGAGCTGAGCAACCGCTGGGACACGGTGTGCAAGCTGTCTGTGTCCAAGCAAAGCCGCCTGGAACAGGCCCTGAAGCAGGTGAGGAGGAAACCGTGGCTGGGAGCTCTCTTGGAGAGCTTTGCTGGGCTCCGGGTTTGTTCCACACGAAGCTCAGGGAAGAGGTTTTGCCCTGGCCAGGCAGGACACGCCGGCCCTGCGGTGCTCCCTGAGAAGCAGTGGGGTGGTATCAGCCAGCCACTGATTATTTTTCCTAATTTTTCCTATTTTTTCCTTAAAAAAAAAGAGCTGATGAAGGCTGGTTTGAAAAGGGAGGATGGAAAGATCTCGCTGATGTGTGCACAGCAGTGCTCAGGCAGGCCAGGCTGCTGTTTGCCAGTGTCCAGAGAGACTCAATTGAAGCTTAAAAAATAAAAAACAAACCAACCAAAAAGGTCAAAGGCTCTCAAGCAGCTTTTACGTCAAGGAGGCAATTTACAGAATAAACCACCCTGGTGCCAGATTGCTCAGGATACAGCACTTGTGCTGTTTTTAAAAACATTTCCTTCTTCAGTGCAGCCGATGCCGAGGGGAGGGAGGTGCCCGGCTGCTGCAGGACCCGGCTGCCCAAACCCCAGCCCCAAACAGGGCTTTTTCCCCCGTTTTTATGTATTTTTAAAGCCCCTCTCAGCCCTGTAGTCGCTCCAGCTGCCAAGAGTGAACCCAGCAGCCCGTTTGGGGAGGTGGAGGGCTGACAAAAGCCTGTGCTCTTGTTGCTGCAGGCTGAGGAGTTCAGGACGGCCGTGCACATGCTGCTGGAGTGGCTCTCGGAGGCGGAGCAGTCCCTGCGCTTTCGGGGAGCGCTGCCGGACGATGCCGAAGCCCTGCAGGCCCTCATCGACGCCCACAAGGTGACAGAGAGCTCCAAACCACGACCCTGGCAATGTTTAGAGGGGTGAATATCACAAGCCTAATTCCTTTGGGCCTTCCAGGAGTTCATGAAGAAAGTGGAGGAGAAGAGGGTGGACGTGAACGCGGCGGTGGGGATGGGCGAGGTCATCCTGGGCGCCTGCCACCCCGACTGCATCACCACCATCAAGCACTGGATCACCATCATCCGAGCCAGGTTCGAGGAGGTGAGTCCTGCAGGATTGGTTCCAGGCTGCTGCTGGTTCCAGGGATGGCCTCGGAGTGGTGGGAAGCCTGCTCCAGGTTTCCCACACTGGATGCTCACCCCGTGTTCCCAACAGGTTCTCACGTGGGCGAAGCAGCACCAGCAGAGGCTGGAGTCGGCGCTTTCCGAGCTGGTGGCCAATGCAGAGCTTCTGGAGGAGCTTCTGGCTTGGATCCAGTGGGCTGAGACCACCCTGATCCAACGGGACCAGGACCCCATGCCCCAGAACATTGAGCAGGTCAAAGCGCTCATCTCCGAACACCAGGTGAGCCCCGAGCTGAGCTGGGGAGAGGGGCAGGGGGAGGGATGCTTCCCTGGCTCCCTGGGTGCAGGAGGCCCTGAGTTCTCTTGGAAATCCCTATTAAAGCAGCGTGGGACCCAACTGGAGCAAAAGCAGCTCAGGGATGAACTCCAGCCCTGGCAAATCCAAGCCAGTGCTGAGCAGCAGCTCAACCACAACTCCCAGTTGCCAGTGCCTGATGCTCACCTCCCTCTGCAGGCCTGTGAGGGCTGGAAGGCAAAAAATGGTGAAATTGTGAAGGAGTTTTTTCATCCTTTTCTGTGTTTTGGCAGTCCTTCATGGAGGAGATGACACGGAAGCAGCCGGACGTGGACCGCGTGACGAAGACTTACAAGAGGAAAGCCACCGAGCCTCCCCACGGGCCCTTCATCGACAAATCCCGCAGCAACAGTGAGTCTGCTTTGGGTCCTAGGATGGCAGGAAATGAAATTCCTGGGAAGCTAATTAGCTTTGATTATCAATTAACGAGGCATCCTGCGCTAACAGCCGCCAGGAAGGCGGCTGAGACTTGTCAGGAGGGGAGAATCCAGGTGGCATTTCCCAAAACAGCCGTGCCGGGTGTGCTGTTCCTGGGGGTGCTGCTCTCCTCTCTCTCTCTCTCTGCACTTGCTTTGGGATGAAGTTTTGGAGTCTTTTTGCGTTGTTTCTTGAAGAGTTTGGCATGAATTCCTCAGTGCTGGGGGATGTGGGCGTAGGGCTGTGTGTCCCCCCTGTCCTACCTGGGGATGCCGCATCCCTTGGGACAGCAGCCAGCAAAGGCCAGGGGAGGTTTTCTCCTTTTTCAAACAACAAAACCCCATTTCACTGCTGCCCTTCAGGCTCACTGCACCCATGAACAGCACCTCCAACAACAACTTCTTCTCTCCCTTTTTTCCCAGGGAAATCCTTGGGGCAGGCAGCTCCCCCCAGCATGCCCATCATCTCCCAGTCAGAAACGAAGAATCCCAGGATAAACCAGCTCTCGGCACGCTGGCAGCAGGTCTGGCTGCTGGCCCTGGAGAGGCAGAGGAAGCTCAACGATGCCCTGGACAGGCTGGAGGAGGTAACAGCCCCTGGCTGCTCCGGGCAGGGTGGGGAATTGGGTGTTCATCCCCAGAGAGGTGTGAGAAGCGTTTTCAATCAGTGCTGCCCCAGACAGTTCCTGCTGCCTTTCCAGAAATGCCCAAATCAAATATTCCTAAAATATTAAGGCCTAAAAAAAACCCTTTGGTAATTAGGTAATTAACTGCACATTAACCAGCTTCGTGCCCCTGTATTTGGTATCTGTAGAGTTAATGACAGCCAGGCCCTGCTTTCCTCCTAATAATTAGTTTAACAATTACTGTCTCTATTTTATCCAACCATCTAATGTCATTTTTGTTTTTATTTACGCTTAACAAAGCAGCTATGCCCAGAAGTGAGTGGTTTTTTTTTTTGTTTTTTTGTTGCTTTTGCTGTAGGTCAGTTCAGTTCCTTCGTATTCATGTTTTTTCTTTGTTGCTTTTCACCCCAAGAATGTTTAGAGAGAGATAAAAAAAAAAAAACAAAAAAACCCAAAAAAAAACCCCTTAAAATTGTTGTCTTACCTTGGTGTGAGTTGCTTGAGCTTGGTGGGGGTCGTTTTGGGGTGGGGAGATAAGAAGGGTGTTTAAATTGGAGGGTCTGAGGCCGAACTGGAAGATGAGCGGGAAATCCCTTCTTGCCTGCTCAGAGGGAAAGGGAGAGGGGAGATCCGTGCCCAAAATGATGCTGGCAGTGGGAATTCCTCCCTGGCAAATCCATGGGGTGAGGAATCATCCCCAGAAGGCCGAGCAGATGGGGAAGGGGATGGGTTTGTGTGTGTGTCTGTGTGTGCCCGTAGCTGATCTTCCCTGCCTGTTGTGTCCCCACAGCAGCGTGGGGGACGCTGCATCCCGAGCTCCTGGGATGCACGATCCACGTGCTGCCTGTCGGCTCCGCTGTGTGTCCTGTGCTGGGAATTCAGTTTGGGGCAGCCCCTCGCTGGGAATTGTCTGGATAAATCCAGATAATTTATCTGGAGCAGGGAGCGGGAACGCCGGGAGCTCACCCACAGCGGGGTGGGGGGTTCGGGGTGGTTCTGTAGGTGCTGTTCCTTCGGGATTTCCCCCACTGACCCCACCTGGGTTTTCCTTCCAGTTGAAGGAGTTTGCGAACTTCGACTTTGACGTGTGGAGGAAGAAGTACATGCGCTGGATGAACCACAAGAAATCCCGCGTGATGGATTTCTTCCGGCGCATCGACAAGGACCAGGACGGGAAAATCACCCGGCAGGAGTTCATCGACGGCATCCTGGCTTCCAGTAAGTTCCTGAAACCAGCCTGGAAAACAACCTCGCCTCTCCTGCATCCCCCATCTCCGATGGAGCAGCTCCCTGCTCATCCTCTCCTCGTTTCCTTCTCCTTGCAGAATTCCCCACCACGAAGCTGGAGATGACGGCGGTGGCCGATATCTTCGACCGCGACGGCGACGGCTACATCGACTACTACGAGTTTGTGGCTGCCCTCCATCCCAACAAGGACGCCTACAGACCCACCACTGACGCTGACAAGATCGAGGATGAGGTGAAGCACCAAAAAAAAGGGGTTGCTCAGCAGGGCCGGGGGCGGTTCAGGCTGCGGGTTGGCAGTGGGGAAGAGAAAAATCAGATTCAAGGAGGGTTTTGGTGGTGCTGAGCTGAATTAATGAATCGGAACGGAGCGTGTTTGGGAAGGAAAGGCTGCTTGGGGCTGATTTGTGCTGGAGGAGGCTCCCTAAATCCTGGTTCCTCACCTCTCGTGTTGATGGTGGCAGGTCACCAGGCAAGTGGCCCAGTGCAAGTGTGCCAAGAGATTCCAAGTGGAGCAGATCGGCGAGAACAAATACCGGGTAAGGCAGAGGGGACGGAAAACTCCCCAAATCCCGCTCCCCCTTCCCACCCAGCGAGGGGGCATCGCCCAGGGGGTGCCCGGCCTGGCGCGGGGTGGGGACCCGGGGTGAGGAGGAGGCCTCGTCCCCTGGCACGGAGGTGGCCGGGATGTGTTTTCCCAGCTCCATCCTTGGCCCCAGGGCGTTCCCTGAATTGGGAGAACATAAAAGTGTCCCTGTTCTGGGGCAGCCGGCCCGGGGGCCCCCGTGAAACGCCGCATTCACTCGGCCGGAGCCGCCCTTGAAGTTTCCCTCCTGGATGAGTGTACCTTACGCCTGTGTTTTTCTTAGCTCGCTCCCGAAGAAGGGAGAATAATTTCCTGACAGAATCTCTTTGTAACGAGCTGCTGTTTACGTTTCAAACCCTTCACCGAGGCGAAGGGGCGGCAGAATTCCCACTTTCCTGCCCCCACTGGGTTTGGGGCTGATGCTCCGGCCGGGAGGAGTCGATTCCCCTCCGGCAGCACCGGCCCCAACCCCTCCAAGAGCTTCTCCTTCCCCCCCAAACAACCCAAACCCCTCAGATTTCTAACTCCTGCAGTTAACAGATTTCATGGTTGTTGCACTGTTAATCCCATAAATGTTTTTTTCTTGTTTTTCTTTCCCCTCCTCTTCCTCTGGACTTTCCTCCCCTCTCCCCCATTCCCTCTCCCTCCGTAGTTCTTCCTCGGCAATCAGGTACAGTTTGCCTCGTGGTGCTGTCTCTCACCTCTGGAATTTTCTTTAACCACCGTAGCTCCGTGTGTTGTGGTGCTGCTCTGTCCTGTGGTGCTGCGGGAGGATGTGATCTGGGAGCCCGGTGCAGAGGAGTGCCACCCCCCCCAAAAAAAAAAACCAAGATTGGGCAGAAACACGGAGAAAATCCGATGGAAAAAGCAGGATTTGGAGAGATTTTTCTCTCTGGGCTCCTCTCTTGGATGTGCTGGGGTGGTGGATCATGGCAGTGGGGTACAGATGTGTTCTCCTGAGGAGAACAGGGGGGGTACAACCTTGCACCAGGCTCCGGGCGGGTTTGGGCCACGATCACCGTGGGATGAGAGCGCTGAGTGATCCCGTAGGACAACTAAACCCTCATCCTGCTACTCCCACTGAGTAACTCCTCGCTGGGAGCAAGGCTCCCCTCCCCAGAACCTGCATGTATCCTGATAGTGCTGTGATCTGAGATAAGCCCAGCTGCCCCTGGAGGGGGGCACAGCCCCCTTCTGAACGGGGCTGGAGCACCCCGGGCCCTCCTGATGTCCCCACTGCCCCTGCCTGGATTAAAAAAAAAGCTTCTTTTTCACACTCACCCAAAAAGATGCCCCAAAAGATGCCCAAAATGAAACACACTTGGGTTTTGGAAGCGGGTGAGAGCTCTGGCTTTAGTTCAGGCAGTGATGATAAGAAATGTTTTCGACAAAAACTGGAAAATAATGAGAATTGACTCTTCCCCGGGGTTGGCTCTTGGGAGGACACCTCATGTAGAGCCTGGAGAGAGGGAAGGAGCTGCCCTGCTCCCTTCCCTCCCTTCCCTCTCTCTTTAACTGAGACAGGGACGGCTTGGTAGGACCCCCGAGCAGGGAGACCCACCAACGCTCCAGGGCCTCCTGCCCTGACCCATCCCAGTCACTTCACACTCTCTGTTTTCATTGAATCTCTTTATTTTTGCGTCTCCACCCACGGAAAATGTTCCTCTTTGGGGTTTTTTCCCCCTTTTTTTTTTGATCCTTCCGGAGAGGGTCTCGCTTCCAAAAGCTGGTTCTCCTGTCCTCCCATCCCAGCAGACCTGGGATGCAGAGCTGCCCACACCCGAGCCAGGCTCTCCACGTCCCTCCCAAGCCTGGCTTGGGAGCCCAGGAGATTTAGGGGAGCTTTCTAAACACGTGCTTTCCATCTGGGGAGTTGCACTTCTTCGATACCGCAGGCGTTTCAAACCACTAATGACCATGGCAGTCACTAATCACCATCGCTGGGGGGTCCCGCCTGGATTCCCCTCACCCTGTGCTCACCCAAACATCCTCACTGGGAGATTGCTGCAGCAGGGGCTTCGGGGCTGCTGGGGTCAAGTCTGAGGCTCAGGGGGGGGGGAACCCCTGGATTTCAGACTTGCTGGTGATCGGAGGTGCCTCACTTGGCCCATCCCGCTGAATCCGCCAGGTCTTTCCCACGTGGGCTGCACCAGCAGGGTCAGGGCGTTGCCAGCCCCTCTTTCCTTCACCAAAAAAAAAAGGGAAAAAACTACAATTCTGGCTGAGAAAACCCATCTGACCCCCAAATTCTAAAATCTCCTTTGTTGCTCTGGAAAAAATAAACCCTATAAAATCAAAGGGTTTTGGTTGGTGCATCATGTTTGACCCAGGCAGGAAAACTCCACATCAGCTGCCATTACCTTGCACTCGTTCCAGTAGAACCTGTCTGGGGAAGCCTTTAAAACCATCAAACAGGTGGAGGAAAGCCTTTGGTGCAGCCTGGTGAGGGAAAGAGCTGCATTTCCCCCCCTTCCCTTTGGTCGTTCCCCTTTCCCTGACCTCTTCCTTGGCCCCACAGTTCGGCGATTCCCAGCAGCTGCGGCTGGTCCGTATCCTGCGGAGCACGGTCATGGTCCGCGTGGGCGGAGGATGGATGGCCCTGGATGAGTTTCTAGTGAAGAATGACCCGTGCAGAGGTAAGGCAGTTCCTTGGCCTCGATGCTTCCCACCCACTGAGGGGAGTTTGGACGCTGTGACAGAGGTGACACGATCCAGCTCCTGCTCATTGTGGGCAGGAGCTGGAGAAAACAGATCCAAAGCGAGCCAAGAGCTTGGAATGGCCAGATCTGGTGGTGGCTGCAGCAAAGCTGGCAGTGCTCACCCGGGTGTTGGAGGAGGAAACGAGGGAAGGGTTGAAGGGTCGTGTTCTCCTTGGTTTTTAAGACCCCAGCAAGTGGAGCTGCAGCGCCGTGCTGGGGGGGTCCTGGCTCCCCTTGGGGGTTTGTGTGGCTCTGAGGGGTGCTGGAGTGAGTTTTGTAGAGGTGACCTGAAGGAATTCCAAAGGTTCAGAGCCAGGAGGTGGTAAAAGCCCAGTCTGGGACACGCTGGGGAGATGCTCCAACCCAGGATCCGTGAGCCTGCGGTGCTGCTCTGCTGGGCACCGATGGTCCAGGCTCATCCTGCTGGATAAGGAGACATTTCTCCTCTGGCTTTGAGCCTCTCTCTGATGCATTTTTAATCCAAATTTTCTCAGTTGATTTCTTGTCTTCAGAGCAGCAGCAAAAGGAACTGATTTGGAATCCCTGAGCTGGGCCGGACTGTGGCACCTTAAATACCTATTTTGGTGGTGCTGGGTCTTCTTCCAGTGCCTTAAAACGAACTTTTCCCCCCCCCATTTTTGCCTTTGAGGGTGGAAGTCTGGCCCTTCTTCTTTATTCCAGAGCCAGATTTGAGTTGTAAAAGGGGCTGCATTTAGACATCATTGTCCATGGAGCTGTTCAGGGCTGGGTTGGATTTTTGGGGGGATTTTGAGCACCGTGCCCTGCTTTAAGTGTTGTTGATAAACGTCACCTCGCACCAGCGTGTCCCAGGTGAAGCCACAGAGACGTTCCAGTATTGATGCAGGAAAATTCAGGTGCGAGAAGCTCCTGGGTGAGCAGAGCAGAGCGTAGGGAGAAGCTGGCAGGATGTCAGCAGGGAGGCACCACCTTGATCTTGGGTTTTCAGGGCTGTGTTTGGAAGGAACAATTGGGATAACACAGACCCCGTGAGCGTGGAGAACTCGGCATCACCTCCTTCCCAAAACCTCGAGCTTTGACCGCGGTCAGAGCCACCGGGGCTGGCCAAGAGCCACGACCGAGGTGGGGTGGGGAGGGGGGACAGAGCAGGATTAGCCAGGGGCTAGCCAGGACCGGGGCGTGTTTTGGACAGCGCTCCACGTTTCCCTGGGGGGTTTCTCTGAGGGTGTTAATTGCTTCGGATGTGTCTTGTTCAAGCTGCTGCGTTCCGTGCTCCGGCTGCCCGACGGCTGTTGCTGAAAGCAGCATGATTTACAGCGCGCTCCGGGGAGCCCTCGGGCTTTTCCTGCTCCTCCTCCTCCTCCTCCTCCTCCTCCTCCACCACCCTTCAGGCTTTGCAGCAGATGTTTTGCAGCGCTGACATCGAGGTTGTTTCTATCCCTTGCTTATCTCTCAGCGTGGCGCTTCTCTCCTGCTGTTGCTTTCTTGGCTTTCTGGTCCGTAATCCGTCGGCTCCGGAATCCCTCCGGTGTCCCGTAAGGCTCGGTGCATGCCCTCGCTCCTCTGTGTGAACACCCCCGAGCATGAAACACTCTGGCACGCCTCAGCTGGCCCGGGATGAAGCCCACAGACCTTCTCCCTGCTTGGTTGCCCCTTGCTTGTCGAAGGGAGACCCTCCCAGCTCTTTGAGGATGAAAGTTTGGAGAAAGTCGGGGTGTTTTTTAACAGCTGGTTGGAAAAAGTTGGGAAGTTGGTTTTGCCCTCCTCTCTTCCCAAAAAAATGCGTGGAGAGCTGCCCAGAGCTGCAAGAGAGCAGAATCTCTCTCAGATTCTCAAGAATCTCAACCCTTTGAGGCTGGTTTTGCTCTTTTTAAGCCGCGTTAAAGATGACGCTGGCCGCTGTTGTGACACGGTGAGTTCAGAGGCCATCGGGATGCTTTTGCACGAGAGAGGAACAGAGCATCCAGTGTGAATTCCCGGCCCTGGGGCAGCTGTCAATCAGCCAGTTTGAGTCTCAAAGAGCTGATCCGTGGCAGGAGATGGTTTTAAGGCAGAGCAGGAGAACCAGGGCGTGGGGAGATGCCCAAGGAAGCTGCTCCCAAACCCTGGAGCCTCCTGAGCCCCGGTGATGATGTTGAGTCCCTCCAAACCTGAGCTCTCCTCTCCTTTCTCCCCTTCCAGCACGAGGACGGACCAACCTGGAGCTGCGGGAGAAGTTCATCCTGCCGGAAGGAGCCTCGCAGGGAATGACCCCGTTCCGCTCGCGGGGCCGGAGATCCAAACCCTCCTCCCGGGCGGCCTCCCCGACACGATCCAGCTCCAGCGCCAGCCAGAGCAACCACAGCTGCGCCTCCATGCCATCCTCTCCGGCCACTCCGGCCAGCGGAGCCAAGGTGGGGGTCAGGGGTGAAGCTCTCCCTTCCCTTTCGAAACCGGCAAAACCCAGATGAGGAGCTGCAGGAGGTGTAGGGAGGAGGAAGGTTGGGGCTCAGGGGGTTGATGAAGGCTCTGGAAGGTGTTCCCCCATGTGGGATGGGGGTGGGATGCTGCAGGACAGGTTTCCAGGTTTCCAGCCCAGCCTTGGATCCCTGTGGCTCCGCAGGAGGGTGCCCAGCGCTCGCCGTGCCAGCCGGAGGCTCCCGGTGCCCGAGGCAGGGCTGTGGTGTCAGGAGGAAGCCACCACCCCTCATCTCTCCATCCCCACCACATCATTATTCCATCACCTGTTGGGTTTTTTCCCCCCTTGATTTTAATTTATGTAATCCCTGTTTGGTTCTCGCTCCATTTTAGTGCCCCCGTTTTTCCGGATCCTTTCCCCATTTCTCTTTTTTTTTTTTATTTTCTTTTTTTTTACCACTCATTCCACCTCTCCCCCCCTTTTCCTTGGCTTTTCCATTTCGCAGACTCCACACCACTTCTCTCGATGTTATGACAAACCCTGGTTGATAAACAGTAAAGCGAGCACCCCCCTGAGGGGATTCGATTATTCCGACTTCCAGCTCCCGAGCGCCGAGGTAGAGTATGGTCTGCCAGCCCCGAGGAGCTGCTGGCAGGCTGGAGTGCCCCTGGCACGGAGTCACCCCAACTCCCCTGCCTGCTCCTAACGCTTTCCTCGTGGTAGAGCAGCGCTTGTAGCACCGCTAACGCTCCGACTGTTGGCGTTTTTCATGGGTCTCCAACTCGGGTTAAAATAAAAAACATCGGCTTCGGAGCGAAGCACGAGGCTTTCAATTCACCTCCACCCACGTCAATCCTCTCGTGCTTTGAGAAATGCCTTCATTTTCCGAGCTTTATCGGAAAGGGGCCGCATTTGGCTTCCCCAAAATTGAAACCCGGCAGCCGAGTTGAGACTTGAAAATCAGCTACAGCGCATGCGCCGTAACCACACCACCTCGGTTGTACGGAGAGCTCGCGTTTAGCGCCGCGTCCAAGCACGTCTGGTGTGTCCGGCCACCTCCTCGATGCTCCCAGGAGGATGAATTCGGGCTGAGGTTTTGGCTTCCCTGAAGTTTTCAGCCTCCCCGTGGACTTTTCCCCGCCCTCGCGGACGGGCGGTGAGAAGCGCCGGGTAGATCCTGGTGGTTGGCTGCGCCGGTGAGGTAACCGTGTCTTGCTCAGCGGTGCTTCCGTGTGGAAAAAGGGGTTCCTTTGATTCATCAGGAGGTCAGGAGCGCTTCCCCAATTGCCCCCCAATTGATGCTTGCTGCCTATTTTAAAATAGGAATCGAGGATGAGAATCGAAATCTCTGCTGATGACGGTGGTGCCTCGAAAATCGCGCGTTAATGGATTTTGATTCCCTCAGCTGCCCCCTCTCCCCCCTGCAGCTCCAGTTTCGTCACGTTCCAACGTTTCTGAGGTTCCCAAAAATCGGGGGGGGATGGAGGAAAACCCCTCCAGCTGTTGCTTTAAAGCTCTATGGGAAATGCCCTCTGGGATCTGCATCCATCTATCCAGGGATGCAGCACCCCAAAAACCCCCCCAGGGCTTGGGGAACACCACAGGCGGCCGCTTTCCTTCAGGGCTGCCCCAAACCCCAGAGCTTTGGGTGGTGAACGGAAACTGGAGCTGCCTTTTCCAGCTGGATCCAGGTGCCCCTCGCCCTGCTGGGCACCTTCCCCTCGGCTCCCTCCAGCAGCAGAGCGGGAGCAGAGTTGCCTGTTGTGCCGCTTCACCCCACGCCAGCTGCACTTCCCACATCTCAAAGGTCGGGGAAAGCGCCGTTTCAGGATGCGGCCGGAGCCCGTTCGTTGTGCTTCGTGTCCCTGGCTGTCCATCACGTTCCCAATCTGGCTGCCTTCGGGCACTGGGAGTGCTGGGGACACACCAGCACCAGGGTGTCCCCGCACCTCTCCCTACAACGGGTTGTGCTTCTCGAGATCCCAAATGGATTTGACTTTCTAAAATGCTCCTGAGCTGCTTGGATGCTGAAATCCCCGGTTTTTCCCAAATTTCGCATTCTCTTTGTGGAGGTTTCAAGCCCAGCTGATGCTGTTTCCTAACAGCTTTGTTGGGATTTTTTCCTTTTTCCCCAACAAATTCCCTTTTGTCAGCCCGCAGCGCACAAACTTCCCCTCCAAATTATCAGGATTCGGGCTTTTCCCTTTCATTTTATCAACTGCTGCTGAAACGGCAGCTCGTGCCCTCCCTGACCATTGAGATGGGGCTTCCTTAAAAGCCCAGATTTTTTTTTTTGCTGAGGATCTGATCTTGGCTGTGACTTCGGCCCCGTCACGGTGCAGGCGACAGCTAAAGGATGTCCCTTGTGTGCTTCCTCCCAAGGTGACCCCCTCGGCGGGCAGCAAGCTGAAGCGCCCCACCTTCCACTCCAGCCGGACCTCCCTGGCTGGGGACACCAGTAACAGCTCCTCACCGGTGTCGACAGGTGCCAAAACCACTCGGGCAGGTGAGTTTGGGGGGAAAGATGGAAAAACTCCCCCCCGCCGCTTGAATGGGTGGGGAAAATATGGAATATTTTGGGAGGTGGGCCGGGGGGAGGAGGTGCTGCCACAGCTCTGCACTCCAAGGAATCGCTGAGATTGGGGGAGGAATCAAATGATTCATCAGGGAAGGAATCCCTGATGTTGAACTTCCCGATCTCAGGGGTGCTGGTGGGACGAGACAAAGCAGGGACGGGGATTTTTGCCGTCGATTCGGGGATGGGAGAGAGGAGGAACAAACCCTCCCTGGCTCTCCTTGCAGACCCTAAAAAAGCAGCCAGTCGTCCCACGAGCCGCGCCGGGAGCCGCACGGGGAGCCGGGCCAGCAGCCGGCGGGGCAGCGACGCCTCCGACTTCGACCTGCTGGAGACGCAGTCGGCTTGCTCGGACACCTCGGAGAGCAGCGTGGCCGGCGGGCAGAGCTCGCGGCGCGGCGTGGCCAAGCCCTCCAAAATCCCCACCATGTCCAAGAAAACGCCCGCCGCCACCCCAAAAACTCCAGGCCCTAAAAGATAATACTGTACCCGCCACCCCCTCCTGAGAGAGGAGAGGAGGAAAGGAAGGAAGGAGGAAAAAAAACAAACAAACAACGACCCCACAAACAAAACCCGACCCGTGTCCAGTTTTTAAACCCTGCTCCGTACATTGGATGTATATTTATTCTAAATGGGAGAAACTATATTGTTAAAAGTGTAAAAGAGAAGTTGTGTTATGAAGCTGCCTTATTTGGGGTTTTTTGTTTTGTTTTGTTTTTGTTTTTGTTTCTGGTTTGGTTTCTTTTTTTTTTTCTTTCCTTTTTTTTTTTAAGTTACTATTTTCATTTGAATATTTAT
>VZTA01026727.1:130161-144129 GCA_013398855.1 Mohoua ochrocephala
GGGATGGAGCCGGGATGGAGCCGGGATGGAGCGCGGGGCCGGTCGGGTTCGGGTTCGCGCTTATGGGGCCGCTCCCGGGACGAGAGAACCCAGTACAGCCCCTTCTCTGCATCCCTGGCTCCATCCAGCCCGTTCCAGGCTTTTCCAAAGCCTCGGATGTGCTACGGACCAGGCGCGTTCAGCTCCAGCCTGAACAAGGTATTTTACCTTTGAGTGTGGAGGTCCACGATTCTTTCTTTCAGAATTAGTGCGTGCTCTGTGCTTACATGTTTATGTAAAGAACGCTTTTTATCCCAAAGGATCACCCCAAATAAGTTTGCAAAGGATTTATCGACCCCCCCAGTGCCAAAACTCAGGCACCTTTGGGGTATAAAAGAGCAGCAGAACCATTAAACATCCAGCTGAAAATGCAGAAATGGGAACAAAGAACAGCCCATGACAAAAAGGGAGCCCAAAGCCTTGTGCCCTTCACTTGAAAATACCTCCCCACCCCTTCTTAGGTCACTGGTTGCAGCCATCACCCCCCTTCAGACCTTGCCCCAGGCATAATTTTAACCCATCTGCCTCAAAATACTCATTATCCAAAATTACCAGATTCAACAAAGCCCAGTTTAATGTATTCACCACCCCTAACTGCCCCTCAGTTTGATTTCACAAAGCCACGCCACCCTTTATTTATCCAACAGAGAGAAATGATGACAAACACAGTGTGCAAGTTTATTCCTTTATTGATAAATGTTTCCCAAACTTTCCAAACTGGATTGTTCAATTAAACACAAACTCACAAAAATACTTCCAGCCTAAAATCCTCAACGTCCTCTTTAGAAGACACAAGGGGCAGCAGCTCTGTTCTGGCAAAGGAAAAGCTTGCAAACCCCCCCAGATTGTGGTTTTGGAAACCTCGAGCTTCAGAGTTGGCTTTTTTTAAATAAGATCTTTAAGATTAATTTACAAAATGCAATATAACTATGTGATAACGATGCACGGCCTTGAGATCTGCAGGACAGTGAAAGATCTTCAAACATCTTGAGCTGATGTCTAGGAAGGGGCTATTTGGCTTCTTTGTATCCTAGAGGAAAAAAGGGGAGACAAGTTAGGTCCAGGTTAGGGAATATTCCAGCATTCCAAGCCATAAGGATTGCAATATAAGTGGGAAGGTACAGAGAAGCTGTTCCTGGTGGGCAGATGATCAGAAATTGATATTATCCACGAGAAACTCAAATTCTTTGCTAAATCAGCCAGTGAAAATGAGAATCCTCATCATCCTTCACCAGCTTGAGTTGTGACATCTGATCTCACCAGCGTCACAAAGTGTTGGAGAGGGCAATTCCAGACAATCCACAGCAAAATGGATCATTAAAAACGGGAAGAGGCATTCCAATAACCAAAAACCTTATCTTAGAACAACTCCAAGCACAGGTGACACCACTTGTGTGGACAGAGCTATCCAGTGAAACATTTTCAGCATTGATTAGCTCCTGAAGGCAGATGGTTTCCAGGATAAGGAATGGGCACAAAGAGCCTGTTTGGCCTCAGAATCACCAGAGCTCCTTGTGGCTGTTTCCCAGATCAGCATTTCCACAGGACTCATCCCCGTGTACTGGTCCTTCCTTTTCAACACCACCATTCTGATGGTTATTGAAGGGATCTGAAGAATATTCCTTAAATTCTACATAAGGATTCTGCTGGAGGAACTACATCAGGAGCTTTTTGTTGTTGAAGAGGGGACTATAATCAGACTAAGTGCTGGTCACAGACCCACGTGAATTGTTCACTTAGATTTGTGTTTTATTTACTGATTCTGGAAGCTTTTCGCTGAAGCTGAGGACTGAGACACTCACCAGTCAATCCTGGTTCAAGAGGTAGCAGCAACCACTCCCACTTTCTGGGCAGCTTCTTTCTTGGCTTGGTGAGCCTGCAGCACTGCCACAGCCTCCTCCACCTGGAGAGACAAATCCAGTGAGATCTTCTCCCTGCTCAGAGACCCCCACACAAACAAAAGGAACCCAGCAGCTCACCTTGGACCGGAGGGACTCTGGAGATTCCAGCATGTGCAGCAGCTCTGAGTTGTCAATCTCTAGCAGCATCCCCGTGATCTTCCCAGCCAGGCTGGGGTGCATAGCTTGGATCAGAGGGAACAAACGTTCTCCTGAGGGAGGAAAAAAAGAGTTTGGACAGATGAGTTTTGATCTTTGTAAACCTGAGGGGATGAAAAATGATCGGTGAGCATTGGGGTTTTTACTCACCCAGCATCTGTTTCTGCTCCTGGGGAGGGGCAGCAGCCAGCATGGAGGCTGTCAGTGGCTCCTGGCCCTGCACATGCACTGCAGGCTGAGGTGCCTGAAAAGGGCAGGCGAGGGTTAGGAAATAGGTACGAGGCTGATTGCTTCATATTTAGACAACATTAAGATGTTCCCTCCTAAAACACGATCTCTGTCGAGCCTACAGCACGCTTCAGCTTCAGAGAAGGGCAGGTTTGGTTCACAAACGCTCCCTGCAAGTCCTGAGCTCAAAACCCTGCAATGTCACCCAGGGGCACTGCAAATATCTCACAAAACCCGGATCAAACATCATGACTTGTTGAGAAAGGCAGGTGTGGATGTTGCTCTTTCTTTCAGTGACACCCCAGTGAGAACTTGGCAAAGAGGAGAGAGACTTTAAACGGTTGCAAAACGGGAACAAAGAACCAAGAGAAATATCCCGACAGCAAGTCTGGCTACAAAAGGGCTTGTGAGTACAAGACAGATCAACCAACCAGGGTGCCCCTGGCAAAGGCACAAGTGCCAGGTTTTTAAATTCCAAATTAGGACTGTCTGGCTCATAGCTTGAAGTTTCTATAAAAATACTTCGGCTGCAGGTGAAACTGCAGGTACCTGCAGAGGCTGGACACCTGGGTGTGGGCTGCGGACGCTTGAGGCATATTTATAAGGAGGGACAGCCCTG
The DNA here is from genome assembly GCA_013398855.1 of Mohoua ochrocephala. NCBI lineage: Eukaryota > Metazoa > Chordata > Aves > Passeriformes > Acanthizidae > Mohoua > Mohoua ochrocephala. The sequence continues at coordinate 133,105 of VZTA01026727.1, forward strand.
GGAGCAGGGGCAGCTACAGGAGGACGGGGAGCCAAGTTCTGTGCTGCTGTGCCAACACCTGCAAAGGAAGGAGAACACAGTGACAAAACACCTGCAGCAACGTGCAAACAAAGCTGGGGTTTAGTCTGGTTTTAATTCTGAATTCAAACTATGATGGTGATACTTCTTTAGAAACCATTCTCCCAAGTGTAGCTGGTTACTGCAGGAAGGGGCTGTTCTCCCTAGAACCCAATCCATAGATTCCAATCCTTGTGTTTTTAAGCTGTTCACTGGAATAAAATGAATTTGGATGCTCTCCTCTGAAAGCAAAACCCATAAGGCTACGCAGCTTTCTGAGTGGTGTTGCAGAGGTGTAGAGATGAGTCCCAAACCAGTAGAAAAGAACCCATCTGGATTTCCACTGCTGTGCTGTAGCACCAAGTGCCCCCAGACCCGCACTGCACAGCGAGGAATAGGAAAGAGGCAGGTGCTGGCTCTGCTCTTTGCAGACATCCCAGCTCTGACAACCATCCACAGCCTCCTTCACCCTCCCAGAGAAGGGGAAAAGCCCAGGAAGAGCCCCTTTCTTACCAACTCTCTGGGCAGCAGCGGGGAGGCCCCGGGAGGCCGGAGCGTTGGCGGGGGCCAGGTGGCGCAGGGCTGGCCGGGGCCCCGACTGGCGCATGGCATTCGGCATTCCCTGGAAGCCTAAAGGATGGAATGAGGGGAAATCCTCAAAAGGGAACCCCAGCTGGCAAGGCAGGACAGTCAGCTACAGGGGTTGAGCATGGGGAGAATCAGAGAGAATCACAGAATGTGCTGAGTTGGGACAGGCAAGGATCAGAGTGCAGCTCCTGGCCCTGCACAGGGACCGTCCCCACAAAGGACAGCATTAATTGTTCCTGTCGGGAAGTGCAGCCCCCAAAAGGTTCTACAACCAAAACAGCCTCTGGCACTCTCACCTTGAGGTCTTCCTCCTTGCTGCCAGCGTGGGTTGGGTCTCATCTGTGTCATTTGGTTGGGTGCATAGTAAGTGGGTCTGCTCTGAGCCTGCAGGAAGATCAGATAAGCTCAGAGGCAACATCCAGACATTGTTTACAACACGGTTGCCAGGACTCAACACTCAAGTCAGATTAAGAGAACGGGGCAGCTGGCAAGTCACAGAATTAACTCCGCTGGCTGCACCCCTCGTTAGGAGTTGTTTGCTTACAGGCACAAGAAAGGCTCAGCGAGATTATAACACAACTGAACCCAGACAGGTTCAAAACCCCACAGCAGCTCACCTGGGGCACGGCAGGCATGAAATACCCGCCAGCAGCAGGCTGGAACTGGTTGATGATGGTGTTGGCAGGCAAGGCCCTCATGCCAGCGATGCGCTGCATGTACTGGTTGGTGAGATGGGCCTTCCTCTCCTCCTTCCTCTGTGCCAGCGCCACGTAGAGGGGCTTGGAGCCCACGATGCGCCCGTTCATCTCTGTCACAGCTTTGGTGGCCTCCTCTGGAGAGGAAAAGCAGACAAAGCCAAACCCTTTGCTCCGTCCATCTTCCAGCATCACCTGCAGTAAAGATCAATTGCTAATGGAGTACCAGTACAACCGAGCCTAAGAATCTGTGGGGTTTTATTTTTTTAAATTTTAGGCAGGATATGACTTGTTGCAGAGGTGTAGAGACAGGTTCTCATGAAGAGTCACCTGTCTGGATTTGCTCTGCGTTGCTGTCAGCACCATGTGTCCCCAGGCCCACACAGCACAGTAAGGAATGGGAAAGATTTGGTGCAGTTCTAAATGCACAAAGTGCCATTTCACACTTATCACCTCAAACAAGCATGTTTGCCCACTTCCTGCCTCCCCTTTGGGTAAAGGAATGAAGTTTCCAGTAAAACCCCACTATTTACTAGCCCAGGTGTTTTCAGAACCACAATGACCACAGGTTAAGAAGAGCCCTTTAATCTCATGTCAGACAAAAGCTCCTTCTTCAGGCTTTAAAATCCAAATAACCCCCGAACCCCACAATACCTTGGCACTCGTTATTGACCCAAAAGGGGAGAACTCCTTCCTCAGTTTTTCATCATCTATAGTGTCATCTAGGTTTTTAATGTACAGGTTAACACCCTGCAAGGGAGAGAACAGCGTGACATTCATAACATTCAAAAAGAAAAAAATCTTAAGCACATCAACTGTTACCCATCTGCCAGAGCTGTAATTTATCTGAAAACTCTTAAATTAGCATCATGTTCCTTCCACACCACCCAAAGCTGAAGGTGATAAATGTTGCAAAGGCGTAGAGACGAGTCCCACTGTGGTGGAAGGGAGCTTGTCTGGATTTCCTCTGCCTTCCTGTGGCATCATCACATGTCCCCAGTCCAGCACTGCACCTCGGGGACTGGGGGAGTTTCAGATGCCACCTCTGACACGACCCAGTTCTGCCATAAATTACAGAGAGCAGTGCAGAGTGTTGTGCTGTCTCTTCCCATCCCTCCAGGGATCCCCCGTGTGAAAGTCAAGAAGACTTCATGCCTCTTGTCTCACGTCCTCCTAAACATTTTCAGTGCCAAGACTAAGCCCTGATGCCCCCTTCTGCCACCAAATACCACAGAGGCACGTCTGTGTTTTAACCCAGGGTATCTCACAGGGCAATGACCACTCTGGCAATGAGTAGAGACCAGAAATGGTGCTTAAGTTCAAGGATTATTCACCTGGTACCGGCTGAGTCTCTCCTGTTTTAGCTGTTCAAACCTCCTCTTGAGCTCTGCCTGCCGCTCGGCCTTCTTCTGCGCCCTGCCCACAAACAGCATTTTCCCATTGATGTCCTTCCCGTTCATCTCTTCCACTGCCTGCACAGAGGGTTCAAGAGGAAACTCTCAGCTGCTGCAGCCCCTGCTCCTGTCAGAACAGGACTGCCCAGAGCTGACGTTGTGTCCCTGCCCGTCGGTCAATAAATCAGAGTTGGCACGTTACCTTTGCACCGCTCCCGTTAACAACGGGCTCGTTAAAGACAAGCTGAAGTTATCACACAGATCAAGCTGGCACGCCACGGAGTGCTGAACTAACCTGGGAATTTATCCCCACCTTTCCTTAAATAAAAAACTACGTTTTTAACAAGCATTCTGCTTAGAAAATATCGTTTTTAAAGCGATGTTCTCACTCTAGGTGCCTTCCTCCTCCTCCTTCAGCCCTGCACTGTAGTATTCCTTCAGCAATTAACATTCTTGATTATGCCACTGCACTCTGTGTGGATCTAGGGAACTGGAGGAATGCCAAGTTACCCTTGAATGTCAAGCTATTAAGGTGCAAAAGGTCTCCAAGTTCCCACATCTAGGAGAGGTCATGCCCGAGGCAGAATTTTCTTCCAGTTCAGAAACAGGCTCCCAAGATAAACCAAGTTTTTCTTCTCTGAAGTTATCCAAGCAACATAAAAGCTGGTCCTACCTTGTTGGCCTCTTCATGCTTTTCAAAGCTTACAAAGCCAAAGCCTTTGGATTTTCCAGTGGGATCCGTCATCACTTTAACACTCAGAGTTTTACCTGTTACCAAGGGACAGGGTTAGTAAAATATCAAATGTATTTCAAGATTATTAAATTCCATATAATAGCCCCAGCCCTCAGCCTCAAAGCGACCCAGGTAGAGACTGCACAGTAGCAGCACTCAAACTACCACGTTTCACAAAAATTCACAGCCTCAATAAAAGTATTTCTGTATTTACCATATTTGCCAAAGAGCTCCTTCAGTCTTTCATCATCCATGTCATCCCCAAAGTTTTTAATATAGACATTGGTGAACTCCTTCGCCTTGGCTCCCAGCTCAGCCTCCCTCTCTTTACGAGACTTGAATCTCCCGACAAATCTGTAAGATAAAAAAAATGAAAATCCCAATAAACAGATCGGTTTCCAGAGCGAAAAAAACAACGTGTGACTTGCGGCGAGGCAAAAATAAAAAATGAGTGTGTAGTAGGAGCTGGGAATGGGGACAAGAAAGGGTGACAGCAGAAGACAACAAACAGGCCACAGACCAACCAGAAAAATCACCTGTGCTGTGGCTGGCCAAGGACTCCCACTGGCCCTCCTAGATAGAACCCACCCCAGCCCGCTCGCAGAGAGGTGGCAAATCAAGGCTCGGTCAGGGAAACCCACCAGTCCTGGAATGGAGGGGTAGCAGGCCATGGCTTGGGCAGGGTCACTCACCAGCCCTGGAGTGTGGAGAGGTAGCAGGCCAAGGCTTGGGCCAGGAGAACCAGTGCCTTGTGTGTCCCTGTTAATACCGAGATGCATCCCCGGAGCATGTGAGCGCTGCTGCTGCCGGCTGTGACACTCACACTTTGCGGTCGTTGAGCAGCATGCCGTTCATCTTCTCGATGGCCCTATCTGCAGCATCCTGGGTCTCAAAGTGCACAAAGGCGTAGCCCTTAGAGCCATTCTCATCACACACCACCTGCGGGAGAGGGAGGAAAGGGAGGTGTCAGCGTCCCTCCTCTGTCACGGGCCAGAGGGTGAAAAGGTGTTACCGCCGAGGGTCGGCACGAGGCGGTTCCTGCTGAGGGTCAGCACGAGCTGCGTGTGAGATTCCTGCACTTCGTGACCAAATCTGATGTCATTTCAACAATCCCTGAGCTTTTGGTCAACTCTGCCTTTCAGAGATTCTGTTTTAACACCGAGGTCAAGAGTTTGATCTCTGTAGAGGCACCGTGCATTTAAAGAGCTGGACTCGATGGGTCCCTTCCAATTGGGAATATTCTGTGATTCTGCTCCTTAAACTCCACAAGGAGTGTCCCTTTCACTCCACAAGGAATGGCCCTTTCACTCCACAAGGAGTGGCCCTTTCACTCCTACACTCAAATCTCTGATCACGTCCCCACCATAAAAGAACTGGACAATGCAACCCCGTCTCACCTTGCAGGACAAAATGTTTCCAAACGCCGAGAATGTGTCATAAAGTGCCTTGTTATCAATGGATTTGTCCAGGTTCTTGATGAAGACATTCCCAACCCCTGACTTCCTCAGGGAAGGGTCTCTCTGAGACCACATGATGCGAATGGGTTTCCCTTTGATCACATCAAAATTCATGGTATCGAGAGCTCGCTCAGCTGCAAGAGAAGCCAAGAGGAGATTTCTGGGGTTGGTTAAAAAATAAAGGTTTCCAGTGGGTGGGGGATCCTTTTCTCTGAATTTTATTCAGCTCATGGAGGCATCTGGGGTGTTATCAGAGGTGATCAATGACTTTTAACTCAGTGTTTCAAGGGAAGTCTTTGCAGCACAGTCACTAAGTACATAAAAGGTTTCACAGACTTTAAATTTCCATTATAGCAACACATTAACCACCACAGCAAAATGGATATCAAAATGCTTGGGGTTTATTAGTTATATTCTGAATTATTATAAAGGTAAATTGCTCCACCCAAAGAAGGAAAGGGAAAAACAGGAAACCCTGGTTTAAAAAAAAAAAATAAAAAAAAAGAAGTAACAAAAGTGACTGTGTGGCTGCTTTGCTTTTCATGAAGCTCACATCTCCCCATCCTCATTTCTATTCAGAGAGAAGGATCATCTCCCTGTCAGGTCAGGGAAAATGTGCACGAACACATGGCTGGCTGCGAGGACATGAGTCAGCCTCTACATAACTTATGTGGCCAAAAAAATGATTCCCGAGTTGCTCAAGCTGAAGATGACAAGAGAGCTGAGAAAATTCTGGGGGGGGGAAAAAAAAAAGTCTGTACAGCCCATCTGATTAGCAGGGAAGTGTTTGTTGTTTATCTGAACTCTCCAACGGCAGCACTGTCATTGTAACCTGCACTGAAACCCCCCTCCACGAGGCTATTTCTGCTGCCTATCGGGGTATTAAAAGGATCATTACGTACACACATCAGGATCTTGTTCATAAAATTGAGATGCTCGCACTGTTGTGTGCCAGAAAACACTCCCAGCATGGAGCGAGCAAGAGAAGAAAGAAAGACTCTTAAATTCCCAGCATGGAGCAGGCAAAGAGATGGGAAGAACACGCATTAAAAATCGAGGAAAATTGACAGGGCAGAACCCAAGTTTGCCAGATTTGTTTGGCTCGGTTCTCCCAGGCCACCTTCACCCTGTGGTGTTTGCTGATTAGATTTCAGGAGCAGAAAATTCAAGAAAGAGCCCAACCTGAACACCTTGCACGGGACTTGGCTCGTGCAGCCTCAGTAACTGCTCGGCAGGTCCCAAAACCACCTCCAGGAATTCCAATGGAATATTCCCTATGGAAGCCTGCACTCCCTACCCCCAGTGCCAGCTTCCACTACTGCATGGAAGTTTCTCAGGATTTTTCATGTGCTTTGAAATTTGGGTTTTTTTGTTCTTGCTGCTTTTTAAATTGAAGTGGAACCATCGCTGTTTCCCTCACACATAAATCAAGTTGGAAACGAGCTCTGCTTGAGAAAAAAAAATATCATTTAAGGACTCCAACAGCTCTGTTTAGACAAAGGTGTTCAATGCAATTAACTGCCACAGGCTAAAATGATTCCTCAGCTGCTGCTCCACGTCCATGGAACCCAGGTTCTTCCTGCCAGTCCTTTCCTAGTAGGCAGCTCAGCAGGCGACCCGGTGCGGGTTGTCAAATTTGGCAGCGTTTATTTATAGCAGGCAGAGGTCCTGCAGAAGCATGTGCTGGCAAGGGGCACAAACTGGGTGGATAACACCATTTGCAGCAGGAACTGGAAGGTGAGGAGCAGATGAAGCAGCGGCGTGTAACCCAGGGGGAGCTGTGGAAGCTCCACAGCCGCCACCCCAGATCCAGAGGAGTCGGGAAGTTCCTCCCGGTTCTTACGAGCTCCCCTGAGCAGATACTATTGCACTGCTCTCTTTCAACAGGTTGCTACTGTTCCACTCTATTATTACACCGTGCTTGAAATTCGCCAGGACACTTCTGGCGAGCGGTGAAAGCCCTACATGGATTCCCTGAGGGAGGTGTGCCACACCCACAGGTGGAAACGCAATCCCACTACACCAGGACCTCAGAAAACCTGTGAGGGATCTGCGAGAGTGCTGTGAATGACTCACACCGAGCACATCTGATTCATTTCCTTAATCTGAGCAAACACCTTCTCGTTTTCTTCTATTTAAGCCACAAAGCTTCAGCCATTTCGGTTCCTGTATCTGTTTCTCTCCCACTGGTTCCTGTCATCCTTCCAGCAGACTCAACTGCAGCTCGTACAGAACATTAAACACACTCACAGCCCCTTTCAGGCTTCCTTTTCATTGCCTTCCCGTGGCCTTCTGGATAAGGAGAGCACCTGAACACTCACTGCAGTTTGCCTCAGGCCTCAAGAGCAATTTAAAATCCCTTACAGGCTCCCCTGATGCAGAGCTAACACAATGCTGGGATTAGTGGCTGTGAAGACAGAGAACCAACCTCACACCCCAAGATTCACCCAGGAGAAGCTCCACACAAGGAGTTTTATTCTCCCCAAACCTCCAGGCTTCTCACTTAGGTCACTGAGAAAAGAAGTCCTGACAAGGAAAGCACACAGTGCAAATTTAACCACTTTTTTTAAAAAAAAAGAGATGGTTGCACGTACAACAGAGTTAAATTCCTCAGTCACTGAGGTTACAACAAAATGCAGGTACCAACTCTTCCCTTTTAACTTTCCTCACACAGCTCTTCCTTTAAACTGTCTTCAAGGAGGAGAACAAACAAGTTTATCTCTACTTTTCTACAGAAACACGTATCTAATTCCCAGCCCCGGGATCCTCCTTAGCCTGGGAAATATTCTGGTTTTTCCTACACTTTCGGAACATCTTATCTCTGCAGCCAAACTAAAGTTTCTCTGCTTCATTACCGGAGTCGTGACTGTCAATGTTTGGAATTAAACTGCACGGAACACATGAAAAGAGAGATTGAGCTTGTTTGTTGAGTTTGTTTTCTTTCCCTTCTTCACAGTCAGAAAGAATAAATATTAACGACCACAGCTGAGCCTGAACTAGCCAGAACTTTGAAGTGTTTCTTTACCCTGCCTATCACAGGATGACAGGCTCAGCGTTCAGCATTCCCTGGTTACTACAGCAAGGAACTGCAATCAAAAACAGCAGAGCTCGTTTTCCCTAAAAATAACCTCCCTGCAGTCAGACTACTGCCAGTTAGACAATGCCTGTCCAGCATCACTCCAGCAGCTACAAAAATGTCAAGAAAAACACACAAGCTTTGACCCAGTTTGGACACGGGAACCTGAAAAGTGCAGAGCAATGCTCGGGATGTGACAGCGTGAGCTCCTCGTGACCCTGAAACGGGGAAGAGTTCTGGCTGCTGGGTTTGCTCTGTGGACACAGGGACAGAGTCCTGCTTTAGAACACACCAAAAAAAGTTAAAACGTTGCTTTCTTCAGATTTACAAAGCACTGCTCCTTCCACAAAAGGTGCTGGGGAGATGCAAATTATCATTTATCAACCTTTTTAACATCTTACTACCCATTCAAACATACAACGTGTCCACAAAGAAGTTTGCAGAGCACAAAACCTCCTGATTACTGTAAGAGGTATTTCGGTAGCACCTACTCTCAACCATAAATCCAACCAGATTCCTGCAGTGCTCCCCTCAGCTTTTCACAGATTTAGTGGAATGAAGCCCAAGTGCATTCCTGATTATGCATTCCTGGAAGAAACCCTCCTCCTCCTCCTCTCAGGAAGCCTCACGCAGGCAGTGCTGTGCACTGCCACCTCGAAAACAGCCCAAATTTCTGCGTTTTACAACAAAAATCATATTATTCGTGGTCGAGTTTGTTTTGGAGAGACTGCAATCCTGTTCCAAAATATCTGTCCGGGTCCTGCTGCATTACATGCAGCACAGCAGGGTTTTTTATTCGTGCAGGGTAACACACGCCGCAGTTTGACAGGAGAAATCCAGAAATTCACGTCTCCTCGTGAGGCCAGGAGGAGTTTGACCATTTCTCTGCGTCCCGACAGTCGCTCAATGATTAGGTTTAAACCACTTGACCTTCTAAGACCTCCCAGTAACAAGACACCACCTACTCGGTCCAAGTATCACTTCGAGTCCAGGAGCTTCCTAAAATGTCTGCTGCCTCCCCCCCACCCCCAGCAGCCCAGAATGGTGCAACCTCCCCCTAAATTCCTGCCTATTTATTACCATAAAAGATTGCCTTGGAATATATCGGGAAGGCCCCCATTTGTACAAGGTGCAGAAATGTTTCTGCTAAAGCACAAGGGAGCAGCCACGGATCCCTTCTGACATCGACATCCTTCTCTGCTTTGAGAGAACTTTATCTACGCTTCTGCACCCCATCTCCCCAAAATTTACCTAACCCAAGCTCTAAGTTCCTTCCTGGCTTTGTTTCTGCCGCTTGTTTTTCTTTCTCTGATCCTGCAAAATGAGATCAGAGCCTGGACAAGGCAGGTGAGCTGGGATAACTTTGTTCAGCACATAAATGTACCGAGGTGGTTTTGTAAGAGGCACTCAGGGCAGACAGGTTCATCAGAGCAGGACTGGGCCACAAATAAAGGCTCTCAGGTTCTTTCCTTCTCACTGAGAAGCTTTAAAACACAAATACACTGCACAAAAAAAAAAGCTTTTTTGAGAGTGCCATGAATGAGGAATTTTGCAGTGGGGTGCAAGTCAGCTTTTAATCAGCATGACAAGAGAAAGGATCAAAAGTGCTCAATCAGACCAGTCCAAGGAAAGGACATCAGAAGGAACTGCCCTGGGGAGAGAGGATGGAAGCTCTGCAAAAATGTAAAGCAGGGAAAACCTACAACAGGCTAAAGGCAAGTTTACTTGTTGCTGAAGTCTGTGCTGTTGTAAACTGATTCTGAAATCAAGGGAAAAAGCTCGCTCTCCTCTCCACTTGGATGCCCCTATCACGTAGAGATGCTGTTAAACCCCAGCACGGAGCAATAAACTTGCAGCAGTCAGCAGGCAAAGCTCTGAAAACTGGGGCAGAAAACGCTGACCCATTTTCCTTCCAGAAAAGACATGTTCCAAAATGACCTCTCCTGTCCCATCTTTCACGTGCTGCTCCGGCCTCTGGAACACCTGGCTTTGAGCAGGAGACAAAGTGTGGGGGGGAAAAAAAGAGAGCCTGGCAAGAGCAAAGCAACGCTGGCTTCTGCACGTGAGACAATCTGGATTTCCACACATTGAACAAAGCGTTTTATTTCACTTTAAAGCAAGAACACCGCTTCCCAAACTGGGAGGCACCTCCAGCTGCTTGCAGGAACGCAGCAGATATTAAATTGATTAAACAGGGAGTGCGTGGAGCAGCCACAGGATCGGTCACTCAACTGAGCACTCGACCAGAGCTGACGACTCTGAACTTTCCCTGCTTAGGGCTGGCTGCACAAACCCCCGCAGAAACAACCCCAAAGTACCCCCGAATGAAGGGAAACGCAGCGAGGGTTATTTTCTTATGTGAAGAACAAACACAGATCCCTAAAATTCGGTATCAGGCCTATCTAAAGATGTGCATTTGCAGCGCATTTTGTGGACACCGAGCAGCAAAAAATATTCCCGTTGCACTCACTAGGAAGGGACTACTTACCCTGTAACACCGTGGTAGGGCAGCTACATGGCAACACGTGAATTAGTGAGGAAAAACGAGGGAAAATAATGGGAAAAAAGAGCCATAGATGTGGTCGGAATTGTCACTCACCATCTGCTGGCTGCTGGAAGTTGACGTAGGCGTAGCCCAGGGAGCGGCGGGTGATCATATCCCTGCAGACCCGAATGGACAGCACGGGCCCCGCGGGGCTGAACTTCTCGTAGAGCATGGCCTCGGTGATGTCGGGGTGCAGGTCCCCCACGTACAGCGAGGCCATGGGGTAACTGCTGGCGGCCGTGTTCATCTTCCCCTCGGCGCTCTCAACCGCTGGGGACCCACGGGGTTTTTACACTCAAGCTTCTTATAAATATTAATCTTGGGGGGGGAACACTCAAAACTCTTAATTAAGGCCCTAAGCTGCGGCCTGCAGAAGCTTGGGACGGGGGAGGGTGGGCAGCAGGACACAGAGCAGCTGAGAGGGTTTGTGCAAGCTTGAAAATCAGCAAAAACACCCCAAAGTTAAGCCTCCTGGAGAGC
>VZTA01026727.1:144747-157071 GCA_013398855.1 Mohoua ochrocephala
CGCGGAGCGCAGCGCAGAGCACCCAGCGCCGCCCAGCGGGCGGGAGGACCGCGCGGCCCGGCTCCCGCCATTTCGGGGCCGCCACAGGAGAACGGCCCGTGTTGGGAATGATCGGAGTTGAGCGTTGTGGGAAATTATGGCGCTTCCCTAATTAATTTTTAGTTGTTTTGATTAATTGTAAGGGGTGCCTGCTTGGCCTCAGGGCAATAAAGGTGAGGAGCTGCTGGAGGGGGTCCAGCGGAGGCCACAAAGATGATTTAGGGTCTGGAGCATCTCCCTGAGGAGGAGAGACTGAGGGAGCTGGGCCTGGTCAGTCTGGAGAAGACAATCCGATCAATCCATAAAATATCCCCAAGGGGTGTCAGAGGATGGTGCCAGACTCTGTTCGGTGGTGCCCAGCAAGGAGCAACAGCCATGAATTAAAACACAAGTTTCACTTCAACATTTAGACAGATTTAGGGACAAAACTGCCCTGTGGGCAGCCGGCAGAGAGATGGATCCACAGCAACACCCCCCAGAAGGGGTTTTGGGGCTGTTTTCCCTCCCATCCCATCCTCCATGTGCAGATGTCTCACAGGGCAGCTCAGCCCCACCATAAAACACAAAAAACCCCAGGGAAGCATCTTGGGGAGAGCGGGGCCGTGGGGCTGGGACCAGGGCAAGGAGCTGGGACCTGGGCAAGGAGCTGGGACCAGGGCAAGGGGCTGGTCGAGCAGAGGAATGCACCAGGAGAGCAAACAATTCCTCTGGGCTCGTTTTTCTCCCTGCACCAAGCTCTGCTGTTGGAGGTGTTGCTGGCAGCGGGACGAGGAGCGGTTGGAGCTGGAGCTGTTCCCACAACCTCCTCCTCTTCAGAGCACGATTTTTTCCTCAAACAAGCACGAGTTCCTGCAGCAGCCCCGGCGCTGTGCCAGCTCCCATCACGGGCTGCCCTGGAGCGGGACCAAGGGTCCCGATGTCTCTTGGTTGGAAGCGAGCTGTCAGTCCTTCTTTCCCAGGGTGAGGCTTGAACGGCTCCGAACGCAGCGGAAAGCTGCCGGGGTGGGAGAGGGATTCACCCCGCTCTGCTGCTCTCCTGTGGCTTCACGCTCACGAGATCAGCTCCAGGGAGACCCGTAATTATCTATTTCCAGCATCTTCAGCGGAGCGTGAGGACACGGCGGTGTGGGATTCAGTGATTCATCGGTGACCTTCAGGCTCCGTGGATGTCCTGTTAAGGGGGACTAAGACAGTCTGTAGAGGCTGGTTAGCTGGGCGTTGTGGCTTTTCAATCCTAAATTAAATCGCCTTTAATTTGCTTTAAAAGCAGGATAAAATGTTATCACAAAAACAGGATATGGTGTCTACCCCTTCCCTACAGTGGAATAATCAAGAGTAACAGAATAAAGGTACAAACAGCGAAGCAAAGTTGTGATGATTTGCAACATTTTCTGCTTTGCAAAACACCAATGGCACACGTCATCGTCCTCCCGCTCCCATCGTTCTCCCGGCAGCTGACGGTGCTGCGAGGCCGCACTGGTGGCATCACGCCTTGCCACTTGTTTTGTGCTTGGTCCTTCACAGCTGGCACCTCCTCCGCTGGGAAACCACGGGGCTGACACAGGCATCTCGCCGTGGAAGCGTTCAGCTCCTGCTTTGACAGCTAAAGTCAAAACACAGCCCGGCTCAAAGAGCGTTTCCCCGCATGAAACCCCCTTCGGCTGCAGCAGCCGCTGTGGCTACGCCGCGGACGGCTTTGATTTGAAACATATTTCGTGACATTTGTGTTCCCTCCCCGGGGGGACTCCATGCAGACAGCCACAGTGCTGTGTCCTCCTCCATCCTTTTCACTCCCCACACGGACTGATGGGCTGGGGGGGGTACAAAACTACCCCCAGGGACCCCCACTGCTGCTCTCGGTGCCCTCAACACACGAGTGCAGCTGCTCCTGGTGGCCGGCGATACCTGAGATCCTCCCAGCTGGCCCTCTCAGGACCTTCAGCAGCGCCTGGAGCACAGGGGACATCTGTTCATGGCTTTATCTTGCCACTCCATCCCCATCGATGGTGCTGGTGGGTGACACATCGGTCATGCAGAGGCCTCCCAAGCTGCTCTCGGCTGCCGTGGGTCCGAGCCGTACCTCACTCCTTGATGGCCACCATAAAAGATCACCCAATTCTCAGCACAGATGGCAGGTTTTCAACCCAAATGCCGGTTTAGGATTTCTCCGCCTCGGCTTTAGGATCTCACCAGCAGATGGCAGGGCGGCATCGCTCCACCAGCAGAAAAGGAGGGAGAACATCTCACCCAGGGCAGGCAGCAGCAGCAGAACGGAGATAAGCAACCTTTTCTCACGCAGGAGGGGAATTTTGGGAGAGCAGGGCTCGCTCGTGGAGCACCTGCTGCAACAGCAAATCTCCCCCAGCCTGGGAGTGTCCCTGTCCCCTCCGAGGCTGGTTCAGCAGGACCCTGCCTTGTTGTAACACCGCTGTGCCACCTTGCAGCCCCAGCCCACGCCTTCCCACAGGCCTCTTCACCAGGATTTGATTTATTTTTTGCCTGAAGAACAAGGATGAAGGGAGTGCACGGAGAGTTCGGGGATTTCCCCTGCAGGGTAGATCAAAAGTTGCCAGGATGTATTAGAGGGAGACGTTTAGGCTAAAGAAAACCTTGGGGAAAAAAAAAAAAAAGCAGAATGAAGCTGCAATCCCGAGCTACTTGCTCTGTGATCACCGAGAAAACCCCACGGGCCTGAACCGATGCCCTTCCACCCTCCCCGGCTCCCGTTTGATCCGCGGAGATCAGGAAGTGGGGTTTTGGGTTTTTTTTTTTTCCTTCCCACTGTCTCTGTTTCGTTTTACCACCGTAGCCCGCGGGGCCGGTTTGTGCGCCTGCCTCCCACGGAGGGTAATTCGGTTCCTCTCTCTGGCCAGGGTGATTCGGTTCCTCTCTCTCTCTGGCCGAGGCCACACCAGAGGCTCTGAGCTCCCACCGCCGCCTCCAGCAGGGTCAGGGCAAGCCCAGGCACCAGCGGGATGACCCGTCATCAATAGCCCCATTATCGCTCTTGAAGTTTCTCCCCGCTCCCAGACGGATGCTGCGTTACTCCATCGCAGCTGCAGTCGCTCCCTTCCAGCAATTCCCCACACGGCACTTAAGGAAGGGATTTATGGGCGGTTTTGAAAGGCATTTTTGCAGCGAGAAGGAGTTATGGGAAAGGAAGTTGAATTCCCACCATTCCCCGGCAAAATTCTCCCAAGCATCTTTGGCGAGAGGGATCATTTGCTGGTCCTTTCCTCAAAACAGAGACGGGCTCTCAGCTGTGGCTCTTTGTTTAGTCCAAAGCGTTTCCCGACAGCGAGATGCCACAGAGGTTATTCTGGTCCTGCCTGCAAAGGGTCAGGAGACCAAGGGCGAGCCCTCAGAGTCTGGCTGCAAGGCTCTGCCAGAGCCCTTCTGTTCCCTGACACTTTTGTAGACCCTAAATTAAATGATTTCCTCTCGAACGATGGATTATTGCCCATCTCAGGGCAAGCCTTGGTGGATACCCGGCTCATTTTGACTCCTTTTCCAAAGCAAAAAAACTTGGGGCCAGAGCCACCAAGAGCTCTAAGACAATCACAGGGGACGTCACCTTAAAAGCTGCATCTTACCTTTTTTTTAGAAGCTTTTCAGGAATCAAAACCTGCCACAAAATTACTCATCGATGACCTTCACAGGTCCCTTCCGTGATCCGGGCAGGCTGGATGAGCAGATCGGATTCGCTTCAACACTTACATTTCACAACCAGGACAGGGGTTTGAAAGACTTTATTTGACACCTTTGCTGATGTCACAGCTCGTGAATCTAAGAGCACTGCACAGTGTGAAGTGAGGCCGTGAGCTCTAGTGCACAAACCAGCTGCAGGAACAAGCCAGGGTCCACGAGGATCTCCCTCCTGCGACTTTATTAAAAGGAAATCTGTTGTTCCTGGCTGATTCCGGCACTCGAGGACAAGGGTGAGAAGTAGCAGAGGCATTTCTGTGTGCTAAGTGCGATGACTTCCCTCAGAACAGCCGGGAGGGACTCGCTCTCCCCGAACAAAGGCAGACACATACATTGACATGCACATGGCAGATACCATCTGCAGCAAGGAAAACAACAGCTCATCCCCACAGCCCGGCCGGCTGCACCTCTGACCTGAGGCATGGGAAGAGTTCCTCCCATTCCAAAGAGATCTTCTCCCTCTTTTTCACCTTTCTTTGCACTGACCTCTTCTCTCTTTCCACGTGGCAGTGCTGTTAGAGGTGGGCAAGGGGTGGGCGTGCAGCTGGGTCCGGGATATTCTGCACGTGTATCCCAGCGAGTCAAGGCACAAATGCACGGAGCAGGTGATGGGGAGCACTGGGACACCCTGCCCTGCCACCACAGGGTGGCTTGAAAGCTTCGAGTTTCTGTTCTTTCTGCCCAAAGAAGAGAGGAGGGGAGGCCAGCTGGAGGAGCAGAGGTGTAATCTGCTGTGTCAGTCATCTAGGGGCACACGGGGCGAGGCAGGGAGAGCTCTCGGGACTCAGGACAAGTGCAGTGACACCTCAGTGGGTTTTGGTCCCAGCCCAGGGAGGGGGATGAGAGGTGTGAGACCCAAAGGTGGTGCTGGAGAAAGAAAACAGAGACATTGTGGGAGGGGAGGGTGAGGGATGCTGGGCTCAGGGAGAACGAGGGAGGCACTTCAAATTCAGGCTGCTCCAACCCATTTCCCCCCCTTTTGCAGTCACGGCTGTTCAGCAGGGGGTGGAGGAGAGACAGCTCCCGCAGGGAGACTGGCAGAGGGAAAGGCATTTTCTTCTCACTTTGGCCGTCAGAGCCTTCCCCTCCGTGACAGGCGTCCCTTTGAAGTCCTCCGTCTCGCCTCTTCACACCTCGGTGCGGGGCAGGAGCTGTGCCCGGGTGGCCTGGCCGGCTGCTCCGGCAGGATTTGTGCCGGGAACCCGGCACGGGCCCTGCAGCCACAGGCGGGATTTCAGCCGGGCTGTGGGAACGAGCCCTGCTAAGCCGCTGCCTCACTCCACCTTAAGGGCACATAAGTGGGAAAAGCTGGTAATGCGGAGAGGAAAGCACAGGGATTAGCAGGCAGCCAGTTCTCTTCGGGAGCTGGGAGGGGGGCTGGAGGCTGCCTGGTGGGTGCCAGCAGCGCTGGGCACGGGGGGGTGTGTGAGCAGTGTCCATCCCACCACACCAAAATTAGGTGCTGCAGCTGGGGGGGACGCGTCGCGGGGAATCAGCACGAGCGAGTCTGGCTGGCAGCTCCGAGTCCCCCGGGGAAATAAAGGCAGCGTTTCAAGGCTGGCTGTTTTCCAAAGGAGAGCAACGCTGGGTTCTGCAGAGGGGTTTGCTGGAGGAGGAACGGGGTCGGGATCTGCGTGTGCCCCCTCCCTCGTAGCCGGAAGGGTCGGGAGCGTGGCCTCGTGCAGGCAAGCGCCTGGAATCGGATGTGATTTACGCTTGCTGGCATCGCGAGGGCAAGGACGTGCGATGGTGAGGCGAGGAGGGCGGTGCGAGGAGGGAGGGAAGAGCAGAGAGAATTTTCTCTATGGATCCTTGGCTTCTGGCAAAGCAGGAAAGATGCCTTTTCAACCGAGTTTGTTCTCAGCCCTGCGGGCGACGAGCGCTGAAGGACTCCTGTCTCCGGAGGGGAAGGGAGGGTCAGAAAGCCCCGATTTCCGTCGCCCAGGAGCGGCAGATCCTGGATGTCCCAACCCTGATCCCGGGTCCCTGCGCGGCAGCGCCCAAGACGGGAGGTGCCGCGTAAGCCGGCGGCACAGGGATGCCGGCAGAGGCCGGGGAGAAGAGGAACGTGGCGATTTGGCTGCTCTTGGACGAGCCCTCCCTCAGCGCTCCGGCTGGCGACGGCATCCTGGGCACGGCCGGCACGGCCGCGGCCGAGCCGGTGCCCCGGGCCCTCCGGCTGGAGGAGCCCATCCTGCTGGCCAGGAAACTCCGGCGGGATGGCAGCATCTCACCGGGGACGCGACGGAGCGGGGCCGGCCTCACCGCGGGGCTCGGGTAAGCCAGGGAAGATGCAGTCAAAACAACCGGAGCGGGAGCAGCCTCCCTCCTGGGGATCTGCACGGGGCCGGCGGCGCCGTGCAGGAAGGACCACGGCCAGGTCTGGATGGGCAGCAGGGACGTGGCCACGGGCGAAGGCTCCATTTCCGCCACGTAATTATTCAGGTGGGAGAGAAGTCGCAGCCGGATGGGGTCGGCGGCGTTCTGGCCCTCGAGGATGCCCAGGTACCTGACAACTTCGGTGAGGCACTCGCGGAAGCCGATGCTTCTGTAATCCACGGCCAGAGCCCGGGCATCCAGGAAGCCTGGAAGGAGAGGACATGGAGAATGGTAAGGCCCCGTGCAGAGCTCAGGAATGCGCTTGGATCTCGCTACCCTCTCTAGCGCACTGTGTATTTCACTTGAGGGACTTTGCTGCCGTGTGATATTCCTGAAGCAGGCGGCCAAGTGGGTGTCCCAAGGGACGGGACGTTTGCGTGCGTGAGAGCGGCGTCTGTGGGTTATCTCACCGGGATAAACCACGGTCGGGGAGCCTCTCACTCCGTGTGAGACCAGCGAGGGGTTTCATTAGCTGTGCCCAGGAGGGAAGAGTTTTTTCCCGTTGGATTCTATCAGTTATCACTGCTGGAGACACGGCTGGGGGCTGGATGGGCACCGGGATTGGGCTGCCTTTGTCACCGGGCCGTTCCAATCGGCTCAGCGCCACCGTCCTCTGCCTGGCTCCCAAAATTTACACTCCCTTTGAACCAACGTCGCAGGGCAGCGGCAGAACCAAAACAGCTGGGCTGAGAAAGCTCGAAGCCGCAGAAATCGGCAACCAGGCGCTGATTTCCAGGCTTCTGCTCCCAACTCGCAGCAGCTTCGTGAGCCCACAAGCAATAAAGCAGAGAATGTCACAGCGCAGTGAAGCGCTGGACCACTGTGCTTGACGGGGTCTCTCGTGACAATGCGGCCCTTTGTTGCAGTGCAGTCAAACTGAATATCTAAACAAATGTTCCAGACCAAGTTACAGCCCTGAACCGAAGCCTGGATGCCAGCAATGTCCCCAGCAAGCCAAAACTGGGTGGTAAGCAAGCCAGAGGCTTCTTTACTGGAGCTGTGATCTCCATCCTGTTAACTGGAACAGGACAGAGGGTCTGTGCTGAGGTCCCAGTACAAATAAGACCTTTGTTGAATTTTGCACAGGGCTCCCTCTCTCTTCTTATAACAACCGAGAGACACACACACAAAAAAAAAAAGAGCAGAAAGGGAAAAAAAGCCTTGTTTATTTGCAGAGTCCTTCATGCAGAATTCAGCCTCCGCAGGAAATGTATCCCAGGGAGGAGGTAAAGGGTTTAATATGGTTTTTCTGGAAGCAGGCTCCATTTCTGAGCAGGAATAAATGAGCCTCTGGCTGAACAGCTTTTAGCAGGGGGTGTGACACCAACAGTGCTGTCCCTGTGGGGCTTGGGGGGGGCTCGCCATCCCACACATCCCACTCTCCCAAATGGGATGCTGACCCATCTGTAGGAAAATGCCCATCTGCCCTCCCTCAAAAGGTATTTCCCTTGGGAAGGAGGCAGAGCTGGCTGGAGGCAGCTTGCTGCTGCAGCCGATGGGAAATTTTCCTGCCGGATTTGCACCTTCACCTCACCCACAAGAGCAGTTCTTACCTGTTCCTCCTGTGGCGTGAAGCATTTTTAAGTGATCCACCGTCATTTGTAGAATTTCTGCCTTCTCCAGCTTGGAAGACCCCTGTGTTGGGAGCAGAAAGGAAAAGCCATTTGTCATTTTACGGTCCAGGCCTTTGTGCCTCTCAGGAGCCGGGGTCTGACCGATGATTTCCCCCCTGAAACCTCCCCGAAGGCCAGGAGCGCTCAGAACGGCGCAGGGCATCCACCGGGGCTCTGTTTTTTCCATCAAGCGAGCAGCAAAAAGAGCTCCTTCCCCACGCAGATTGAAAAATCCCCATTTCTGTGTTTCCTCATATCTGCAAAACGCTTCCTCGATCGGATTGATCCTCCCCAGGGCTGCTGAATATTTGCTAATATCATTTCACCACCCCGTTCCCACCACCTACTTACTCCCTGGGGCGAGGACAATAAGAAAGGCATAGCCCTGCTACAGATTTCCTCCTTCTGGGGGGCTGTACCCCAAACCCTTCAGCCCTCCTGGGAGGGCACCAGGGGCTCACACGAACACACACCTGCTTCTCGAAGGCCGTGGGCACCAGGCGCCGCAGCTCCGAGAGGCTGCTGTTGATGCGGTCGCGGCGCCGCTTCTCGATGATCTGTGGAGATTTCCGAGCAGAGAGAAGAAACCAGAGTCACACAGAAGAAACCACAGCTCGTGGACCTAAAGCCCCTCTGGGGTGCTTCGAAAGGGCCGTGGGTGTGAAGGTTTCGGGGCGCAAAAGCTGAGCGAGGAAACGCGAACTGGTGTGATAACCCCCGGTGAAATCGCTCTGCAAATTGGCTTTTTCACCAGATTCGGGGCCAAATCTCCTGCCAAAAAATTGGCTTTGGGGGAGAGTTCTGCAGGAGGCGGAGGAGCAGTGGTGTGAAGGTGATGTTGCACCGCGTCCTTGCAACGAGGACGGGCCAGCAGCCCCCCAGTGTGCAGGGGGGGACATCCCTGGCACACAGTCAGGGCCAGCCTGCCCTGGTCGTCATAAAGGACACTCACCCCTCTCCTCTTCTTCCTGGCTTGTATCTGAGATGTCGTCGTGGGAGACACAGACCTGGAAACGTGGCTGGGAAGGAAGGAGAGGGGATCATTCCTAGCACTGGCTGGAGAGCAACCTCTGCTGCACAGATGTTCTACACCCGTTTGCCATCTGCAGTTTCCTCCCCCCCTCCCACCCCAAAAAATGTCTTCTGCGGTTCCCATCTCATTTTTACCCACAACACAGAGCTCAGGAATTGGGGATGGGAAGCCAAGCGGAGACTTGAATCCCACTCTCTCCCCTCCGAGAATCTCCCACCAGCCTGGGACAGATTTCTGCACCCAACTCTCCATCCACTCCCAGGCACAATTCTCCAATCCCAGCCTGCGATGGCATCTCCACGGGGCTGGGAAAACAGCGATCCGAGCTCTGGAGTCGTGGCCTTTTTCCCTCCGTGTGTGAACCTCCCATCTCTCGTGTCTGAGCCTGCCCCATCTGCAGGGTTTGCATCTCGGAGCCGTGATAGCAGGAGGGATCTGAGCTCCAGGGATCCAAGCTCCCACCCAGGGAGGGCTGGCTGCTCCTCAGGGTGAGGCCAGTGGTGGCACTGATGTGGTTTCTCAGGGCTTCCCGGAGAGCCGCTTCCCAAACCACAACTTTTGGGGTGGGCTGGGATGTTGTGAATGCACGGACAACCCCTGAACCGTTCAGAGAGGAGCCAGGAGGACACCTGGCAGGAGGGGATGGAGCAGGGACCCTCCTGCTGGCTCAGGGGACAAGGGACACCGTGGGGACAGGGTAAGGAACAGGGCCCCACAGACACTTGGCTGCCCGCCAGGCTAAAGACACCAAAGGTCAGCCCTAGACGTGCAGAGGGAGGCAAAGTTCAACCCTCAGGTCCCCGTAACGATGGATAACCGTGGGAAACTCCCTGCAGCAAGACCCCTTGGCTGGGCAGGGGGGAGGGATGAGGCTGGCTGGGCCACCTCAAGCAGGGTTTGTCCCTCTGGAAAGTGGAACTGGCTCGGGGCTGTTTCTGTGCCTTACGAAACTCGGCGCGGGGACGTGGACGCGCGTCCTCCTGCAATCCCGGCCAGCCCGGCGCGCCGCAGGGACCGGAGCTCGTGTCAGACACCCAAATCTGGAAAGGGCCACTCCTGGTTCACCCCGATCCAAATGTTTTTCAGTTTGACGAAGCGTTTTAATAGGAGCCTATTAAGGATTTCCCTGCGCAGACAGCGCTGTCTGCAGCCAGCTGAAAACTAGACCCAACTCAGCCTATTAAAAATAGGCCCAAGCGAGGTGCTTTCAGAAGTGGTTTTTACACAATAACGCTGTGTAAAACCTGCCTGCCCCGCTCATCTCCATACAGGTCCCCTATTTGAATGTCTGCTGGGTGGGCTCTCTCTGGGCAGAGGTGCTGGCTGGTTCCACAAGTACCAACACGCGTCGCCAGCTACACAGACTCACAGAAAATGAGCAATTTCAGTGTGAGAACGGGCTCTGCACGGACACCCGGCGTGTTTTAGGTGCAGGGGGTGGGTGCTGAATTGGCCTGGAAAAGCAAAGTAGGCACCCAAAGAAGAGCAGGGGGTTTTTGGAACTCTCTTTTGCAGAGCGGCCCGGGTGCGTCGCTCTTTG
This sequence comes from Mohoua ochrocephala, assembly GCA_013398855.1. Lineage (NCBI taxonomy): Eukaryota > Metazoa > Chordata > Aves > Passeriformes > Acanthizidae > Mohoua > Mohoua ochrocephala. The sequence continues at coordinate 155,057 of VZTA01026727.1, forward strand.
TGAGCCGCGGTTCCAGATGTGGATATCGACGCCCATCTCGCTGCAAAATGTGTTTTAAAAAATGCATCTGATGGATTTGAACAACTAAAAGACAACGTGAGCATATTCTCTGGTGATGAAAATTTCTGAGTCGCTCTTTGCTTGGTTTTACCATTCATGGCATAGCCCTGGCTGTGAACTGAGCAGATCTTGCACTTCTGCAGTGACCCCGGAGCCCAAACTTGCTCCACGCACTGATCCAAGCCTCACACCCGGCCGTGACTCATCCCCTCACTACAGGGAAACTGGTTTGCCCAAACCACTCAACCGATGGATAATGGGCTGGGAACCCCAGCCAGGCAGCCTCTCTCTGCTCTAATCACTCCTCCTCACTTCCCCACCTGGAAGTGTTTGATTTTTCTGGATCCACCAGCATCCCATGCAGGGTGGCATTACTTGGGGTGTGACCTCAGCAGGGCAGGAACAGCTCTTTCGGCCGTAGATTTGCGTGGCATGAGGAACAACATCCACCTATACGAATATCACCAGATCACAGCCAGCCTGGTTCTACCACTGGCTCGAGAAGAAAAACACGTTAGCAGCACCAGAGAGAGATGAAAAAGTTCATCATTACTGGTCATTGAAATAAAAAAATCGTGACAATTCCAGTATTTTATCCCTCGGGGCCCTGTGGACTCGGTGTGCTGCTATTTTGACGTGAAGAGGTTGGGGTGTATTTCACCTGCAGCAGGAAAGCAGCTTAAATATTGATGCACTTGGAAACTGCATAAGGGCTCGGGGAATTTCTGCAGGACATTTTGTGTCAGACGTGCCCGACTCTGCCGCGACTGCATTAGCAGCAGATTCATGAATTTAGTCCCATGAGAACCTGAGCTTGGCACCAGCCTGGCAGTTTCCCCGCTCAGGATACCAAAGAGCAAGAGGGAATGAATTAATCCAAGGCCTCGCTGGACGCGGAGGGAGGGGGGGGACACTTGGCTACTGAAACGAGAGTTCAAAAGCAGCTGATTTTTGGATGGGAACAAATAACAGAGCCTTTCCTTCATCCCCTGCGCCGTCTGCACCCTCAGAGCCTGGGAGGGCTGACCCAGCCTGGCAACCCGGCTGGGGATGCCCTTTGCCAGGGGAGCTGGGGAAAGCCTGAGGGCATCGCCTGGGGAACCACACGCAGGTCCTGTCCTCACCGTTCCCTCTCAAACAGCGAAGCCCAGAGCTGAAAGCGCAGCTCAGCAGCGATGGGACAGAGCCTGCGAACTGCTCTGCGAGGGGCACCGGGGCAGCCCTTCCCTGCTCGGGCTCCCTCCCTAACACATCACCACGGCCCCAGCTGGCGCGTTACGAATGCATCAGCAGAGCAGAAGCGTTTTTCTCATGCAAAACCTCCCGATTTCTTTCCCTGGGAGCCCTGGGGTTGCCGGGAGCACAGGGGTGTGGGTGCCTCTGCTCTGGGGGGGCTGCCCCATCTCGGGGTGCAGAGAACGGGCTCCTGCTGCCCTTCTCCCACCTGGCAGGAGAAGGACACGGCGCTGGCTGTGATGGGATTCTCTTGAAGCTCCTGACACAGCTTTAACACTCGTATGGCCACTTCGGTTTCCTTGCGGGGTCAGTCTCATGGCCAGCACCAGCCCTGACCGGCACTCTGGGGTCATCCTGCGGGGTCCCCGCAGGACCAGCTCGATCCCGAGGGGTTAAGCGAGGTGCGAGGGACTCCCGGTGCGGCGGTGGCAGCCCCGGTGCCCTCCCGTGCCGTGCCTCGGTGCAGCCGTGGCAGCCCCGGTGCCCTCCCGAGCCGTGCCCCGGCAGGCACCGAGCGCCGCCGCCCCGAGCAGCTCGGGGGGCAGCGGTGCCGGGACCCTAAAAAGCCGCGTGGGACGGAGCCTGCCCTCACCTGTACTCCTCCTCCCGGCCCACGTCGATGGTGCCGTCAGACTCCGTGTCGGACGAGCTCTCCTCGCAGAGCCGCTTCATCCTGGCGGGGGGGGGGGGGGGGGGGGGCGGGGGGGCCGGGCCCCCGC
>VZTA01026727.1:157157-180151 GCA_013398855.1 Mohoua ochrocephala
GGCTCCTCCCCTGCCCGCTCTGCCTCTCCCACCCCCGGCTCTGCTTCCCTGGCTCCCTCCCGGCACGTCCCCACCTCCCGGGTAATGGGTTAATGAGCCACCATCTCCCGGGAGTGACGGATTACGCGGCCGCGCCGGCGCTCCCCGGTTCCCAGGGCCCCCCCGCACTCTCACCCCCCCCTCTCCGCCTCCTCCCGCTCGCTGGTCGAAATCCCAAGTCTTCCTGTAAAAGGAACAGTCTGTGTGAACCGTCTCATGTCGTCCCCCCCCCTCCCTCCTCCTGCCCACGGCCCCCCTTCCACCCGCTGCACATTGGCCTCAGCCCCAGTTTAAAGGGACCAGTGACCTCACTGGCAACAGAAAACCGTGGGAAAGAGATGGGACTGATAAAGCCTTGAGTTGTTTCAGGGAAAAATCAACATCCAGCCCCACACGCACACACATGTCTGCCCGGCTCCGCGCGGCGCAGGCACTTCGCAGGCTCGTGATTCAGATGGAAACCGGCTCCTTTCGAAGCGCGGTGCTGGTTTGAGGACGCCGCTCCGAGGGCCCTGGGCTGAGATTGATCGGCGGCCACCGCCGAGGGCCGGGGTGGCAGCGGTGGCACCGCGCTCGGGACGGGTCCGGCACTGCTCTGCGGTGGTCCGGCCGGGAGCTCGGCCCCCTGCCACGCTCCCACAGCCTCGGAGCCTCCTCAAGTGCCAGCTCGCAGCGCTGCCAGGGCCGTTTGACACCTACCCTGGGAGACAAAGCGGCCAAAACCCCAACTTTAGGCTTTGTAACACTGGGATGAATCGCTGTTTTCTCGTTCCGCAGTGCTGGGAAGTTTAACCCACAGCCCAGCATCGAGCGAGCATCTCCCTTTCCCTGCTCCTGCAGGAAGGAGGCAGGAATCTGTTTTTCAGAGCCCTGCGCTGCTAAAATCCCCCAAGGCAGCAAAAACGTGTGCGTGTGGGAGAGAGAAAGAGAGACAGAGAGAGAGAGGGGAGGAGGGAGAGCGCTGAAGTGGAGGTTCCCAGTACGAAAATAATGCCTTTTATTTCGAAAAAAAAAAAAAAAAATTAATCAGCGCTGAGATCTGGCAACACGTGGGTTTCCCAAAGCCCTTCTCGCAGAGACCGTGGCGGCGATAACAGCCCCGTCGCCGCTCGGGCCGGCCAAGCCACCCCGCCACCCGTCTCCCGTGGCCTCCTGGGGTGCTCCCTATCTCCCTCAGCCATCTCTGCCAGCTCACCCACGCTGCACCCGCCAACCCCGAGGTGTCTGCAATTCCCCAGCACACCTCGCCAGCAGCTCCGGAAAAAGCCAAATCCCGGCTCCCCGCCTGCCCCTCGCCCACGCCTGCCCCAGCTCGGCGCACGGAGCAGAGCGAGCGAAGCACGGCCCACCCCGAGCAGTTTTTGGGGACTGAACCGCGCCGTCCTCCCCTTCCGAAGTGAAGCCACAGGGACCTGGAGCGGCCGTCCCCGTGCTGGAGTGGGAAAGCGACATCTCGGCAGTGTTTGTAAACCGAAAAGAGAGAGAGTAAAACCTTTGCTGTAGCTCACAGCGCTTTGTTTCTCTAATTCTGATGTTTTGTTTTCACTATGAGAAGTGGTCAAGAAGCCGAGCTGTTATTAGCTTACATTTCCAAACGAGAAGTTACTTTGAACCAGAAGAATTAGAAAAGTGTTATTTTAGCAGTTTTGAGGCCCGCTCCTCCTCCCTTTGCAAAGTGATTTCAGTTAGAAACACATACATCTCCAAACCAAACTTCCCATAAACATGTGTTTTTGAGAGATTAATACTCTTTCCACTGATAAAACCATTTAAATGGGATCCTGAGATTGGTTGTTTCAGGCTCTTGCTCATATCACAGCGAGCCTGAACCCAGCCGAGCCCAGACCTGCCACAGAGGAGCACTTTTCTTCTCCATTAGAAAGGAATTCACTGTCCAGACTCCATCTTTTCTGGGCCTTGTCTAAGCATCATTATCTGGGTTCAATTGAAGTGTAATTGGCAACATGTTTTTCTAGGATTACACTTCATTATGAACAGAGCGGGGGCCCCGAAACCCGCTTCTCCTGTAATCGGATCCCTTCTCCAGCCTGCGCTCCTGGAGAGTCGTTTATAATCGACCCCAGGGATCCCAGGGGGGATCGTGAGGGGCATCTGAACCACCCCAGGCGGAGCAGAGACGGTGCTGAGACCCCTCACGGGCTGGTTTCAGCGGAGACGACAGGGAAGGATTGAACGGGTTTAGCTGCGTGAGGGGAGCTGGATTTCGGGAGTGTCACCCACGTCCCACGGGAGGGAGCAGCCAGACCTCCCCCCCAGCAGGCAAAGGGAGATTGGGGTTCAGAAACGGGGGTTCTGCCCCTCCTGGCCTCTCCCTGGGCATCTTTGCAGCTTTTTCCCACGGTACACTGACCCCAAGAGCAGAGCCACAAGCTGTGGGTGACCAACCTCTGCCAGGAGCCGATTTGCTCTTCCCTGGAGAGCTCCAGGCTCTGCCACAGCCAAGCCAGGGAATTATCAGAGGAAATCTCTCCCCAAGCCCTGAATTAACAACCCCGGCCCCGTGCTCGGGGCTGTTTCCCCTCTGGAATCACAGCGAGCGTTGCTGTCCCCATCCCCAGGACCCCTCTGGGACCCTCTGGGACCCAGGAGCCCGGTGAGAGCTGTCCCCTGCTGGGGCTGGCTGTGCCTCTCCGTGGTGGTGGGAACTGTTTCCAGAGGATGGGTGTCATGAGGACGGGGCTAAGCCATCCATCACACCCAGCACTAATTGGCTACCCTGCTTCAGAGGCCAAGGAATAAGTGAGCTGCAAAGATTGATGTCCCTTCCCTGCAGCAGGAAAAACTCTCCGGGCCAGGATTGAGGGTGGATCCCTGCCAGGGATTGCCGAGGTTTGCCTGTGCCAGGCCTGTCCTGGGGGATGAAGGGCTCCAGACGAAGTGTCCCTAGAGGGGCGATGGGTCAGCCCAGCCACCAACCCCCCCCATCTCACGCCGGGGCCACGCTGCTCCCTCCCCTCCCGCCTTCCCAGCTCTGGGAAATGTCCCAGGAGAGCGGCCAGCTGTGAAAAGCTGCAGCAGCTGGAATGTGGGAGGGAGGGCAAGGCTTCTGGAAAGCCAGAGGCAGCCGAGGAGCAGGACTTATCTGTTACCTCCCCGTGAACTGACACCTCCGATTTAACCCCGTGCATGCCTGGAATGCCCTGTCCGCACATCTTCAGTCAACATCACCTCCTAACCTCAGGTCCCGCCGCCGCCTGCCAGAGCCACAGCTGTAATTCCCAAAGCAGAGGCCTCGCAGGGATGCCGGGCGGGATTCCTGGCTGCGGACAGGCCGCCTCGCTCTGTGGCTGAGCAGATTCATCACAGGCGGGAGAAGCAGGCAGGGCTTTCAGGAGGTGATTTGGGATGAAAGCGTGGAGGGATGAATGCGGTATCACCTCGGCGGTTTGTCAGATCTGGAGCGGGGCCAGGAGAGGATTGTTTGCCGTGGCTCTGCTCCAAGCCAGAGGCACCACAATTGCAAACTCCCCCCCACTTCCCCGGCCCACGCGATCCAGAGCCCGCCCAGCCGACTGCTACGGGCAGTCCAGGGGAGGGAAAAACAATATTTTCCCACAAACCCGTGGCCTCACCCTTCCCCAGGCAGGGACGGGGCAGATCCAGGAGCTGAAATTCGGCGCTGCCCTCACCGCCCTGGCAGGGCCGTCTGTGTCCTCACACCTATTGCCCCGCGGCGGGTGTGGGAACGCGGCTCAGCCCTGCAAATCCCATGGGATGGGGCTCCGCGAGGCTGCACCTGCCGAGCTCACGACTGGGACGCCCTGGAGGTGCTGCTGTCCCCTTGAGTCTGTGCTCAGTGGGGCTGGGGGACAGCCAGGGACGGGATCCCCATCCTGCTCTGCAATTCAGCAGATGGTTTAGCATCAGACACCACCAGTGGGTTAAGCCCTTGAAATGCCTCAGTTTCCCCACCCATAATGGTGCTGCTGCACTGGGCACTCGCTCTGCAGAGAAGCCACAATGAGTGATAATTAATATCGTGACAGATAGGGTCACTGCTTGTCCAGGAGCCCGAGCTGAGCTCAGGGCTCCCCTGTGGCCACACAGAGAGGAGGGAAGACTTGGTGCCACTGGACACTGGGCTGCTCCTCTCTGGTATTTTGTACCCAGAGAGGGTGATGGGGACAAGGTGAGGGTGGTGGGGACAAGGTGAGCTCTGGTGGCACAGGATGGTCCCCGTGACCACTGCAGCCCTGGGTTCCTCGGCTCTCGCTCTCAGGGATGGGGTGAGCCAGCCCTGGAGGTGCCAGTCCCGCTCCCCATCTCTGGCCGCCGGAAAGACTCGGGTGGCCTTAGGGCTGCACCCGTGCTCAGGAACAAGAGGAGCTGGGATGGGAAAACCCGTGGCTGGTGAGGCAAGGTCCTGGCCTTCCCCCCGGGCCAGTCCCCAGGGCTCCGGGGAACACAATGCCTTTGTTTGGGACTTGGCCCGAGCAAGGAGCCCTTCCCTCGCTCAGCCCCAAAACACCAACCCTTCAAAAGGCCGGTCCTCCCCCTCCCCTTCCCCCAGCGATGCTAATGTGCCAGGCCTCTTCTCATGAACCCTGGGAGAGATCGGGCTGGTAGACAGTTTCACCACTTGTTAAATGTGTGTTTAGCGATCTTGTGAGTAGACAAGAACAAATACAAACAAGCCGGGCTGGAGAGCCCCTGCCCCTCCGCCCTGCCTGGAACGCACCAGCACCAAAGCCTTTCTTCTCTAACCACTTCAAACTTTCATTTCTTCTGAAGCCACAACAAGGCACACTTTGTAAAGCAAATGAGTAAACAGCAACTTTCAGCTTAAAAGGAAAACAAGGGGGAGGGACTGTTTTTAATTACTGGATTTTAAAAAGGGCTTTATTCGGTTAATTGCTTTCTGTTGTAAAATGCTCTCCTGCACACAGCCCCGGTTCTAGCTGCGCCGCTGCTGGCCAGATGGCACTGCAGAGAGGCAATGACAGCATGTGCCTGCGCTGCTTGGGTACTGAAGTGCCTTCAACATTCACAGACGGCACCCCCGAGCCCTCCCGGCCTCATGGAAACGACACGAGGCACCAAACCTCGCTCAGACGTGGCCGGTGGTTTGGCATGTCCAACCCTCCCCTTCCCTATCACCCCCTCCCCGTCACTTCCAAAGCATCGGCACGCACGGAAAAGCCTCGGCGGCGCTTCGTGGCGAGTTCCCGAGAGGGGCTGAGTGCTGTCAACTGCCTCGGCTGCAGCTCGTCCCCTCCCCGGTGTGGGGAGAGCCCCGACATTCGTGCGAGGGTCGAACGAACCCCTGCCCGAGCTCAGCCCCCCATCCCACCCCCTGGATCAGGGCAGGGTGATGGAGGGGAGCTGCGGGGTCTGGCGTGCGTGGAGGCACGCGGGGCTCTCCGTGCGCCGCGGCCGCGCCAGACGGATTCCGACCGCAGCCCCGAGGATCGCAGCCAGCTTCGGGAGAACACCCCGAGCCCGTGGAAACAGATGGGATTAAAAAACAGAGAGCTAAGAGGGGTGCACGGGGAGGATGTCGAGCAGGAACGCCACCAGCGAGGTTGTGGCTGTGCTGGGGACAGATGGCACAGGGAAGGGGCAGGGACAGAGAGGTGGCAGTGGGAGATTCTTCTCCAATTGGACCGGCCCCAGGAGGGGAAGAAGAGTGAGGGAAGGAAATGGAGCAGGGTGAGACCTTGGAGGCCTCACTGCACCCTGGGTGCCGCAGGGGTGTCCACAAGGCCCTGGGTGCCTCAGAGGGGGCTCAGGCAGTGCAGGGGAAGAGAGGGAGAGGTTTGTTCCCGACGTGGAGCTCACAGGAGATCACACTCCCTCCTCCCTGGCCGGCCCTCCGGGAGGGAGCGCAGGAGCGTGTGGGGAAACAGGGACACGGAGGCTCCCACTCGGTAGGGAAGGGATCATCCCCTGGCCCTTCCAGCACAGAGGAGGGGAAGTGCACATCCAGAGGGCTTCCAAAGCCACCAGCCCTCCGCCACAGAGGCCCCAGGGTCAGGGATCACGCAGAGTTCAGGGCAGAGGCGAAGCTGCAGCACTCGGGCTGGCCCGGGGTGGGGAAGCCGCGGTGCTGCCGCTCCCTCCGGCACCGCGAGCTCCTGGCTTTCCCTCCTGGCTTTCCCTCCTGGCATGGCCTCTCCCCACTCAGAGTGTCCCCTCTCCACCACACGCTGCTGTTTTCCACGCTGGCGCTTCCCACAGAACCATGAAAGTTGGAAAAGACCCTTAAAATCGAGTCCAACCATTAACCCAGCGCCGCCGCACTCTCCACTAAACCCCGAGTGCCACATCCACGTGTTTTGTGAACGCTTCCAGGGATGGTGATTCCAATGCCTTCCCACCCTTCCAGTGAAGGTTTTTTTTCCCTAATATCCAACCTAAACTTCCCCTGGCACAACCTGATGCCGTTTCCTCTCATCCTGGGAGCAGAGCCCGACCCCCTTCCCGGCTGCCCCCTCCTGTCAGGGAGTTGTGCAGAGCCACAAGGTCCCCCCTGAGCCTCCTTTTCTCCAGCCTGAGCACCCCCAGCTCCTCCTCATCCGATTCCTGCTCCGCGGAGCTGCTTTGATCAGGAAATCCCCTTTCAAAAAAACAAACGCAGGGGAGAGCAGCGACAGCCAGAGGTTCTCCGGAGCCCGCCGTGCCCGTGGCACCGGGCAGCTTTTCCTGCCTTTCCCCGAGCCCACCGCGGCGGGGGTTCGGCTCCTGCCAGCAGCCAGCAGCTGCTGCTGAATGCTCACTTTCTCTAATTGAATAGCAGGAAGTTAAATCTCGTTCCTTCGCCTTTCAGGCTGTCAGCTGGAACAATCGCCCACCTGTGGCACCACCCCGGGGATATAAATAAGGAACAAAACACAATCGCTGCCGGAGGAATGGCTGGCGTTCCCAGCAGATCTGCCGATACCGAGTGCCACCGTGCGTGCCCGCACGCGGGAGAGGTGGCGGGGCCGGGGCCGGGCACACGGAGAGCCCCGGGAAAGGCTTCCATGGGGTGGGATGCGCGGAGCACATGGCACACGGGGAGGAGCTCTGCGAGGGCTCGGGTGGCACATCCCACCCCCAGGTCACTGCCCGGCGCTCCGCTGGGCCGCTCGGTGCTCCCATCCAGCTCTGGGATTGTCCGGCAGCTGCCCCACGTCTCCAGGACAGAGTCCGGCGTGTGCTGGTGGCTCCCGAGCTGCTTTTTTTTCCCCGTTTCTCCGAGCGCTGCCAGGGCGGCTGCGAAGCCGAGAGGGAGCGAGAGCAGCTCCTTGCTGGAGCTGCGCCTCCCTCGCCGCCACCCAAGGCGCTCCCCCGCCACCTCCGGCACTCGCATCATCAGTTCACAGGCGGGCCCCCGCTCCCGCCGGGATGCTGCCGAGGCCGCGGCCGGCACAGCTGGGCTGGATCTGACAGCTCCGCACAGCTGGAAGGAGCCCAGCTGAGGACAAGGATGGAAGGGAGGATCCTCCGGGAGCGGGGAAAGGCGGCTGGGAGGGCAGCGGGAGCCACCGGCACACACACAAACGCACCCGCGCTCACACGGGCCAACGCTGTGGCTGCTGCCACAAGAGGAAATTATTAATTTGCTGGGAATAAAGTGGGCGGCGAGTCAAAAACCCATCCTTCTCCCGAAGTGGCGGAGAAGAGGCTCCCAGCCTCCCCTCGCGCCCTCCCTTTGCCTCTGTCGGGAGGGACAGGCCTGGCACACGGACACCGTGTCCCCACGGGGATGGAATGGGGACAGGCTGGGCACCGTGTCCCCCTCCCGGGATGGAACACGGCCAGGATTCACCCAGACACGGGAGTTTTGCTCCCAATATGGGATTTGTGGCATCCTGACCCTGGGGGGTGCTCCCACACCCCCGGTACCATGGCTGGGGATGCGTCCCCTTCCCTGACACCCTTTTGTCACTCCCCACGGTGACACTCAGGGCACTTCCCTGGTTGTTTTCCCACTGCTGCCACGGCCTCCCTCGAGCTCCCCGAGTGGAGCCGGGGTATTCAGGGCTCGGCAGCCTGAATGAAGCCAGATCCCTGGACACATTCCTGTGGTTGTTGCTTTTTTTTTTTTCCCCCTCCCTTCCCTTTTTCTCTTTCTTCCCCCCCCTCCTCCTCTTCTCCCTCGCTTGGCACCAGCTAAAGGATTCAAAAGGAAGCCAGGCTTGGCAGACGCGGGGGGAGGAGGGAGTGGGGAGATGAAAGAAGGCCTCTCTCCAGCTTTCTCTTCCAGTTCCCACACTCAGCCGGCGCGGAGAGCTCCTAATGATTCCCAGCCGCACCTGGAGGAGGCCGCCGAGGAAGCGGGGCCTGTTTGCACAGCCAGCAGGACAGGCCCCCCAACCGCCCCACCCGTGCCCTGTGGGGCAGCCCCACAGCCCCCCAGCCGGGTCACCCTGGGTGACAAAGTGCCCGAAGTGGCGCTTAAGGCCGCGTGTCCCACGCCACAGCTGGCACTGAGGAAAACCTTCCCGTGCCCAGCTCGGTGGGCTTCGAGCAACCCCTTCCAGTGGGGGTCAAACCCCGCAGGGATGGGTGGGTTGGGGACAGTCTGGGGGCTGTGCTGGGGCAGAGATGCCCGTTCACGCTCCCCAAACACGAGGAGGGGCACCAGGTGGCACCGGGGAAGCGGTGGCGCTGCCACTTAGGGCACGTTGGCCCATGAAGGACACCGAGGAGGGGGACAGCGGCCACCGGGTCACCTCCGGCGGCACCGCGCGGCCCTCCACGCCCTCTCGTGGCACCTGCTCAGCACCACAACTGTCCCTGTCCCCATCCCGTGGCCACGAGAAATGTCCCCCCCGTTCCCTGGGGCAAACGCCTCCCCGCCAGGACGGGTGTGAATTCCAGCACACGCAACCTTGTCCACTCGCGCTCCAATTCCCACCAGAAGTCAGCGCAGGTCAGGGAAGCCAAGCTTCCCTCACGGTGCAGTCGGAGCAGATTTTGCCTCATTTATCCTCCCTGGCATCCGCAGCTTCTCCGGGCAACCGGTGCCAGGGCCTCGCCACCCTCAGAGGGAAGAATTTCTTCCCGATATCCAATCTAAATCCACCTTTCCTCAGCTTAAAACCATTCCCCCTCATCCTGTCACTCCATGCCCTTGTCCAAAGTCCCTCTCCAGCTCTCTTGTAGCTCCAGTAGGTCCCGAACCCCTCCTTCCTCTCCTCTCCTCTCCTCCCAGGGGGGATTATGGCACAGCCCCATCCGGCACAGCGCTGCCAGCAGAGCTTTGAAGTGCAGCCCTGGTAACAGAGCCTTCGCTGCAGGAATGGGAAAATGCCAGGACAGGGAGATCTCCGCCTCCGTCGCTCGCTGGTCCGGGCAGAACGGGGAGAAAACGAGGCCGTTTTTTATAAAACGGGATCTCCAGGCTGGGGTCGGGGTGGGTTTGCTCTGCGACCCCAAGACCTTTGACCTCTCTCGTGTTGCTCCAGCCCAGTAGCCAAAGGGTTACTCCCACCGGCGTGGGTGGAAGCCGATGGCTCCCACAAGGACCAACACCAAGGGACAGCGACGATTCCCAGCCAGAGCTGGACCATGCCCAGCTCTGGGGAGGTGGAAGGTGGCTGCGTGTACCCCCCCTGACTCCTGGCCAGGGGCCAGGCGCTAAACACGAACCTTCTGGAGCGTGTCCCGAGGAGCTGGCCCAGCTCGGAGCTGCCTCTTGGCAGCGGGAGGCTCCGGCTTCCTCCGGCAGCCAGCGGGGCCGTGAGTGGCTCCGCACCCGCCCCGTTGAGTCACGGCTTCGTTGGTGGCCTCGGAGGCTCGGGGTGGCCCCGGGTGCGCTCGGGGGGGACCATTTTAGGCACCGGTGACAGAGGCATCAGCAACCACGGCTAAAAATAGCGGTGTCGAAGGGACGAGATGGTCGGGCTGCTCCAATTCTGGCACGGCCCCGCCGGTGCTGATAGCAAGTGCCCTTTGCTGGTTCTCCTGCTGCCGGGTCCCCTTATCTGTCCTTCCAGCTCCGGGTGTTTCTGTCACCCTGTCACCAGGTCCCCTGCCCTGATATTCGATCCCCCTTGGGATGGCTGCGGGTCCCCGCTCGGGGTTGTTGGCGCCTGTTCTGCCCTCCAGGAAGGATGGAAAGCTGAAGGTGCTGCAGAGGAGCTCCCACTCGGGATCCCTCCTGGCTCGGATTTGCGTGGCCCCCACACGCCGGGACCTGCAGGGGTTTCACTGCACTTCAGAGCACTCCTGGGTTTCTGCTTTCCCTCCCTAAGGAGCTGGAATCGTTCTCCATTCCCTCAGGATCGTTCATCAGTTTTGGATTCACCATCCTAGGAAGTGTTCCAGGCCAGGCTGGATAGAGCTTGGAGCAACCTGGCATAGTGGAAGATGTCCCTGCCCATGGCAGGGGGGGGCACTGGTTTCAAGCTCCCTTCCAACCCAAACCAGTCTGGGATTCTGTGTTTCTGCCATGGTGATGGGGAAACTGAGGCAGGGAGGTGTCACGACTTCCCTGGTGCGCATGGAGGACCACGAGAGCAGAGTCCACTTTCTGCCTGACCTCCCTGCCGTGGCCATCGGGGGTGTCCCACCCTCACCCAGACACCCCCCGAGTTGTCGGGGTTAAATCCCGGATTCGTCACGAGAAGCAGCTCCCGCTCTCGAGGGCTGTGATTACCTCGGGAACATCTGTGCTGACAATCGCTGAGTGGCAGCACAATTCCCACCAGCTCTGCCTCCGCCCCCTCCTCCTCCGCGGGCTTCCTTTCAAAGCACGCTCCCTGCAAAGCCCTGCCGTGCCTGAGGACGGGAAAAGCTTGGAAAACAGGCAGCGGAATCAAAACCTCGGCCTTGCAGCAAAGCCGAGCCAGGCATCCCAAACCCACCTGCACAAACCTCCCCCCGACCCTCACCCTCACAATCCTCGGGGTGGTCGTTGCAGCTTCTGGCTTTGCCGTGGACATCCCAACCTGCCAGCACTGGCTGGACCCACCTGGACTTTCCCTGGTGCGTCACAGGCTGGAATCTGTGCTGGAATTTGATTTTTTTTTTTTGTTTCCCCCCCCCTCCAGGCATCTGCTGGAAGAACCCAGCAGGATTGGGGACGGGCTGGGGGAAGGAATTCCAGCGAAGAAGCAGGAACAGCTCTGCTGAGGGCCATCCATCCCTTCAACGAACACCCCTAGCAGGGATGCTGCCCCGGGGCCCTACGGACATTCCTTGGCTATATTTGGTGATGGATGGAGAATTTGTTGCTTCCCCTCAGCCCATCTGTTCCCCTCGTTGGCAGGGAGGAGCCAGAGCCGCAGTGTCGCTGCTCGGATGGAACCGGGACTTCAGCGGCCATAAATCTCCTCTGTCGAGCCTTTGCTGCCTCCCACCTGTTGGCTGGGAGAAGATCAAGTCGACAAAAGTCTCCTGCCAAAGCTGTATTTTTACCCAGGGCTTCATCACGAGCCCAGGTGCCCCCAAAAGCCGCTCACGAAGCCGAGGGAGGCAGTGGTACCGCGGCACATCCCACCCCTGGAATCTCACCCCTCCCACAGGTCTCCAGTCCCCAAAGTAGGTGCTTTAATCACGTTTTCTGAATCCCTTAAACCCCAAAAATCCCCTTTTTTTGCCTTCTTTTCGCCCCCACCCCATCCCCATAATAAAACCTGGGAGGTCCCAAGCAGGGAGCTCGGACCCTGCACCAAGGAGCCGAACGCTCGTTGTGAGAACGGAGGGAGCCGGGCTGGGACCAAGGCGGTTTATTAGGGAAAAACACCCCGAGGGATTCCATTAACGGGGCCAAAAAAACCCACCGGAGAACAATGAAGTGAAACCCACAGCAACAACACACAGCAGGAAAAGTCCAGTTGTCAGCCAGGACAGCACGAGAGCCCTGACCCCGCTGGCCCACGGGAGCCGATCCTGGGGATGCTCCCCAGCCCGAGGGGACACGAGGGAAGCAAAGAAGCAGCAAGTCCTCGTCTTCCAGTTGTGGTGATGGAAGAAGGGGAAAAAAAAACCCAAATGAAACAGAGGAAGCCACGTGGATAAAAGCAAAAAGGGGGCAGCCATGGTGGGAATGGAAAATCCAAAATCCTCCCCGCTCGGGAAGGATTCGGGGAGGTCTGGCTCGCCCAGGGCCCCACATCTCCCAGGGAGCCCCTAAGCTGCGCTGGCAGCAGGAGGACCCGAAGCAGGGTCACTAAAACCCTGTCCCCAGCTCCCTGAGTGCCTCAAGGCCCAGAGAGGCAGCAGGAACCTGCGAAAATCCAGAGTTCTGCCCCAAAACCACAGCCCGTTGCTTCCCCGGAGCTATCAGCACTCCCAGCCAGGGCACCCACCTCCTCCTGCCAGCCCAGCCCTGCCAACACCAACATCACCTCTGGATCACCCCACGGACACATCCCCCTGTGCCCCATCCCCCTGGCACCGTGCCCCGCTCCCGAGGGCTGGCTGGATCCCGTTCCTCCTGCAACATCCTCTCCCCCGCACAAGCCAGGCTTGGCTGGGCTTCCACCATCTTCAGGAAACACCTTGGAGATGTTTACCCCGAGACCAGGCTGTGCTCCCCGTCCCAGCTGCCAGAAAGGTCTCTGAGATCCAGTTCAGATCCCGAAATCTCCGGGTTCAGCATTAAAAAAGATGAGACCTTTCTCCCAACCCGAGCGCTGGCGGATGCGACGCTCGGAAATTCATTTCTCCCAAGATGTTTTCGTTGCTCTGTTTGGATTTTAGACCTTCCTCCGAGGTGTTTGTCACCCAGATGTGACAGCTAACAGTCTCAAAGAATGTTTTTGGGGGGGGAAACAAAGTGCAATTGGCTTTTCACTGCCAGAGCAGGATTTAGTGCAATGAGAAAAACCTCCCGAGCCACTGAAGGCATCACCAGCATGGTTATTTCTGTGTTCCTCAAAAAGGGGTGATGGCTCCAGCTCCAGCCTCGCTGTTTGAGCTGAAACTCCCCTGGAAAGAGCCAGACACACAGCTCAGGAAAAAATATCAACCCGTGGAGTTTGTAGAAAACTGATAATATCGAGCAACCTTCCCGCTCAGCCATGGGGGGTCGTGCAAAATAAAAATAAAGGGGGGAAAAAAACCCCACGAGGATGAAAAATTCACAAGGAAGAAAAATCCAGAAGGAAGAAAAACCCAGAAGGAAGAAAAACCCACAAGGAAGAAACACCCACAAGGAAGAAACACCCACAAGGAAGAAACACCCACAAGGAAGAAACAATCTTCACATTTTTCCTCCTTCGGGACGGGGCTTTGAGCAGAAATGTCAGCGTGATTTTCACACCGGTTCCTCTCCGATTGATTTCCCCCATCCTGGTTTTTTTTTTTGTCTTTTAATCAGAGATTTGGTTCTCTCCCAGCATCGCTAACGGAGGTGTCTATTTTAGGAAACACCAGAGGTTTTGAGAAGCTGAGGAGAAAAAGATTATCAATTCGTACGGGCTCAGCCTGGAAAGGGAGGGGGAAAAAAAATCCTTTAATTGAAATCCCCAGGCTGAAATTCTCTGCGGATTTACCTAAATGGACTTCAGATGATGTCCCTAATATATCAGGGCCTGCTTTTTAACTTCATTCAAGCCCTGGGCATGTGTCTGCAGCCCCTGGACAAGCTGGGCTTTGGATGCCTGGCTGAGATTATTGGTTTTGAGTGCTAAATCATGCAAGTGTGAAACCCAAATATAAAAACCTGGGCCAACAATACACTGGCCCCAAAGCTCCAAGCAGGAAACAGGATTTTTGTTGTTGTTGTTTTTTAAATATGTCAAGTATTTGTTTGTATTTTTCCAAATTCAAGCTGGCAAAATCTTGGTGAAAGGACAGGCTTGGAGTGTTTTCTGGTTGGGGAGCAGCAGCTGGGGCTGTGCAGGAACAGTATCACGGTTTAATTCCAGTCAAAAGGGACAAAATCTTGTTTTCAAAGCCGCTTGGAAGGTTTTTTGGGGGTGCTCCCAACTTTCCAGTTCAACAGTTCAGCCTGAACATTTGCTTGGGAAGCCAGAAGGCTTTGGGAGTCACTCGGGGTTTTAAATAAATAGGTTAAACCTGCCTGGCACAAAGATTCCACACGGGGCAGCCCCATCCTCGAGGGGTTTTGCCTGAAGCGAGCGCAGAGCTGGGAAAACATCTCCTGGCAATGGAGGAGCCTCCAGTCCCACGAGGAACGGGGCCAACGCCACCAGACCCCGATGAACAGAGGCACCGAGGAGGCTTTTCCTCCCCTCTCTCCCTGCCCCTGACTGGGGGATGAACTCCCACTCCCAGCACGAAACTCTCCCCGCACCCCACGGCCCATGGGATGCTGTGGGACCACCCAGCCCCTCAGTTATTTGCTGTTGGGGGTCTTCTGCTTCTCCTGCGCCGGCCGCTTGTGCTTCTGGGCCACGCCGTAGGGGACGTGGGCGGCCACGGTGCCCATCTCCTGCGCTCCCTCCACGTGGAACATCTGGTCGTCGAAGAAGATGTGGGGTCTGATCTTCCTGAGCAGCGGCCCCTTGGGAGCCCCGGCCAGGAACAGAGCCTCGTCCGTCTCCAGGCCCCAGCTGCGCAGAGTCTTTAGGGCCCGAGCCCCCGAGCTGGCCGCGCTCCGCGCCGTCACCAGGTACGTGCGGATGGGGCACTCCAGCCGCAGCCCCTTGGAGTAGAACTTCTTCTGCAGCTTCCCCAGCGCCTCCAGGAAGCCTTTCAGGGGGCCCTGTGGGAGCGAGGAGATGCCTCCGTGTCATCCTTCCGATCCCAGATGTGCTGGATGACCCCTTCGCCCCTGTGAGCCCCCCAAAAATGACCCCACGGCCACCCCCTGGGCCAGCAGCTGCTGCCCTACCCCACCTCGCGCCCCGCCCTGGCTCGGTGCCACAGTTGGGAGCATCCCCACGAGGGCTGCCTCTCTCCCAGAGCCTTTTTCCTGCCTTCAGCCCAGCTCTACCTGTGCCAGGGGCTTGTTCTCGTGAGCCTTTTCGTGCTCGAAGAACGTGTCCAGCCCGTGAGCCTTCACGATCTGCTCCGACTCATCCGAGAAGAGCACGGCGTCGCCGTCGAACGCCACCCGCAGCTGCTTCTCCGACACCTCCAGGTCCCTGCTGGGGCTGAAGATGGTGGCTGCAGCGATCCCTGAGGATGAAGCAAGAGGCCGCGGTTACCCCAAGGATCCCGTCCTCGTGGCTCGGCCGCTGAGGAGCGGAGACGAAACACGACGGGCTGGGAGCAAAACGCCGCGAGGGAACGCGCCCCGAGACCTTCCACGGGCAAAAACAAAGCCCCGGATGACAAATCACCCTTTGCAGAGGGGAATTAAGGAGGAAAAACGCCGCCTTTGCCTCGGGAGAGCCGTGGAGCTGGAGGAAAGGCTCATTTCTATGGAAACTGGAGGCTCTTTGGAGCATGGGGGATGCGGGGCGAGGAGAACCCGAAGCGCTTGGCGGCTTAGGGACATGGGTATTGGAGAGATCCTTCCTGGGATCAACCCCCTGAGGGCTTCAGGCTCCCCCCGCTGCCCCACCCCGAGCTGGACCCCAGACTCACCCTCTTCAAGGGCCCCACTCACTTTCTCGGCGTCGGAGGAGAGGTAGAGGTTGGTGTGGTAGGCCTTGAGGTAACAGATGGGGCTGTTCCCTCCCGTCATGCAGAACCTCTCGATGAACAGATCTGAGGGCAAAGAGGGACCCCGGGCTGAGCCTGGCTGCCCCCCCAAACCCAGCCTTGCTGCTGGAAGGACCGGGGTTAATTTTGGTTCTGCCAGAACCCCTCTCCCACCAGCCAGCACCTGCTCAACACCCGGAAAATCTGGGAGAAACGGGGAAAAACGGGAGAAAACATCTCCTTTCCGTGGTGCCGAGCAATGGCACCACCCAAAAGCCACCAGGGACAGCTTTGTCCCCATCTTACCGTAGTGGTTGATGCTGTTGATCAAGCGAACCCCAACCTGGGCGTGGTTGTTGGTCATGAGGACGATGTCGAAGAGCTCCTCGCTGTCGGGGTAGAGCTCACGGAGCTGAGCGTTCACCGCCTCCAGCGCCTGCAGCACCCCGGGGACAGGGGGGTGGGTGTCAGTGAGCCCCCCCAAGGCGTGGCCCTGACCCCTCTCCCACCCAGAAAAATACTTCTGGTCACCAAATCCACGGATCTGGTCAGCCCCAGGTGTGACCCCGACCCCTTCCCATCACCAAAACGCTCCCGGTCACCAAAACGCCGACCCCGGCTACACCCCGAGCCAAGCTGACGTCAACTGGGAAAAAATGGGTTCATTTTTGGGGGGAAAAAAACCTCACCTAGCTACTCTTCTGTTTTCAAACACGAAAGGTTTTGAGTTATTAAATGAGGATAGATTAGCTCCAAGTTGCAGATCAGTGTTTTTCAAGCAATCAGAAGTGAGTCTGGCCCCACAGAGTTGATTCATTTATTCATTGGGAATGGGGTTCCAGCACCCAAAACTGCTCTAACTGGGGCAGCAGTGAGAAAATATCTTTCCAGCTCGAAATGCCTCAATTTCAACACGCCAGAATTAGAAATTGGCTGACTCGGGAGCAAGGCTAAACTCAGCCAATTTACAAGAATAAATAAATTGTAATAATAATCCTAATTTTTATAGAAAAAATAAACCAAACAATTCCCTAAAGGGAAACTTCAAACACCATCCAAGGAGATGATTTGCTCAATTCTTGCGCTCAAGATGGAAAATCCAGCCCTGGAAGCAGCACATCGCTTGCTGGGAGGGTTTTTTTGCCCTCTGTTTGCCCCGTGGCTCCATCCCTCTCGCCCCACTGCTCGTGTCCACCCCGGCCCCACACGAGCTCTGCCGTCTCCCCCAAAATTTTTGGGGGCCGCGGCGCCGCGGCCGCTCACCTTGACGAAAGGGAAGGCGGCCCCGGGGAGGAAGGGCTCGTTCTCGTGGTCCAGCTGATATTTCACGTAGGCCTCCACCCCCTGCTCCGTGTAGATCTTCTGCTCCTCCTCCATGCGGAACAGCGCCCGCGAGGACACGGCGATGGTGATGGCGTTCTCGGGCTTTGGCTGCGGGCAGAGAGGGGAAATTAGGGAGGCAGCCCCCGCTCCCAGCCCGGGGATGGTGTCTGTTCTCTCCCAGGATGAGAGGCCACGGGGTGGGTGACACCTCTGAAGCGATTTGGAGAACAACGGAGCAACCGCTTCGACAGATGAAGCCCCGATGCTCCGTCCCCACACATTTGGGACACCTCAGATCCCACTGCCAAGCCCTCCCAGCTGCAAACAGGCTCCCAGAACCCCGGCAGAAGGAATTGGGGTGGCTTTTCCCACACACCCCCCTCTCCCAGCCAGGAAAAAGCCGCGCTCCTGCGGCTGAGCCGGATCCGCATCCCGTGACGCCGTCCAGATGTGACAAACAGCCCGGTGCCAGCTCAGCTCCTCTGAATGCTCCATGCGGTTATTGTGGGTGGGAACGTGACAAACAGGTGGTGCAAGCGAGGATTTATGAGTCACTGTTATTAATGTTCGAGGGCTCCATCCAAAATCCAAACCCAAAACCCTCCTCCAGCTGAAGGCGCCTCCGGAGGGACTCGGCAGGGACGGAGGGGACAGCGGGAAAGTCGAGCTCATCTCGACCCCCCCCGCCCGTCCTCGCTCTCCCCTTGGAGGGCAGGGAGGGTGTTAATCCCCGTCACTCACTCGCGAGCACAAAAATAAGTTAATTACTGAGGGCCAGTGAGAAATCCTGGCTGCCAGGACAGCAAATCCTACAGAGGGACAGTGGCACAGCGAGCCCTGTCCCCTAGAGGGGAGTCCAGGGAGCAGGGCAGGGCTCAGGAGCTCCCTGGATGACTCCCTGTGAAATCCAGGCCGTCAGCACTGCAGGAACACCTCGTCCCCTGCTCCCCTGTGATTTCCAGGATCCTCTGTGCCATGTTACCCGTGAGTAACCCTCTGGCAATGCCACTTGCCCTGGGTGGAGGGTGCTTCCTCCAGCTGCTCCGCACACCCGGCTGCTCCAAAGTTCAAGGTCCCACCCTGCCTAGGGCTGAACTTTACGGGGAGCAGCAGCCTGGCAAGGCCGAGCTGCCCCATCCGCACCGGGGATTCGCTCCCGGCAGGGCTGGGCTCGCCCTGGGGCTCGCTCTGACCCCAGCTCCACCCAGGGATGAGTCAGTGGGAGCCTTCACGCCATTCCCAGCACCAGGTCCATCCCAGGCACCTCTCCCAAAGGCTGCATCCGTCCCCAAAATCCCCCCAAATCCCCGGCAAAGCGATTAAACAGCGGGCGATTAGGACGAGATGCAGATTAGCTCGGGCTGAGAGCATCGCCGCGGCCACAGGGATCCCTTTCCCACCGAGTTTGCGGGGAAATCAGATCCCCCTCGGAAGTGGCTCTTTTAGGAAAGCCAGGGAACAACCCCCAGGACCTGACCCACGGCACCAGCACCGCTCCAAGTGAGCCACAGCCGGGTCCCCCCGAGGAGCGTCAGCTCCGAACTGGTCACAGGCCAAGCCTCGGCACTTCAGCTCATTAATTAATAACCCTGGTGTCATGGGCCATTTATTAGCTGAAAATATGAATAACTCTGCGAGGTCTCGGGACATCCGGCCATTAGCTGGAGTCCTGCTGCTCCGTCCTGCTCCCGAATCCCCGAAGTGTTGGGTACATGGGAAAGCTCCCAGGTGTTTGCTCCCCGATCCTGGAGCAGGGGCAGCCCTGGAGGGAGATTCCCAGGAGAGAAAACAGGGTCAGCAGCCCAGATATAACACCCAGGCGTGTTCGAGGGGGGTGAGAGGGATGTTTGGGGCCACAAGCCGAGCGGGGTGCCCAGAGGGAATTTCCATCTCCCTCTGCCCCGGCTGCTCAAGGTCCCTTCCCCGCCTTCCCAAAAGGCTCCAGCCCTCCGGGAGGTTCATTTAAGAGGCAATAAACACAGCAATAAAAACAACCCTCAGCTCCAGGCCCGACTCTGCCCCGGCGTGGGCCGCCGGAGCCGCGGGTGCCTTGCGGGCTGGGAGCCTCTGGGAACGGGACCTGACGGATCCCGCCGAGGAAGATTTGCACCTTTCGGAGCACTCGGGGCAGGGAAGTCTCACCCGGGTGCTGAGGCAGCTCCCGGCTCCGGCTGGGCTGGAACGGGCCCCGCTGTTCTCTGGGAAATGCTGACATTTGAAAAACGAGGCGATTCTGCGCTGCGAGGAGGGATCTGCATTTTGACATTTCTTTGAAGTGGAGGTTTTCATTTGGAAGCGTTCCCTCCTCGAGGTTGTTTGGATGCCTCTCCGTCCCCATTAGCGCTGCAGATGGTCATTACGGCGCTCAGAAACGAGCTTTAAAAAGCCTCAGGAACCGCAGCACCTCAAATCCTCCGTCCGAGCGCTGCGAACAACCCACCCAACCCCGCTTTTCCCCAGAAATTGGGGTTTTTTGAGGCAAACACCCTTCTTCTGTAACAGGAAATGTGTGCATGGGAGGGGTCCCACGCCCAGTCCTGGCTGGGATGGATTTGATCCCACAGCCCCCATCCCACCACGGCCTCCTGCTCCGGCTGCCCCAGCCCTGGAGGGTTCGGGCTGAATCACAAATTCTGTTTTCCCCTCAGAGCAGCATCCAAGGTCAGCCAAGGTCAGCGAAAGCTCATCCAGCACAAGCCCAGGCTCCGCTCAGCCGAATCCGACTGAATTTGCTGCCTGGGGATTCGTGGCGAGCTCCTCTCCCTTCCCATGGGAAGGTCAGATCCAGCCCCCTCCTGAACCTCGAGCGAGAGGTTAACGATGGGTTTGAGAGGAGTGTGAGCGGGGAAGGGTGGGGGAAGGTCCCAATCCCAATCCTGGGTCCATCCCTGGGGTCAGGGACAGCCAGGGACATGTCCCACCAGCCCAGCCCTCCGAAGAGGAACATCAGCCCCTGGCACGGCTCCAGGTGGTCCACAAGGTCCAAACCCCACCTCAGAAGTGTAAATGACCTTTCCATCAGGCTCCAGCTTCATGGAGTGCAAACCCCACCCCAGACCCCAAACCCCCCTCAGTTTTGGGGTGAAGGGGGATTTCAGGAGTCACTAGAAACAGCCCAATTTCCCCCCTGCAGACCCAACAGCTGGCAGCCTTTAAACCACTGCTCTAATCAGCTGTAAATCCCCAGCAGCCCCCCGAGGATTAGAGGCAGACATTTGGAAATCCCACAGGCTCCCGGGACGTGCAGCGGGACCGTGGCCTCCCACCCACGAGAGCCACAGGTGCCCCGAGGGCCACCCAACCCCAGCAGCTTCACTGCCACCCCCGGAGGCCACCACAGGCAGGAGTGACAGTGGGGACCCCACTCTGCACCCCTCGATCCTTTTGCACTGCCTGGGGCTGGACCCGGCTCCATCCTAAAATCCTTCAGGAATTCTGGCAGCTCCGGGCACTTCCCTGGATGCTGCATAAGACCAAATTCTTGTGATTCGTTCGATATTCAGAGGTGGATTTTGGTCACGGAAAGGGAAGAGGAAGGGGTTTGCTCCGGGGTCAAGCATCCCAAAAATCAGGCACACGGGGGGGGACGGATGGGTCCCGAATGGGTGCCCAGAGGAAGGGAGCCAGAAGGAAACCAGCTCCCCCTGACCCCTCTCGGTGTCACTGGAGAGGCTGGGGGACATTTCCAGCATTGCTGAAGGGTGACAGGTCTCATCGCTGACCTCCCTGGCAGGAGCGGGGCCGGAGCGGCCGTGGGAAGAGCTGGGATCCCTGCAAAGCAGGAATGCCTCGATAACCCCTTCCCAAAATCACCTTTTCTCCTGTCACCTCGCGGCTCCCGCAGCTCTCTCCTGCTCCTGTTTGGCCAAGGGGACAGACGGACCCAGCACACCCAAGGGGACAGACGGACCCAGCACCCCCGAGGGGACAGACAGACCCAGCATCCCCAAGGGGACAGACAGACGACACCAAACCCCATTTCCCGAAGGAACCCCAGGCTCCTTCAGGACCCATCCGTCTCCCTCGTGTGC
Organism: Mohoua ochrocephala; assembly: GCA_013398855.1. Lineage (NCBI taxonomy): Eukaryota > Metazoa > Chordata > Aves > Passeriformes > Acanthizidae > Mohoua > Mohoua ochrocephala. The sequence continues at coordinate 178,058 of VZTA01026727.1, forward strand.
CTGATTTTTGGGATGCTTGACCCCGGAGCAAACCCCTTCCTCTTCCCTTTCCGTGACCAAAATCCACCTCTGAATATCGAATTAATCACGGGATTTTGGTCTTCTGCAGCATCCAGGGAAGTGCCCGGAGCTGCCAGAATTCCTCCCGAGCCCCCTGCTCGGGATCAGATTAAAGTTCAGGGCGACGGCCGGGGTGGTTTTGAGTTTTCCAAGAACATTACACTGCGGAAAAGCGCCCCGCAGCCATCCATCACATCAGGGCCGACAGCTGCCTGGCCGTGTGAGGGCAGCTGAGCCGGCTGCCCGCGGGCACGGGGCCCCCAGCCTGCCCCAGCAGAGGGGGCACAGGGCCTGGCATCATCCCCGGAGAGGGATGGCACAGCCCAGCCGCGGGATCTGAGCGCCGGGACCTCGCGGTTTGCAAAGCACATCGCCGCCCCCGTGCCTCAGTTTCCCCCGCTGGACAGCAGGGATGGGTTACCGGACAGCGAGCCGGCCGCGAGGAGAGGAAGAGGAGGAGCCTGGGCTGCCATCCATGGACGAAGCACGGCGTGAAAGACAAGGAGCTGCATCCCGCCACCCGGCCGGGCTGTCCCTCTCCTCTGGGAAGGGCAGGGACAGGAGCGACGTGAGCTGGCAGCGGCTCCAGGAGCGGGGGTGGCGGTCGGGGGTCCCCTCCCCATGTGAGGGCCTGGAAATGTCCTCTCGTGGAGAGGTCACACGCAGAGCTGTGCCACGGAAGGTGCCAGCTGTCACCAAGGTCCCCCATCTCGCCGCTGGCAGCGCCTCTGCCAGAGCCCCAGGTTTTGGGGGTGCCAGAACCCCAGGTTTTGGGGGTCCCACAGCCCCGAGGGTGGCGGTGACTGTGGCTGGGGGGGGTTCTCAGGCTGCAGGGGCAGGGCCAGCCCTCCCCGGGCACAGCCCCCGGTCCTGCCGGGCTGCCAGCCCCGCTCTCCCGCTGCTATTCCGGGACACGGCCGCACTTCCAGGCGCTCCCGTGTTTAAAGCCGGCAGGCTCAGCCCTCGTTAGATAACACAGGCTGTCCCTCTAATCTCCCGGAGCAGGCGAGCCTGGCAGGGGCAGCTACACCCCTGTGACACCCCGGGCAGGGATTCGGCTCCTGGGCTGTCCCCCGGCTCTGTCAGTGCCACCCCTCCTGGCCCTGGCAGGGCCTCCCGCCTTGGCGCAGGGGACGGGCAGCTCATGGGGCACCGGGCAGCTCTGCAAGGACACCTCAGCCCGGGAGGGACCCGGGAGCACCGCAGGGAGCTGCAGGAACCCACAGAGACCGGAGGGATCCGGAGAGACCCCAGGCGAGCAAGGGTAACCCAGGGATGCCACGAAGGAGTGGGAGCGCCTGGAGAGAGCCAGGGCATCCCCAAGGACCTGGATGGAGGCAGGGGGTGAAAGAAACACCAGAGACACCGTGGGGGACCTCACAGAGCCTGGAGGAGATGGGGAACATGGAGACACTCAGGGGGACCCCAAAGCACGTGGAGGAAATGGGGCACCGGGAGGGACCCCGGAGAGCCTGGAGGAGATGGGGCACCCACAGACACCCGGGGGGGTTCCACGGGGGAATCCAGAGAAGATGAGGCACCCAGGAGGAGCCCGCAGAGCCTGCAGGAGATGGGATGCCCGGAGAGCCCCGGAGGCACTCGCAGGAGATGGGGCAGGCGGGGCGGGGGTTATGCCCGGAGGGGCGAATCCCCCCGGGGCAGGAGGGAGCGCTGCGCGGCACCTCGGGGGCTCTCACCGATTTGGGCTTCTTCTTGGGGGCGAGGTTGTCGTAGAAAGCCTTGGCTTCATCCCAGGGCCTCCCCGGCGCCCCGGCGGGGCCCGGCGGCTCCATAGCGCGGCGGCTCCGGGGCACCGGAGGCACCGGAGGCACCGGAGGCTCCGGTCCGTGCGCGGCAGCGGCTCCGAGCGTCCCGGGAGCTCCCGGAGCCGGGGCCGGCCCGGCGGAACGAGCTTTATAAGGCATCCCATGAAGCTCCGGGGTTTCAGTCCACCGGGACACGCATTAACCTCTTCGGGACCGAGCGCTCCTCGCCGCCGCCGCCGCGCTCCCCCCGGCGATACCGGGGAGCTGC
>VZTA01026727.1:196019-214477 GCA_013398855.1 Mohoua ochrocephala
CCCAGGGACCGTGTCCCCCTCTCCGTGACACCCTGTGGGACAAATCCCACCTCCCGCAGTGACCGGGAGGGACAACAGCCCAAGGTGGTCCCCAGAGTGCCCCGAGTCAGCCCAGCCACGGCCGCCTCCTTCCCCAGCGCCCCCGCAGCTGCAGACTGGGAGGACTGGGAGGCTGCTGGAGGCCGTGGCTGGCTGCCCCTGGCCGGTGCCTTTGCCGGCAGATGGCCCTGTGACACCGCGACAGCGCAGCCACGCTGGCCCCACTCGTGCCAAGCCGACCCTGGGGGCACCCACTCGGCCTCGCATCCCCCCCCCGCGCAGCCCCCCGAGCTGGGGGAGACCCCCGCAGGGCAGGACCCCGGGTCGGCCCTCGGCTGGGGCTGTGTCACCCCCCAAGGGGACCCCCGGGGCTCTCCCCACCGTGTGGCACAGGGCCGAGTCCCCGCGGTTTGGTGTCCTGCCAGCGCCCTCCTTCCCGCCGCCTTTCCCGCCTGGCTCAGGGGCAGCCGCCGGCACTGCTGACCCCCCCTCTGCCCTGCGTGTCCGGGGGGGGGACAACGGGCACCCCATGGGTGACACCACGGACCCAGAGCCTCGCGCAAGGCGACTCTGGCAGGCTCTGCCTCAGTTTCCCCACTCTCCATGGGGCAGGGTCCCCACGGCCCCCCGAGCTCTGGACCCCTCTGGAACTCCTCAGGGTGCCACCGTGGGGACACCCATCCCACCCACCTGCAGCGCAGCTCAGCCCCCGTGTCCCCAAACCTCCATGGACCCCCCTCTCCAGGCACAGGGCTGCACGAGGAGGGGACAAAGAGGGGGGACAGCCCCCAGCCCTTTGGGGACTGGCATTTCCTGGGCCCGGTGCCAGGATCCAGCCGGGCACGGCCGGGTTTGCCGCCAAATCCGCCGAACTCCCGCGCGGGGCGGGCCGGGGACACGCTCTTGCACAACCCTCGCCAACAGCTCCTTTTATTTTTAGGCTCTTGCAACATTTGACTTTGCCACAGCCGCCTGAAAAGCTGCCAAGGCCTCGGATGGGCCACGGGCTCCCCAACGTCCCGCCCCGCTCCCGAGCCGCTCCACGCCCCGGCCGTGCCTCAGTTTCCCCGTTAGTTCCTTCGACCCACCAGCCCTGCGATGGCAGCGGCGGCAGCGATGCCAACCCAGCCCCGCTGATCCCGAACGGACCCCGAGGGCCCCGTTAAGTCCCCCCGGTGCTCCCCAGCACGAGGATCCCACCTGGGAGCTGAGGATGAGGCCGGGACACGGCTCAGCGCGGTGGCCGCAGCTGCCGCGTGTCTGCAGGAGCCGATGTCCCCAGGTGACGCCGTCCCCCAGATGGTCCCCGGCCCGTCCGAGGAGCGTCCCCGCAGTGTGGGAACCGGGCTGGGAAGAGCCGGGACAGCGTCACCACCCGGGACCTCCAACAGGAGTCAAGGGACAGCCGGATCCTTTAAAGCCACCAGCGAGCACGGGCACAGACACCAGCTGGTCACCGGTGCTGGGAGAGGTGGCAGCTGTGTCCCGGTGTCCCAGCGCTGGTCAGGTCCTGGCACAGAGCCCATAACGTCCCCGCCGTGCTGCCCCTTGCTTGTGAAGGGAGGGATGAGGCCAAACTCGTGCCACATCCCAGCCCCGGCTGTCCCCAGGGTGGCACCTCTCGGGGCAGAGCGGGTGGCGCATCCCACCCCGGCAAAGAGCAGCGCTGCAGGGATGAGACATTTCCTGTGGGATGAGCGGATCGGAGCCGTTTAGAGCCAAAACGGGGCGAGAAAAGGGAACCGAAAGCGAAGCGCAAGTCCTCGATCATCACAGACACATCTGAGCTCAGAGCTCCGGGGACAGCGGCCACCCCTGTGGGCAGCAAGTCAGGGGCAGCTCGGTGGGGGGCTGCTGGAGCAAACAATGGGATGCAGATGAGGAGGGGCTGCCCCTGCACCTCTCGCTGCTGGCCGCGAGGATTTGGGCTGCCACGGTGCCAGGGGGACCCCTGGATCTGCCTCTGCTCCGCCTGGCACCAGCCCTGCCAGCAGCCCGGGACAGGAGCACCGCCAGTGTCCAAGGGAGGGGACTGCCCCGAGGGCTGGCAGTGCCACCGGGATGGTGCCCCGTCCGCAAGGACACGGAGCTCCTCCAGCTCAGGCTCTCGGCTCGATGCTCAGCCAGACCAGGGTGCCGAGGACTTTAATTGATGGCGAGCCAAGCCACGCCGGGCCTGGGCTGTTTTCTAATCCCAGTGTAATTAATGACCTTATCTTTGGCCAAAGCCATTTAGATTAAGTGGCTGGTGTGATGGGCTCGGCGGCTCCGGCTGCACAGATGGAAGAGCCGCGTTTGTCTGGGGATTAGCGGAGGGCAGATGGAGCCAAGTGCCATTCCCCATCCCCAAACCTCCCGGCACTGACAGCAGCCTGAAACCTGAGACCACAACAACTTTCTCAGCGAGCCCTGGCTGGGACTGGCGAGCGATTCCTGCATTGTTTGTCCCTTCTGCAGGGCCCAGAGCAGCAGGAGGAGGAGCGGGAGCCGGTGCCAGCACCAGGAACTGGTGTGACCCTGCCAGGAGCTCGATCCCAGCCCCTGCTGGAGACCTTCAGACAGCAGAGGACCAACACACCGAGGACAGGAACCTCCCTTGGAGAGCAACCCACGGCAGGGATGCTGCCCTGGCTCTGCTCAAATGAACTTTTGTGTCCTCGGTGACAGCCTCACCTCTCCAAGGAAGAAAACTCACCCGTGTCGTGGTGCTGGCAGGATCAGGGCAATGCATCCTCCTTCCCACACCCTGTTCACCTGGGAGCTGCTGCCCTCAAACCAAGGGGGGGAAAGGCCTGGGAGCCCCTGGCCCGCCCTGCTCAGCACAGCCCATCCTGAGCAGGCTCCTGAAGAGAACAGGCTGCCGTGGAGGAGGAATAACATGTATCCGTGGGGATAACAAAGTTCATATTAAACCGATTAAGGATATTTAATCCATTTCTAACACTGTGGACATCTGACTGCACTCAGGAGCCGGAGCAGATAATCCCAGCCCTCCTTCCCAGCGATGCCGGCCCGGCCTGGGGACATGACTCAACATCTCAGAGCCGCCTGTCACAAACCAGCTCAGCACTCGGGTGGTGAACGGGGGCTTCATTCCCCACTCCCACTTCGCCCATCCAGGCCTGGAGAAGGCAATTCCACGCCGTGACCTCGTGGCCGTGTGCTGCAGCGCTGAGCTGAGCCCACATCCATGGGTTGAGTCAGCATGGATGGCAAACAAGTCTGGGCTGGAGAAAAGGCTCAGGGGGTGTTGCACAGCAACACCATGGTGCCCAGCATTCCAAAATCGGTGCCCAGCTCTGCCCCAGCGCCAAATTCCCAGCTCTTCCCTGCACGTTCCCTTCAGTCCGAGCTCCGGCACCCCCAGCACAGGGCCCGAGGAGCCGCCCCACGGAGCGCCACGGGAATAATTCCGTGCCGAGAAACACAAACCGGAGGTTTAATCTAATCCCCACCAAAGCAGGAATCTCCAGAGCCCGCGCCGGCAAATCCACCCACGCAGCCCTTCCCTGGCAGGATGAGCCCCTGGCTCTTGCCACATGGCGCAGCACAAGGGAAAAACTCGTGCTCTTAACCAACCCCAAAGCCTCCCAAGGTTTGCGTGTGCCAGGAGAATCCCAAAGGCCCTGGAAAGGCTGTCCTGGTTTCACCAGAGCGGCATTCCAGGCACAAACGGCGCCGGCATCCTCCAGGAACGCCGGGACACCAAGTGCCTGCCGGACACGGCACCAGGAATTTGCTGCTCAGTAGCTTGGATTCAAATTCAGGGCCGGTTCCCTGTGCCAAACCACAGTGTAACCCCCCGGGAATTCTGCCTTAACTAGGACAGGCTCATCTGTTGCAAACTCGATGAGATCATTCCCAAGTTCCTGTTTAACAGGTGCCAGCTCCTCCTGCACCTGCTGTGTGCACAGGGCTCCCTGCCCCCACCACGCTGGGAACATCTGCTCAGCTCCCTCAGGAGCTGTGGAAAAGGTGACTGGGAGAAGGAAGCAGACCTGGATCTCCTGCCCCGTGCCCAGAGCAGGGAACAGGGGCCAGGTGGAATCAGAGAGCAAGGAAACCTCGCTTGTTAACAGGGAGGGGGAACCTACAATAATCCTGCAACTTTATTTGCATATAAAAGAGCAACAAAAAAAATAAATATCCTCTCCACAATAAAGGCAGCCAGAGCTCGCTCGGCTCCGGAGCTGCGCTCCCGGCCAAGCTGGAGGGGTCGGGGTATTTCTGTCTCTGAGATCCACACAACCACATACCAGCAGCAGCTCAGCCATTCCAAGGATGCATCTCTGGCAGGAATTCACACTTTGCATGGGAGGACGCTCCCGGCAGCCTTGCCCCAGGGCCCAGAAGGGCTGGGGGGAGCATGGGAACACAGCGGGATGAGGCCACATGAAGAGGATTCCATGCAGCCGACGGCCTTTGCCGTCACACACCTGCCTCACACCCCTCTACCCCCCCAAAAAAATGACTCAGCTCCTTGGTTCGAGGCTGCCCAGGACTCAGGAGCTTCCTCTCCACGCAGGTGGATGCACAGCTGCTCCCTTTTCCAGGCCTAAGGCAAAGGCAGGCTGCCATCCTCGTCCGAGGTCCCTGCGTCCCCACTGTCCCCCACGGTCCCTCTGGCACGGCCGGACGCCTCCAGCTTCCTCCTCTTCTTCAGGTGGTGCAGGTGGGATTTGGACCGTGTGTGAGCTGCAGGAAGAGGCAAACAGAGCGTTTAATCTGTGGAATTTGGAGGAGGAAACAGCCGATCCCCCCCACGCTGGGCAGAGCACCCTCCCTCCCCCGCCTCCCGCACAATTCACTCCCGAAGAGAAGCGAAATCCCAAACCCTGCCCTGGCTGTTCCTCTGGACACTTCCAGGCCAAACTATCGGGGCTCAGAAGGGGACAAAGCTCCCAAACCTCCTCAGGAAGCACCGAGAGAAGGAAAAATCCTGGTTCTGTAGATGCAGAAGATTCCAGGTTGTCACTCCCAACCACTCTGCTCCCAACCTCTCCCGGGAGGAGTTCCCAAAGAGGTGGCACTTTGCGGGCTGCAGGTGAGGTTGTGCAATTCCCTGCTCCCCGTGGAGCGCTGCCAGGATCATTTGTAGGACTGGATCCCTGCACCACAGCACCGGGAATATCCAGTGCATCCCACAGGGAAGAGCCCGGAGCGGAATTAAACTGAATAGCTCCAGGGCAATGCCCCAGCCAGGAAAGCACTGCAGCAGGAGTCAGATGGGAACAGAGGGGTAATCCCAGGGATTCGGCTTGGAGCAGCAGGAGCTGCGTTTCTCTGTGAAATCACATCCTTAAGGAGAGCCAAACCTCCTTATCAGCGGTTTTATCTCAGGGGAGCCTTTGTCTGACCACCTTGGCCGGGGCGGTTTTGCCCTTTCCAAGAGATCAGAGCAGCAATTAAAGCACAAACTCTTCAAGCGGGGCCTTAATTAAACGAGGCTGTGTGCTTGCTGAATCGAGGCCCTCGGTGTTTTCCAGCCATCCTTTTCCTGCCAAAGGATGAAATCACATGCAAAGCTGCTGCTTTATCATGGTGCTGGAGGGTCACCCTCAGCCTGAGATAAAGCCTCACCTCCTGCAATTTGTCACAAGCAACACCAAAGCTACGGCGGCTGAGGAAGTGCCAATTGCTGCTGCTGCTGCTGTCTGGGGAGTTGTGCACTTTAAGTCCATAGAAATTGTAAAATCACATAAAATTTGATGCCCGGTGGGGCACTGGGAAGCAGCTCCCAAAACTATCTTGTCCCCTGACCTAAGAAAACAGACCAGAGCACAGATCCACCCAGCTCCCACGGCTGTTTTCACCCTCCTTTTCCATTCTGCAGGCACAAGTTAACACCTAGGATTTGGAGCATTCTTCTCCCACCATCTGGGGGATCTGAGCCCGGTTCTGCTGGATCCAGAGAGTAACAGCTGTCATTGTCACCGTGGATTGGTACCCGGGGTGACATCCCTAAGGACGTGGAGCTGCAGCTCTGGGGTTTGGGGGAACCTGGAGGAGCTCCCACTCGGTCACAGAACTCGCTGGACCTAAAGGGTGACAAGGACCCTCTGACAGCTTTCAATTCTGGACAAACAGAGCTCCTTCCAAGCAGCTCCTGAGACAGCTGAGCTTGGCTAAAATAACAATTGCACTTAACTGATCTCATTGCGAGGAGCCTCCTACTCAGAGCCAGCTCCCGTCGTCGCTTCTAGCACTTCCCCAGCTCAGGAAGGAATAAGCAACTCCCTCAAAACCCAACGAGCTGGGAAATTTATCTTTGCATTGTGTCTGCATGTGCTGGTTTTGGCTGGGGCAGGGTTTATTTCCCTCACAGGAGCTGGTCTGGGGCCATGTTTGGATTTGTGCTGAGCACAGGGGTTGATAACTCGGGGATGTTTTTTGTTATTGCTGAGGAGTCCTGGAACGGCGTCAAGGCCTTTTCTGCTCCTCACAGCAACACAGAGACAGCTCGGGGTGCACAGGGAGGTTGGAGGGGACCCCAGCTCACCCCAGGGATATCCCAGACCATACTTCCTGAGGGGAAGGAGGAGGGAGGAAAGGGGTGGACATTGGGATGATGGATTTTGTCTTCCCAAAGTCACGTTAGAGGTGATGGAGCCCAGCTTTCTCAGGGATGGCCGAGCATGGCAAGCAGTGAATTAATTCCTTGTTTTGCTTTGTTTTCTCTATTAAACTTCAACTCAACCCGTGAGTTTTCTCACTTTTACCCTCTCCCAGAGACAGAGAGTGGGCGAGTGGCTGTGAGGGGGGCTCAGATGCAGCTGGGGTTAAACCACGGCCCTGCACATCCTGTATTTGGGCAGCACACAGAGATTTACCAGTTTCATTTCTGCAGCCAGTTTCTCCACGACTTTTTGTTTCTGGCTCTCAGCATGAGCCTCCCAGTACAGATAAATTCACTGACTTAATCTGATTCCAGCTGAGCTCTTTTAAAGTAAGTCTATTGAAAATAGAAAATCCCTTTCTATTACTATTACAGCCAGGAATAGTTTAAAAAAATAAAACCAAACAAAAAAACACACACACAAATAGGAAATATTGGAGCAAAACTGAACTATTAAAAACGTTAAGAAACTTTCATTTACACAACAGAATTTTAGAAGAGAGAGAGAGATTTGATCTGTGCTCTTTGAGGAAGCATCCAGAGTGCTGTGAAGGACCAGCAGCCCTGACTAAATACAGCAGCTCTGAGCTCGATGCCACACGGAGATCCTGGTGTGATGCTCTCTGTGTTTACTGGGTGCTGGGGAAGGGGGGAAGCCCGGGGAAGGGGGGGAACCCTGACAGATGGTTCCTTGTGGCACAGCTCCTGCAACCCCTCCGGGCTTGCAAACAATCCTTGAAAGGCCAGGATCACCAGCTGGGGGTCACCCCGCCACGGGGGAGCTGCTCCACCCCTCCCCAGCCCTCCCAGGTGCCCTCCTGTGCCCTGGCAGGGCCCTACCTGCCCACTCCCTGTCGCCGATGATGAGTCTGTCGCAGAGCTCACACACGCGATGGCTCCGCTTGTTCTCCTTCTCGTCGTGCTCCATCCTCAGGGGCTCTGCCGGGGGCTCACGGCCCTGGAGATCAAATAATGTTTCAAATTGGTCTCTGCCACGAGGATTTGGTCACTTTCATAGATGGGAACTTGTCAAATTCAAGACAGTGAGGCCGGCAAGGCAGACACCGGAGATTTACCAAGTGCAGCACTGGGAAAAACTTTCAGCTGAGACAACAAACTTCTACTACTGCAAGGAAATGGAGTGAACGGCCAGCCCTGCTCCAGGGAGAGACTGTGTGCCAAGGGAGGGGGCCTGGAGACCACAGAGAAGTCGGTCGTTGCTGCTGCTGTGCTAACCCCAGCTCCCCAGTACCTGGATGAAGCTCTCCACGATCTCCAGGGCAGGTTTCAGCACATCCTCCTCCCACCGCTGCAGATCAGACACCTCCAAGCCATAAACTGGGGGCACGTTGGGCCCGGGACCTAGAGAAACACGAGGCAGGTCAGCACCAGGAACACCCAGCACCCCCTCCCAGCACCCAGGGGTATGCAGAGGGATCTGCTTTTTCTTATCAGCATTCAGAAGCCGACAGCACCAGGCTCTCTCCAGAGCCGAAATTCTCTCCTGGCAAGCAGCAGGAACACCTCAGGACTCAAGGAAGCATCTTCACAGCTGGCTGCCCTTGGGAGAGTGTTCTGCAATCTGAGCCTGCCAACGGCCCGTCACAACAACCACCACCTCACCCCAGCCCTGGCCACAGGAGGCTGGGAGGATGAAAGAGCCGGATCCAGGCAAAAAGCCACCCCACCAGGCTTACAAGGAGATGCAGGCACGGAGCCTGGATGAGGGATCTGAGCGTGCAGATTGCCACTCAGAGCTGGAACGGATCGTGCAGGGGCTGATGCTCCTGGTTGCTGGCAGCAGCACACAGCAGGAGATGCTTTACTGACGCCTTGCCCTGACCAGGGACAGGTTCACAGCCACCCCTCTGGCCTCCTCCGGCCCAATGCCAGGGCACGGGGTGCTTGCTGCAGCCTGGGCAGGGTGAAACAGCTGCCATCAGAGAGCACCTGCTCCCCGGGTGACCTGGCTGCTCTCCACGGCTCACCTGCCCTCCGTGGGCACCTGGCTGTCCCTGCCTGGACAAAGCCATCAAAGGCTCCACGTGCCAGTCCCCAGCAGGTGCTGGTTTTATTGCTGTGCCCACAAACAGGCCCAGCTGAAGCACACCTGCCACCAGAAAGGTGAGCCGTGCCACCCAGCACACGGCTCCGGGAAAGCTCCTTGCTCCTCCTTCCAAGTCCATCTTTTTCTGACTCGAGTTTCTCCCTGCCTTCTCTTTTTTTCTCCTTTTTTTATTATCTATTTTATTGTTGTTTTGCCCCTACCGAGCACCTTTCAACAAGTGCCCAGCTCCCAGCTGCTGCTGCTGGCCCTGCTCCAAAGCTGGGGCTGGGACGGGGAAGTCCTGCTGGCTCCCTGCCACTGCAGAGAGCACGGCCCGGGCTCGGAGCAGCCACGGGGCTCCTGCTCCCGATCTGGAGGGCAGCTGTCAAATGGGCTTTTCTCCCTGCCAGGAGCACGTGTGGGTGCGTGGGGATGCCCTCCCCGAGCCCCTCGGGAGCAGGATAAGCTGCAGGGATGCTGTGACCATCATCATCTGGCAGTGCCTGACACGGGGCTCGGGATTTTATCCCTCCTGATGGCCCCGCTGCTGGGAGGGGATGGGGTACAGGGGGACAGGGAGCACGAGCTGGCTCCTGAGGATGTGGGATGAGAGGGGCTGTGGGCAGGACACAGCTCAGGAGGGGCAGGAGATTTGCTCTGCGATCCAAACCGGTGGGACGGAATGGGGAAGAGCCTCGTGGGTGGATGGATGGGGACAGTGGGGGGCTCCTGGAGGGGCCTGGCTGGGAGCAGACCCCCAAACACAGGCTGGGAGCAGACCCCCAAACACAGGCTGTCCCAAAGCACCAGCGTCCCCTCCCCTCCGGAGCTGGAGTGGGGGATGAGCAGAGGTGAGAACAGAGGACTCACGTTTCAGGAAGCGGTTCCGCACCCATTTGTTCTGCCTCCGGGCGTATCTCTTGGTCACCTGCTTGAGGGCCTGGATCCCTTTGGAACAGAGGGATTAAACAAAAGATAAAAACCCCCAAAGGTCAGCGAGGAGAGGCTGTCGGCTCCAGGGGAGGGAAATCGCACAAGAGACAGGTTTGTGTGGCACATTCCATGAGAATGGAACTCCATTCCTAATTCCGTGAGAATGATTTTTCCCCTCAGTCTGGGGGGGTCTGTGCCTGCACCGAGATGAGGAGGAGCCCTGACACACAGGGGAGGGGCAGTGGCAGCCTGGGAAGGCTGGACAAGGTGCCCCAAATATCCCTGAATAAACAGTGGGTAGAAAGAGCCCAAACCCTCCACCCTGAAGCTTTCAGCAGGTAGCACAACCTGTCCCAAGTGCTGCACTGCTCTCAAAATGCCCAATTCTCTGCACGAATGGAGCCCAGGACTGCTCATCCCCCCCATCAGAGGATGATTTACCACTCTACAACCGCTCAATATTTACTACCAGGCTTATAAAATCCCTCCTAATCGTCTCCTGAGCAGACACAACAAGCTCCTTCTGCACCGGACTTGTTTTCAGGCCTTTTATCATTTCCGAGGTTTCTTCAGTCTCCACCTCCACGCTGAACCCTCCTTGGCACAGGTGGGATTTTGCCTGGGCCCTCCAACATCAGCCCAGACATTCCAGAATGGAACACGCCACCAAAGGGGGCATCCCTGCTGGCTGATGCCCACCTTCCTCGGCACCACAGCGCTGCTGAAATGCTGAGTTCTGCTTCATTCCTCCTTTCCAGCCCCCCTGCTCTCCTCAGCATTCACACCCCAGCTGGGATCCCATCACCCAGCTGGACCTGCTCCGCATCCCAAGCCACGCAACCAGGCCTGAGGGGAGGGAGTGGCTGCTCTGGGTGTGCTCAGAGATGCTCTCCAAGCATCTGGAAAACGAGTCCCTGCCCCTCTGGGCTGGCAGAAGTGGGAAATGCAGAGAGAAAGGTGCAGCTGGGGCTGGGACCTTGGTTTGGACCATCTCGTGGCGTCACCTGGAGTTCTGTGGGGCACATGGGGGTGCTCCTCCCACCTTTTTCCAGCAGCTGGGCACTGGTCTCGGGTGAGCAATTCCCTTCACTGACGAGGTACTCGTGGAATTCCTTGAAGCCAATGGACTGGAAGATGCCGTGCTGGTAATCCTGCCTGGAGAACCAAAGGTAGGGGGTCACAGCCATCTCCTGTGGAACAGCAGGAGACCTCAGAGGGAGGAGCAGAGAGGATTTGGCTGCTCACCCACCGGTTCTCTGCCACCTTCTCCCGGTTGTAGCGGCGGTGGAAGTCCCGCAGCTCCTCCAGCAGCCCCGCAGCCACCATGTCATCCACCCGCTGCTCCAGCCGGGCATCCAGAGCTGCAGGGGGAGAGCAGGACAGGCTGAGCCGAGGGGAGCCGTGCCCTCGGGGGGCTGCACAGCCTGCCAGGACACGAGTCAGCACCGCCAGGCCGCTGCTCCACCTGAGCAAGGCAGAGCCCCCGGCAGGGCAGGGGAGTTGTGTGTCACGCCCACTGATGCCAGAGGAATTTGCTGCCTTCTCCGAGGAGGAACTTGGGGCAGGAGCAGGGATCGGCCCTTCCTCAGGCAGCCAGGAGCCCGCTCTCACCTGCCTGGTCTGCGTGGAGCCACAAGATGCAGGAATGTGGGTATTTCAGGGGCCCACCTAAGGGCCCCCCACCTTCCTCCTCCTGCTGCTGGTGCAAGATTTCACTGTGGGGGATCCCCGTCTCTTCAAACACTTGGAGGCTCCTGGAAGCAGAGGCACCCAGAGCTCAGAGGCTGGGTGAGAATGAGCTTTCCCATTCCCCCAGCAGCCCCGGGGGGCTCCAGCACAGGGAACCGCAGACACTCGCCGAGATCCAACCCTCTCATGTGGAGGGGAGGGCAGGTCCCAGCCCCTTCCCATGCCCGGCATCCGCGCACACCCAGCTCCCGGGGGTGCAGCGCTGGCACCCGAGGAGCCCAGAGCACAGCCACCCACTCCTGCCTGGCACCGGGACAAGCCCTGCAGGGGACAGGGATCTGGCTCCAGCCCTGCCCTTTCCAGCCAGGCAGGGCTGCAGGGAAGGGACCAGCGCTGCGATGCTGCCGCGGAGCTTCACCACCAGCCCAGCCCAGCCCAGCCCAGCCCAGCCCAGCCAGGGAGGGAGGGAGGGAGGTGCAGGAGCTGTGCTGGTGCCCAACCCTCCATCCCCCTGCACCGTGCGAACGAGGTGGGCGGTGTTCTGCTCCCCGGGGCCAGGGCTCGGCTGGGCAGGAGCAGCAAGCCTGGTCTTGCTGCCGTGCTGTTCCCACAGAGCTCAGCTATGTTACTCAGCCAGCAGGGCAGCTTGCTCTTTAAATAGCTCCAGACAAACCCTTGCTGCTGCCGGGGCACGGAGCGGGAGCAGCCCCAGAGCACAGCTCAGGACCCCAGAGGCAGCTCAGGCTGGGGCTGCGTGGCCAAAGGGCTCAGATCCCAGGCAGTCCCCAGCACCAAGCACTGGCTAAGAACCCAGGAGCAGCCAGCTGGGGTGGGAGTGCCCATCCCACCGTGCTCCCAGGCACACAATTCCCTCGGGAACGGGTGCTGGGCCCTGGCACCTCCTGCCCCTGGCACACCGAGCTCACCTGGCCACTTTGCGCTTGTCGTGAGGGTGCAGCTTGGCCGCCATCTCCGGGTCCACCTGGCTCAGGCGCCGATGGAGCTCAGCGCTGTCCAGCTGCTCCAGCTCCACTTTCCTGTCGCCGGCCGGCCTGGGGGCAGTGCTGGGCTTCTCCTGAGGGGCACAGGACAGCCCTGAACCAAACCCTGTGCAAGGCCAGTGCGAGCAACAAGATTCCCCCAGAGCCATGGAGTGAAGGGGGGGCTTTAGGCTCTCCTTGCCCCTCTCTAGCAGGGACAGCACCATGCCCGGTTGTCTGCCCTAAACACGGGATTCACCCTTTCCCAAAGGGATTCACAGCCCTCCCACAGTACCTTGGTGTTGATAAGGACCTTCCAGAGCAGGGACTCGATGTAGTAGTTGGTTCCTCCCACGACGATGGGGATCTTGTCCCGGGCAAAGATATCTTCGATGTGCCAGAGTCAAGGAGCGTATGCAGAGATACGGAGCAAGGGGAGAGGGCTGTGGGGAGCAGCAGATTGGGGCTCAGATCCCACTCTCCCAGCCCCAGGGAGCCAGTGAGGCTGCAGGACAGGGTTAGAGGTGTCCCTCATCTCTCATTATCCTCTGTGACCTCTTCCAGCCACCACCACCAAAACTCAGGGATGCCCCAGGACTGCCAGGGAGGGCAACACCCAGCACAGATCTTCCCTGGGTTGTCCTGAGCGTTAGCTGGGTAAAAGAAGCCTCAAGCCCCTCTCACCAGCAGAATCCTCTGAAAAAAACAGAGTTAGTTGGGATGTGGAGAGCCCAAACATCGATCCCTCTGGCCATGGAGGGGGGAAGCCCATTCCCGCTCGGCCAGCATGAAAGGATATCAGAGGCACAGCTTTGTCCCTGAAATCCACCACGGTGTAGTTGGAGACCAGGGGATCCACAAAGCTGATCATGTGGTGCCTGCAGAGACGCTGCTCCTGCGGGGAAACCTTGTTGGTGATGATGTCCAAGCCCTTGTACACCTGGGGAAGAGAAGAGCCCGTCCTTCAGCTCTGGGCACTGACCACTGCTGCTTCCCCCACACGCAGCCTTGTCCCAGCCACCCCTCCCAGCCCCTGCTGGTCTCTGGAGCAGGCAGGGGACAGGCAGGGGCACAGCAGGGGCAGGTGCCACGTTCAGGCAGGGCAGCAGGAATCCTGCCAGGGCCAAGCTGCCTCTCCCTGGTGTTTGTTCCTGCCCACAGGAGATGAACCGTTGAGTCCAACCGCTCGTGACTGCTTTCCTGGTTTGATAGAACCCTGTAACTTGGGGTGGGAGGGCTGATTGAGTGCTCAGAGAGCAGAGTCAGAGCCTGGGCAGTGTCACCAGGCCAGCACAGAGCTCCCAAATGAGGGTCTCCGAGCTGCCACCTCCTCATCTGCTGCTGCAGCTAAAAGCTCAGGTGTGCTGCTCCCCAAATGTTTCCAGCACAGCACAGAGCCTGGTGTGGGGACAGGGATCACTGCTCCCCCAGCACACAGAGATCTCTGGGGGTGCAACGCACAGCTCCATGGAGCCTCCTAAACACACACAAACGGTCTCAGCTCATGCACACCTTCAAGGCCTGACGTGCTGCCTGCTCTCCCTGAGCCTCACGGATTCAGTGATCCCGGGGGAATGAGGCATTCTCCTGGCTGAGGTACCAGGAGCCACTGGTGAACACAACCAGCAGCATCTCACGCGTCTTCAGCTTCAAGTTTAGGATACACAACCTGGGAGAGCGCTGCTGAGAGATGCTGGCCCTCAGCTGAGAGCAGAGCAGGCAGAGAAAAGCCACCCAAACCATCCCCTTGGCAGCACTCCTGAGAAAGAGCCAAGGCAACCTGGATCCCAGCAGAGGCACCGATCCACCCTCCAGGCTGTGTAAAGCAGCAGCCACAGCCCAGCCCGCAGATCCAGGCGCTGCCTGGTGTTCCATCAGCAGAGCCCTCCCTGATGAGAGCAGATTCCAGCCAGGAGAAGGGAGGAGAGCTCCTCACCCTGCTCCCCACCACGGGCAAACGCAATCCTCCTCAGCTGGCAGCTCACAGCGGGGGATGTAAAGCCTCTCTGTCCAGCCCGGCTCCGCGCCGTGCCCAGGACTGAGCAGGAGGTGGCAAAAGAGGCGCTTTGGAAGGATGTGTTTAGTTCTTAGAGCCTTCCTGCTTAAGAGAAGTCTCCCAGCATGGGATAAACCAGGATGATGGGGAAAAAGGACTGGAAATGGCTGTACTCATTTCCTCCTCCATCCCCCCCTTCCAAGAAACCACCCCAGCCAGACTTCAAGAAATGAATTTCCCCCTTAATCCCCTCTGAGAAGCTGCCAAGCCTCCGGCTGCAGCGCGGCCTCCACCCACTGCTCCCCTGGTCCCAGACAGAAGGACAAGGTGACACAGAGGTGACCCACGGGCACCAGGCACGGAGAGGCAGCGAGGGATGACGTGAGGTTAGTGGAGCAGGGAAGCCCGAGCCCTGCCTGGAGCGGTCATGGGAGCTGCCGGAGCTGCCGGAGCTGCCGGGGCGGCTGAACCAGCTCTGAATCTTGCTTCACTCTGGCACTCGGAGCTGGCAGGGCCAGGCCTGGCTCCTGCTCCCATCCCAAAAGGCTGGCCCCGGGGGGCAGGAAGAGAGGCAGAGAGGGAGGGCAAGCAAAGCCTGCAGAAAGCCAGCTGCCCCAGGGGATGGTGAGCAGGCAGGACAGGCCCACAGGCAGCTCTGCCAACGTGCCCCGTGGCTGCGGGCAGCCGATTGATCGCCGGGCTCGGCAGCTCCATCCAACACGGGGCTCCACTTGGCCTTTGAATTCAGCGAGCTTTGGCTCCGTGCCCGCTCTCCCCATTTCCAACCCTCCAGCTCCTCCAATTCCCGCTGCCTGCCTGAAATCGCAGCGAGCACAGAGGGCCGAGGGGCGGCTCAGAGGCAGCCAGCAGCTCCCGGTGCCCCGCACGGGCACATCCAGCTCAGGCTGCGATCCCCAGGTCCTCCCGCAGATTAAACACCGAGAGCCTCCCCGGAATATCTGGCAACCAGGGCAGGAATGCGGTGTCAGTGTGTGGGCTGGGAGGAAACAAAGGCAGCCTTTTACACACAGGCAGCAAAGCCCGGAGAAGGTTTCCACCAGCTGGCTGTCGGCAGGGCCTCGCACCGAGACGTCCTCCTGACACTCATTTCTATTTTCAGCCAGCGGCTCAGATAAGCCTTTGTTGCTTTCTAAGGCCCCAAAACAGATTAGCGGCAGCCTGGAGCAGCCGGGCTCCGAGACACGGAGCACAAGCCAGCGCTAAAGATGCTTAGCCTTGACGGCGTCCTCCCACCTCTGCGCCGGGCTGGGAGGTCGGCGCTGCCCCTTTGGAAAAGGTGGGGAAACTGAGGCAGGACACACAAACGCCCACGATTCTCAGGATCTGCAGCCCGGCGAGGGCAGGTTGTCCCAAATCTTCGCTCTGTCACCAGTTCCATGCACGATCCTGAGCTCTGTCACCGGCTGGGGGGAAAGCACCGTCCTCGCCCTGAGTGCAAGGGGTGTAGAAGGTGACGTGAGAGACCCCAGACACATCCAAGCCATCTGTGGCCGGGAAAACATCGGGATTCCACAGGGGCCGTGCTGGAGAGGGACACGGAGGACCCAAACCAAGCACGCTTGACTGCCTGCCCTGATCCCTGCCATGAGAACAACGTCAGGAAAGGCTCTGGAGATGTCCTGACTCCACACACTGATCAGCAAATGTGTGCTACAGCAACTGCATCACCACTCCCAAGGGAGAAATCCAGAAGGGCCAGTGGGACCCAGAAGGGACAGTGGGACCCAAAGGGACAGTGGGACCGTGAGTGGATGGGGGCCCTCATCAAGCTGGCACAGGGATCATACAGCACGTTCACTGCCAGGAATGAAGGAACGGGACTGGCTTCGCCCTGCCTGGCTCTCCAAGGAATTACTTACTCCTCAACAAAACTCACTGGGATGACAAACAGCAACAGAAAGGACAAAAAGAAAGATTAAGAGGCCAGCAGATTAACCAGAGCCCCTGAGCTGCAAGCAGGCAGCAGCTAAGTCTGTAATTTGAGCACAGCGACTCAGAGCCATGACGAAAACACCCCCGGAGATGGATAGAGGGGTGCCTGTGTGTGGGAACAGGTGGGCTCGGGGCTCCCCAGCCCCTTCCCCAGCCTGGCTCCCGCTCCAGCAGCTGCCCAAAACACTGCCAGCATTTGTCAGAGCTCCTCGGAGCCCGGCGATGAATGCACAGAGGGGGCCGAGGGCGACACGGTCGCTGGCAGCTGGCAGCCCCGAACGAGCAATGGGATTTCCAAACCCCGGCGAGCCTCCCGCGAGGACGGCAGAGCCAGCTCTGCGTGGCAGGGGGACACGCCGAGCCACGGGAACAAAGCCAGAGAGAAAGCAGCCCTGGCTGGGGAGGGGGTTGGGGGGCACCGGGGGGCGGCGGAGCGGGGGGGGGGCCGGGCCGGGGGGCTGGCGGGCTCCCCCGCCTCGCCGGCACGCTGCATTACGGGATAAAGCAGCCGAGCTGCTCGGCCCTGGCTCCACAGTCACGCTAGAATGAGATTAAAAAGGAAAGCAGGACAAGAGGCACCGCAGGCCCGGATGCCATTGGGCGCCTGCAGCGGGGTCCTCCCCGCGCCCGCATTCCCATGGTGGGGCCTGAAAGAGGCAGAGCACGAAAAGCACGCTCCGGAACGTCCAAGGGCGGGGATCCACGGCGTGCCAGGAGCTCTCGGGGTGCAGCAGGAGCCCTGTGGCCGCAGCATCCTTCAAACCAGGAGCCGCTTCCCCGATATTAAAGATGGGCAAAGCTTTGGCGCCTCACGTTTTGCCCCCTCCCTCAGAATTTCAGTTCTGCTCTTCCCTCTGCTCTTTCCCCAAGGGAAACATTCCATAAAATTGCTTTCCAATTGCTTGCCCCAAATTCGGGAGGCTGAGTTTTTAAATTTAGCTCACAAACAGTGACCAGCAGGAGCAGGAAACGGGGAGGTGAGCACAGGACAAGCAGGAGTTGATCTCTGAGCAGCACAAAGGGAGCTGCTGGCAGAAAACACCTTTTTACACCGAATAATAAATACATTTAACGTTAAGCTTGATGGAAAGTTCAGGCATTGTACAGTATGGATCATAAGGAAAATGTTTTGCTAAACGACAACAAAATTGTTATTCTTGTGGTGGCTGCAGTGTCCATCCTGTGACAAAGCTCTTGTAGCTGAACAAAACTAAGACCGAAAAATAATGAGTTTTGCCTCCCCACTGTTGACTTATCCCAACCACACAACCAATGTATTCCACACTGCTACTTGCAGTGAGAGATGAGACCACAGACGCTGCCACTAGCAAGCAGGAAATATAATTTTTAACACTCTTTCCCAAATCTCTTGGTGTCCCTTTGCTGATGTCAAAGGACACCACCCCGGGTGTCGCTCCCTACCGAGGAACTCCACCTGCTGCCTCCCCTTACTCGACCCTTTACACCTCTGCGTAGCTTCTGGCGGGTTAAAATTAAAACACCTTCGCTCTGGTTTCATTCCAAAAGGTGAATTTATTGGGGATGGGGGGCTTAGACAAACACTTCGAACAATCTCTGCAGTTTTGGTTGTGCCCCCGCGTTCGGAGCCCGCAGGGCACCGTCCCCAAGGGCGGGAGGGGACACAGAGACCCTGCTGACATGAACCCAACAACTGCCCACTGGGACGGGCACTGGGACAGGGACACAGGGGACAGGACAGGGGCATCAGGGCTGGGACAAGGGCACTGGGACAGGGACACTGGGGACAGGGCAGGGGCATCAGGGCTGGGACAAGGGCACTGGGGACAGGGCAGGGGCACCAGGACAGGGATGCTGCAGCTGGAACAGGGGCAGCAGGATAGGTTCCAGAGCTGGGACAGGGGTACCGGGGACAGAACAGGGACACGGGGACAGGGGCACCGGGCCCAGGGCAGGGACACTGGGAGCGCTTTTAGCGGGCAGGATCCATCCCCTGGGCTCTCCCCTACACGGGGCCCGGGGGAACCGGAGGGAACCAGCCCGGAGCCTCCGGGGCTGAGCTTCTCCAGGACCCGACCGGGCCCTGCTGCCCCTCCAGGCCCAGCCCGGACTTTCCCCGGTACAGCCCAGGAGGCCCCGGTACAGCCCAGGCCTCCCCGGTGCAGCCCAGAAGGCCCCGGTACAGCTCGGACCTCCCCCGGTCCAGGCCGGACCTTCTCCGGTACA
>VZTA01026728.1:0-24937 GCA_013398855.1 Mohoua ochrocephala
TGACTTGGAGTCTCTCAGTGGTTGGTTTTCAAATCAGCACAACACCCAAGCCCTTCTTCTCAGAGTCCTCTTCTATTCCCTTCCCAACCTGTATTTGTGCTTGGGATTGCTCAGACCCACATGCAGGACCCTACATTTGGATTTGTTGAACTTCATGAGATTTAGACGGGCCTACCTCTCAAGCCTGTCAAGGTACCTCTGGATGGCATCCCTCCGGTGCACCGACTGTACCACTCAGCTTGATGATGTTGGAAAATTTGCAGGGGGTGCACTTGATACCACTGCCCTTGTCTCTGACAAAGACCTTAAAAAGTGGGAGTCCCAATAACAACCCCTGAAGAATTCCACTTGTCACTGCTTTCCACTTTGACCACAATTCTTTCAGTGTGACCATCCAGTCAACTCCTTATCCACCAAATGGTCCATTTGTCAAATTAATATCTCTCCAATTTAGAGACAAGGATGTTGCATGTGACAGTGTCCAGTGCTTTGCACAAGTCCAGGTAGATGATGTCAGTCACTCTTCCATCATCCACCACTGCTATTACCCCATCACAGAAGGCCAATGTGTTTGTCAGGAAAAATTTCCACTTAGTGAAGCCATTTTGGGTGTGACCAACCACCAGCTTGTTTTCCATGTGCCTTAGCATACCTTTCAGAAGATCTACTCCATGATCATGCCAGGAACAGAGATGAGACTCACTGGCCTGTACTTCCCCAAGTCTTCCTTTTTTCCCTTTTTAAAAATGGGTGTTATGTTTCCTCTTTTCCAGTCAGTGGGAACTTCACCAGAATGCCAGATGTTTCAAATAAGATGGATAGGGGCTCATCCACCTCTTTCAAAAATTCCTTCAGGACCTGAGGATGTGTATGACCAGGATCCATGGATTTGTGGACTCAAACATGATCTTCTCCTGCAATGTGCAGTTCCTCATTCTCCCAGTCCTTGTATTTTCCTTCTGCAATTTGAGTGGTGTGGTTGGCGCACTGGATAGTGAAGACTGAGGAGAAAAAGTTGTCTCAGCCTTCTCCATGATGCAGGTAAACGGGTCTCCTATTTCTTTCCAGAGTGACCTCACATTTTCCCTAGTCTTCCTTTTACCACCAACTTACCTATTGAAACTTTTCTTGTTGACCTTAACATCCCTGGCCAGGTTTGATTCTGTCAGGGTTTACCTGATCCCTGGCTGTTCAGATAATCTCTCTCCATTCCTCCCAGGTGTAAGGACTTAAAAGATCACAGTTTTTTGTCTCAAATCACAGTTACCTGTCTCAAACACTGTTACCACTGAAGAGCTTCCACTGTGGAAAACCGTGTAAAGAAGCAACTGCTCATCTGTGACCAGTGAAGCCGTCGTCCCCTGACAAATATACGTCTAAGGATACCTGAAACTTGGACTGTAAATTAAGCCACTGTGATAAGATAAAGGTGGTACTATTGTCCAAGTGTTATCTCGAGCCTATGGTGAGGTAAACAAAGCTGGGAGAGAAGCACGTATCACTGATCATGGACACAAAGAATCCACAAGGAAAACCAACTCAACTATGCTGAGATCATTTTAGGTAAAAGGTGACTATGTCAGGGGGAGATTGAGGCCCACCGAATGAAGAAACCCACTGACTCAAAAGGACTAATTAGCATTAGAAGTGAGAGAATCATTTAACCAATGCAATAAGGTAAGCGTGTAGCCAATAAGTATTAATTCCTTTTTATGCAAATATATATAAATAGTGAGAAGTTTTGAATGACCTTCGGACCCCCAGCACCAAGAAGCCCAGGGTGAAAAAGGAGCAACAGGATGCCACTGGATCCATGGGTGGTAGCCATCTTCTGCCTAATCTGTCTCTCCCCTCACCTCTCTTTTCTGTTTCTTTCTATCTCTCTACTTCACATTTTACTGTTAAATGAAATCCATACTATTGACTTGGGTATATGGTCTCATCTGCAACATAATTTGGGTAGACGCATCTCTCAGCAGTCAGATTTTAACACCAGGCTACCTGTCCTTGCTTCCATTCTCTGTAGGCTTCCTCTTTGTTTGGGTTTTTCCAGGAGTTCATACATTCAGGCCTCCTGGTGTTTTTGCCTGTCTTCCTCTTTGTCACGATGCACCATTTCTGAGGTTGGAGGAGGTGACTCAAATATCAACTGGCTTTCTTGAACTTCTCTTCCCTCCAGGGCTTTTTTCCATGGTGCTCCACCAAGGAAACTCCTGGAGAGGCCAAAGTCTGCTTTTCTGAAGTCCAGGGCAGTGAGTTTGCTGTGCAACCTTCTCGCTGCCTTAAGAATCTTGGACACCACCATTTTGTTGTCACTTTAGCCAAGGCTGCCCTAAAGCTTCACATTATCCATAAGTTCCTCCTGGTTGCTGAGGATAAACTCCAGCCTAGCACCTCTCCTTGTAGGCTTCTCTATTACTTGGAAGGAAATTGTCATCTATGCATTTCAGAAATCTGCTGAATCACTTGTGTCCTGCTGTGTTCTTCTTCCGACAGATATTGGTGTGATGGAAATCCCACATGAAGTCAGGGCTTATGAACATGAGGCTGCTCCTATCTCTCTGCAGAGGGCCACATACACTCAGTGTTCCTGATCGGACAGCCTATAGAAGACCCTCGCTATAATGTCACAAGTCCCTGCCCTCCCTTTAATTCTGACCCATTAGCTCTGGTTCAGCTCCTCATCCATCCTCAGGCAGAGCTCCATGAATTCCATCTGTTCATTGACACAGAGAGGGACAATTCCTCCTCATCTTCCCTGCCTGACCTTCCTAGAGTCTGTATCCTTCTGTTTCAATACTCCAGCCATAGGAGGTATCCCCCTATGTCTCAGTGATGCCAGTAGGATTGTAGGCCTGCAGGTGTGCATGTCTCTAACTCCACTTGTTTAGTCCCAGCCAGTCAATTTTGTTGTTTTTTGGTTTATATATTTTCTATAAATTCCTTTTATTGGATAAAGCAATTGCAATTACTTTTTGACAGTATTTGTTTTACTTATAAGCACCCAGCATTAAGAGTGAGAGTAGTAACTCACCCAAATCCTTAAGAAGGAAGCATAGCGTTCACAGTCAGGATTTTCACAGTCAGATGGCTATAAAAATAACTGATTTTGCGCATCTGTATTTCAGTTTATTAACTGAGCCCTGTTCATAACAGTAGCAAACACAAATAGCTCCCCAAACAGCAGAACTAACAAAGCTTTTTTTTTTTCCCACAGATGTTCTTAAGTACAAAAGACACCATGGAAAGTCACTGTTATTAGACCAGTCTTCCCAACCTTTGGGGAAGACATACCTTCTTGTGGTCTCTATATAGGCCCTAGTAACCACTGGTCACTTCCACATATCCAGCAACTTCAGTGCCGTCCCCCAGCCTTTTTCCTACTCTCTGTCTTTCCTTGCATGGCTTGTCAAGTAAGTGCCATGTCCTTGATGTAAAGCTACTTCCCAATTACCCGGCCTGGTAAATACATCCCGCTGCCTACGCACTGCCAGCCAAAGGAATGAGGATTACAAATGACCTCACAATTTAGCTGTTCCCACATAGAAGCATTACAATGATGTCTCTTTTTGGCACCAGTTTTCATTCAGCTTGTAGAGAGGGATAACATTGTGTAGACTTTTAGCCCTTTTTTTCTTCTACTGTGAGGTACTGGGTTCAAGCACAGTAGGATAAATCTAGTGAACAAACACATAATCTTTATGAATTTGTAACTTACTTTTCCTTAACAACATGGATGGCAAATCTAAAATGATTGGCATTTTTAGATTCCTTGAACTTTATATCCTCCATTTAAAATTTGTTATACTGATCTGTCACTGAAAAACACCTTCTTTTTGTAACATTTTTTATTTCTTTGACTCACAGTTAGAAGCTGTAGCATATTCAATTTCAAAGCCAAAGCAACTTCATTTTATCTTTAAAGAAAGACTAGGAGTTATTGACTCTAGCCCTTTCATTCTGTTAGGTTTTTTGGTTTTGGTTTTGCTTTGATTTTGTTGGTTTGGGTTTTTTTTAAATTCAGTAACACATTACTGATTTCCTTTAGTGTTTTGCACGTAAAATCTGCTCGATTATGGAGGGCCAATATATAATTTATGTTCTATTTTTAGTGTGATATCTAGGTCTCTGTGACTTTCTGTACTAGGAAGGTAATTTTTCATTTATTAAAATGCTGTAGCATTTTGCTGTAGCAAAATCTATCAAAATCTAGAGGAAAAAAACAGTATATATAATTTGTGAATCAGTGCTGCATATGAATGTTGTTTTAACACTGAAAATTTGTTTCTGAAATAGGCATCAATACACCTTTAAACCTTTAAAAACCTTATAAATATACATACTCGCCCCCCCAAATTTTTAATTCTTAGATGTAGCAGTTTTACAGTATCACTCAAATAGTCAGGTTTGAGCTGTTTTGAATGAAAAGAGACACATGATGACTCAAGAAATCCTAATTACTTCTTCTTACTGTTTATTCAAAGTCATTTTTTTCTGCTGTTCTGAACAGGGGAAAAATGATGGTAATTAAAAGACTGCTCCTCACAAGACTATCTCATGAGCCCGTAGAGTCAAATATGGTCAAAACGGTATCCTGATCCATACATAGAGAGCTACAGAACAAAATGGCCCATGTCTGTACTATTAAATTCTCTTTTTCTTTAAACAGAGTGGCTGCAAACATGTTGCTAATTTTTTGGAGGCTTTTATTTCTAAGCGTAACACTTCTGAGAAGGTGTAATACTGGGCATCATCTTTATATTGCATCCCCTCTTCTTTCTTAAATCATCATTTCACTCTCTTAAGAGGATAAAAAATATAGTTAAAGCAAACATCTTTCACTTCAAAGATTTCCATTAGAAGAGATTGGCAGAGGTGATATTGGCTCATCCAAAGGTCAGTAATAATTTCCCAAAGCTACTGCCATTTTAATTTCATAAGTATTGCCACTTTCATTTTACACACTTTTGTCAAACAGAGACCTCATAATAATTTCTTCTTCCACCAAGTTTTCAGTGTTGGGATCCTTCAGTCATCATATATTTCAAGATTGTTCTATTTTAATCCAGTGAGGAAGTGTTGTAATGTAAATCCAGGCATATAATGGACATGGAATGCATATCCAGTAGCAACCAGTTTGCATTTTTTGCATTCGCTGAAAGAATAATGCATTACTGTTTTGACTCTTACTTTTAAAGAAACATACACTCACAGAATAGTTTGGGTTGGAAGTGACCTTTAAAAATCATCTAGTTCAACCACCCTGCAGTGAGCAGGGACATCTTCAACCAGATGAGGTTGCTCAGAAGCCAGTCCAACCTGACCTTGAACGTTTCCATGGATGAGGAATCCGCCACCTCTCTGGGACACCTGTTCTAGTGTTTTACCTTCATTGTACAAAAAATTTCTTACTTATATGTCATCTAAATCCTTTCTTTTTTAGTTTAAAACCCCCTCGATCTATTGCAGCAGGGCCTACTAAAAAAGCCTGTCCCAACTATTCCTAGCCTGTGTTGACTCCCCAAACACACCGAGGAACTTTTTGCAAGGATGCAAATCAGAATGGACTACACTTATGCCATGGACCATTTTGATAACTTCAAAACATAGAAACAACGGATATCCTTTACTTGGGAGCAGTACCTGGGACTGTTTAATTTCCTAGTGTAGCTGTACCAGTGTCCAATTAGAATTTTCAGCTGCTAATCTCACCAACCAATAGTACATAAATTTTCAAAATAACATATTTTCCACCATGTGCTCTACTTCCCTTCATACAGCTTAATATTTTCTTTAATCTCAAGAGAGCTTTGGTCAGTTACCTTTCATTTATAACTCAGTATAAATTAACCTATCTAGAAAAGTATAAAACAGATTTCTTAAAAACCATGCAGAAGATATTTTGACCCTTTTATCTCTTTCTGGAGAGTTTTAGTCCTCTCAGAAATATGTGGCCTAGGCACATTTCTAAACTGGAGATAGGAATTCATAGATCAGTATAGGTATATAAATTTTACATTTCATTGTTGTTCAGGTCTACTATTTTCAATAAGGTTTTCACCAGAGAGCCCCATGAATGGAGTTTGGAGAAAAGGTTTGTAAACCACCTGCAGTATCAAACTGTTTTAACGTAGCATTTTCAGCCTAGTTTCTTGAAGAAATGAGATGCATGCAGCCAAATTGTCTCTCCATCTGTATATTTGTAAATATCTCCTAATAACTTTAGAATCTGTTGGTCATTTCAGCTGAATCTGCCTGAGAGTAGAGTTGTCTAGGCTATTCTATTACTATTAATCCAGTAAAAACTGCTGAGAGAGTAGACATGCATTAGTGAAGAAAACGCAAACATAAATTTGGCCTGTAATTCTTCCAGAATGAAATAAAAAGCTACTAATCAATAAACTAAAAGCTTTGAACCCAGCATTTTTTCCATTAAATGAAAAATGGAAAGGAATCTTGTGCAAGGGAGAAAAGAAAGGGCTTTAAGGACATGACAGGGAGTAGGAGAAATGGAGAAATTGTTAGAAAATACAGAACACTGCCAAATAAAAATTTGAATTTAATTATCTCTGCTTTTCTTGAAACAACTCCCTTTACTTAACCATGTCATTATAATAGCACCAGTGGATCAGAAAGTGATAACAGCAAGAGAAAGGTGCTAATACAAAGTTCATTTTTTAAGTGTCTTTAAGTGTCTTTAACTATAAGAGTGAGGAAGTTTTCAAGTAGCTGACGTAGAAGGGGCTGCTTACAGGCTATGTAGGTGCCATAGACAGCACAGAGGGATTTGTCTGAGGCAGATTTTTAAATGAAAAGCAGGAGGTCCATCACTGAAGCATAGTATCTGGAGAGTGGCATCTATGAGAAATAGTTGTTTTTCCTGATTTCCAGGAAGTCTAAACTCAGCAAAAAAATCCCTGGTACCTGCCACCTCATCCAGAGACAAAATACAGAAATTAAAGATACTTGTACTCCTTTCCCTCTGAGAGGAGGCATCTTCAGGATGCCACTGCATTCAATCTCCAATTTGAGGAGGAAAAAATGCAGCCTGACACAGCAACCTTGAAAGATTGCTGACCTTCTATTGTAGCTTTTACTTTGGATGCAATCTAAATTAAAAGTTGCTTTTTCTCTTTTCTGAGTGGTTCTAACTTTTCAGAAAGAACCATTCATTTCTTAATTTTCTGTAAGAGAATAGAAAGTCTGGAGGGAAAAAGATAAGCTTATGAAATGGGCTTTGTTTTTGGTTGGGTTTTTCTTTGGGGTTTTGGGGGTTTTTTTCAGGCCACCATTCTAATGAAAGTCATTGAAATCGAATCTAAACCAGGCTTAGACTTTGACTCATCCTGAAACCTAATCTACTACTTGACACCACTAATTTTGCATAGTTACACTCAAGAAACTTAAATAACTGACTGGCACCTTAGCTTTGAAACCTTGTGGTAAGTCAACTGAATAATATTTTTAAATATACTTCCCCTGAATGTGCGAGAACTAAAGCAGACAGTTAAGTAGATAGACACAGAGAGACAGAGGGAGCTTTAGCTATCACCAAAATAGCTGGTGAGGAAGGGAAGCTGTGAAAGACTATGCCTCCCCTCAACAAATAAGCTTTATAGAAGAACACACGTTGTTTCTACTTTCCCTGCCTTTAATACCTAAGAATAGAAACTATTAGCAGAGATTATAGCAGTGGACACGTGCCAAAGTAATCACACTTTTTATTTTTAGAGGTGTAGATAAAACAAAAAATACTGTATTTATGTGGAAGATGCTCTCTTTGCAAGGAGGCATGTAAGTAATACATAAACATGCATCAACATATATAAATATATATATATATATATATATATATACAGTAAACGTAGGCAGAATTTCCTTCCTCTGATCTGCATTGCAGATATCCTATCTACATCGGGAAATTGTGCTGCATATTCTGTAGTCATTTTGCATACAGAGTAGCCTGACAAAATTTGCGTTAGAGTTCCACAATTTATATGATGAGATTATTTTTTCCTAGATATCTAGAGTGACAGTTTTCGCTTGTATAGGAACCCTGGGGCTTTTATGCATCTTATTTTTTTTTTTTTCATTCCTTAATTGTAACATTTATAATATATGGGGTCTTTTTAGTTAAAACTCTCAGGATTTGATCATCAAAACAAACCTCATTCATTCTGATTCATTAAAAATGAAAAAAAAAATAATTTTTATCATGTACTACAATGATGATTTACTCTATATTTGAAAGAGTTTGCAGAATCATGACCTTAGATTCTAATGCATCTTTTACCCCATTACCACTTTTTGAAGCTAAAAGAAAAATTACAGAAGTGAGATTTTTGTTTCCTTGTGATGTTCTTAATAGGGCATTATATTTTCATACAGAATTTAATTACATTACTGAGGATTAATAATCTTCTTTGTCTACACAGCAACACTAAATATCTAAATGAATGATTACACATTAGCATGTTCATTAACAAACAAGGATATATTAATGTTAATTGATTTCAAAGAAAGGTTATTGATTATTTAAACAAAGAATTTCAGTGAAATATTGNCAGGCCACCATTCTAATGAAAGTCATTGAAATCGAATCTAAACCAGGCTTAGACTTTGACTCATCCTGAAACCTAATCTACTACTTGACACCACTAATTTTGCATAGTTACACTCAAGAAACTTAAATAACTGACTGGCACCTTAGCTTTGAAACCTTGTGGTAAGTCAACTGAATAATATTTTTAAATATACTTCCCCTGAATGTGCGAGAACTAAAGCAGACAGTTAAGTAGATAGACACAGAGAGACAGAGGGAGCTTTAGCTATCACCAAAATAGCTGGTGAGGAAGGGAAGCTGTGAAAGACTATGCCTCCCCTCAACAAATAAGCTTTATAGAAGAACACACGTTGTTTCTACTTTCCCTGCCTTTAATACCTAAGAATAGAAACTATTAGCAGAGATTATAGCAGTGGACACGTGCCAAAGTAATCACACTTTTTATTTTTAGAGGTGTAGATAAAACAAAAAATACTGTATTTATGTGGAAGATGCTCTCTTTGCAAGGAGGCATGTAAGTAATACATAAACATGCATCAACATATATAAATATATATATATATGTATATATATATATACAGTAAACGTAGGCAGAATTTCCTTCCTCTGATCTGCATTGCAGATATCCTATCTACATCGGGAAATTGTGCTGCATATTCTGTAGTCATTTTGCATACAGAGTAGCCTGACAAAATTTGCGTTAGAGTTCCACAATTTATATGATGAGATTATTTTTTCCTAGATATCTAGAGTGACAGTTTTCGCTTGTATAGGAACCCTGGGGCTTTTATGCATCTTATTTTTTTTTTTTTCATTCCTTAATTGTAACATTTATAATATATGGGGTCTTTTTAGTTAAAACTCTCAGGATTTGATCATCAAAACAAACCTCATTCATTCTGATTCATTAAAAATGAAAAAAAAAAAAATTTTTATCATGTACTACAATGATGATTTACTCTATATTTGAAAGAGTTTGCAGAATCATGACCTTAGATTCTAATGCATCTTTTACCCCATTACCACTTTTTGAAGCTAAAAGAAAAATTACAGAAGTGAGATTTTTGTTTCCTTGTGATGTTCTTAATAGGGCATTATATTTTCATACAGAATTTAATTACATTACTGAGGATTAATAATCTTCTTTGTCTACACAGCAACACTAAATATCTAAATGAATGATTACACATTAGCATGTTCATTAACAAACAAGGATATATTAATGTTAATTGATTTCAAAGAAAGGTTATTGATTATTTAAACAAAGAATTTCAGTGAAATATTGACTGAACCCATGTGTATAGGAAAAACTAATGATGTCTTTGACTTTGTACCAATTATGACAAATCTTAGTGCAGGCAGAAGATTTGACACTTTTAATATTTTGACGTCTTCAAGAACCCCCAGGCAAATAATCCTTTTTCCTTCAAGGCAAACTGCAACACAATCTAGTGCAATGAGAAATGAAGGTCTTCATTTTAAGAGACCTTTAGGATATTGGTTTGAATCCTTATTGTCTTAGAGTCACTTTGGAATATCTAGAAAGCCACAACTTATAGTATAGAATGAATGCAGAAATGTCTGTATTCCACATCTCATAAGAAATTTATTTTTATTTGTTTCGTTGGGTTTTAGTTCTTCAAAGAAAACATATTCTGTGAATCTATTGTAAGAACTACTCTTCTGACATGGATATCAGTCATATACATGCACATCAATAAACATATTGGAATTGCAACAGCTACTGCCTGCCTGAAAATTGAAAAGAGATTTTTTTCTCTAACTGAAATATTTTGCATTATGTTATGTCTTGGTTTCTTGTTGTCTTTTATTTCAATATAAATTTCTTAACTGTGTACTCTGCCATTTCCTTGTATTTTGACTTAGCATGATGACATGAATCTGTCAACTTCTGTTGCCCACACTTTGTAGGTTTTTTGCTACAAGAAGCTGCTCAGCATAAAGTTATTGTAAAAATTATTATTGGAGACTGACATAGCTCTCCTTCACATGATGTTGTAAAAAAAAAAAAAAATGCTGCCTTTAATATAGAGTATCACAAATGCTTTTTTTATGATGAAAAAAGACAATAGGGAATATAGTGAAGAAAAAATGGTTTTTTTCCATAACAAGGGAATATTGTTCCAAACAGGTAAAACAATACAAAAAGTTTCTTCCATAAACTGCAACTTAAGTCATAGAGCACACCTAAATGGGAGTATATATACGTTTTAAAGAACAGAAATGAAATTCAAACTTTTCAGTCCTTCACTTGATTCATGCTGATAATTGGAGTTTTCTTGATGAACTTCTTACAAAGTTTCTCTGCCCTTACTGATTTTTTCATTTTTCAGATTAGGCTACAAAGGCAGAAGACATTAGAAGTCAGTATCGGAATATTATAAATAATAATATAATGACAAAAATTACTTTCAAGATAGAATATGGGAAAACATGAGAAGTTTGGATTCTTCATTTGTTGAAGACTTGATGAAGATCATGAAGCATGGCCTGCAGATCAAGGGAGGTGATTCTTCCTCTCTACTGCATTCTCCTGAAACTCCACCTTGAGTGCTGCATCCAGTTATGGGCCCCTCAGCATAAAAAAGACATGGATCTGCTGGAGCAGGTCCAGAGGAGGGCCATGAACATGAGCAAAGGCTGGAGTATGTCTCCTCTGAAGAAAGGCTAAGACTGTTGGGGTAGTTCAGTGTGGCAAAGAGGAGGTTAGGCAGGGCCGTTATTGCATCCTCTCAGTACTTAAAAGGGAGCTTATAAAAAGAGGTGGGGAGGGATCCTTTCTCAGGGAGTGTAGTGAAAGGATGAGAGGCAATAGTTTTCAACCAATAGGTTTAGTTTAAATATAACCCTTCTCTGTGAGGGTGCAGAGGCACTGGAACAGGTTTCTGGGAGAAGTTGTGTATACCCCATTCTTGGAAAAGTTCAAGGCCAGGTCAGGTGGGACTTTGAGTAACCTGGTCTAGTTGAATACGTCCCAGACCATGAAACAGGGGTTGGAAACAAATTATCGTTACGGTCCCTTCCAACCCAAGTCACTCTATGATTCTAGACATTATTGCTGATAAATCTGTTACCAAATAAATATTAGTGAACATAGTTTAATCCCTTTTTAATTGTGCTTAAGTTTTCCATGGTTGTTCAAAGAATAAACTGTCTTGCACGTTGCCTCAAACCAACATCCAGCACTTCCTTCCCAACGTCAAAGACGTACATCAACTTTTTCAGAATAATAGTTTAAGCTCCAGTTTTGACTTGTGACTTTTTCAGGCGGAAAGTCTCTGGGACCATCTGTAGTTGACCTGGCCTGGCCTGCAGCAAATTTAAATGAAGTGCAGGGTTTTCTCCAATAAGGTGCATGTCAGTCAAATCTAACTAGGTTAGATACAAGACAGAGCACAAATGCAGCATGGCTGAGAAAAATATACTTTGTCTTCAGCTCAGGAGTGGAAGACAGCTGCTACTGCATTGGAATATCAGGTCATTTGACTTGTAAAAGAATGGGAACTGCAGCCTTTTGTAGCTGTTCCTCCTAAATGTTCAAAACGTCATAACCTACATTGTCTGCTGAATGGTATTTTCTTTTGTCAGATGAATTCTGACACGTCAGGTGGCAGGGAACACTCCTAACTAGCAAGGGACAGTAATCTTACATTTGGAAAAAGTACATTGCAGTACAAAAGTATCTTGAAGAGAAGCATAAAATAAAAAACAACAGCAGCGCCGAATAGCGGACTGTAGTGGGCTCGGTAGTCTCATGGTGATATTCCTGATACGAGCCCCTGGTAAGCAGAACACCTCTCCATAAATTGAATCAGGTCAGCAAATAGGTGCCTCTGTACCTCTCAGAAGAGAGTTGCCTGCTACTATTAGCTGTCACTTTTCCTTAGTTGCACTGGTTGTTTTACGGGGAGAAGATTGGGCTGCCTTACTCAGCTCCAGTGGCTCTCCTGATGTGACAGGTCTTTCATTTTCAGTCTGCAGAGTGCTGAAGAGATTCTTCCCTCCTGAAGATCCTTGCCATTATAAGCTACAATTCTACATTACCAGCCCCCCTCCCTTCTCTGTGTTTCAATGGAAGAGGTTTTGGCTCTTTGGCCACGGGCTGTGAGTCCGCCGCAGACTGCACTTGGAACCAGCTATCCAACTCTTTCTCAGCCTCCTTGATACTGCACACTCTTCTCACTGCCTCCTGCAGCTCAGAACCACTTGCAACAGGAGGTACCTCACTTGGGCACACCTTTTTCAGGCAGGTCTGTTGCCGATCCCAGGAGAAATGTCTTCTCACTTCCTGTAGTCTGAGGTCTGCGCTGCAGCCTCTCCCTTCAGCAGCTCCCTCTGGGTGGAGTCATCAGCCAGCGGGGGAGATGGTACAGACCCCCCAGTAGGAGTGGCAGCCTTGGCTCTCAGACAGGTGCTCACCATTCTGCTTTGGGGGTTGGGAGGATAAGTGCCCTTGGCCTGTGCCACAGAATGGTGGCTGGTTCCAGGGTTATGTGGACTCCAAGTGGCTCCACTCAGCCAGCGGAATAACCCTCCTTTGAAGAGGCACATTCCTGCACACCCTCCCACACAAAATGCCGCACCACACCCTGGCTGACGTATCGTGGCTGGTTTGTCTGCCCTGGTCATGGTGCTCCTGGTCACTCACGGTCCCTGGGGCTGACCTTTGTTGGTGTGGGGTGCAGCCACCCGGCCAGGCCTCCTCAGCCACTCTCATGCAAGCTGCTGGCTCCTGGCAGGGCTCAGCACCCCCTGGACTTTCCCTGGAACAGGAAGCACAAGCCAAAGGTTGTGATACTCTCCTTGTGGAACGCACCTGAATCAGAGCTGATCACCTCGGTGACCATGGAAAGCTTAGCCACAATTATAAAGGGATTAAACTATATTTATTGGTAAAAAATTGGTACAAATTTAAAAAATGGTTAGAAATGTATCCCTATCTGAATAATACTAGTCCAGAGCAACATCCTTAGTTAAGTTTCTCTGCAATTTGTATACCCTTTCTGTGATACTTAATGTTTCCCAGGATAGCGGAATTCATGGTTTCTGAGTGAAATTCACCTCTGTTCACAGTCTGTCTCCCAAGTTTCTCTTGACTGAGACTATTCAATCCCTACCAAAAAAGTTAACGTCATTTACTCTATCTTATGCCAAGCTATAGATTTCAAATCCTATACGCAATACCTATAAACATTTCAACCAAATTGATTTAGTGTTGAAGATACAATTCAACTGTTTAAAACACCCAAAAATACTTCCAAACAACCTAGGTCCATGAACACTGGGATAAACACAATTTGTTTTTCTCTTGACTCACAATACAGAAACTTTCCAAGGAATTTTTGGAAACCTGTTTATCTTTGAGAGATGTATGTCTAACAAATGCAGTGGAAACTGACTGACTAGAAGCTTAACAGTGGCAGCAAGGGAATAATACACACGCACACACACACACGCATACACATACACGCTAGGGAACTCTTTCCTCCATCTGAATTCAGTCTGACAGTCCTTGATTTCATTGTTAAAAAAATGAAGATTACTAAATTCCTGTCTACTTTATCAGTAGCTTATGTAGAGACAATGCCTAGATTCTAAGACATCAGCTTTTCCTTCATCAGCATTTTTTCTTGTCACAATTTGACTGCTTTTTATTTTTCACTGCTATACCCAATAATTTAGAAAATGTAATTTTTTTTCTCCTAATCCCAGTTTTGACAGAGCAGATTTTCTATCATGTTGGAGACAAGCACATAAAATTGCCTTTGTAGTCATTCCTTTGCATCTTTTCAATTACATGCCACTGTTACTTTCATTCATTTATCCTTTCAAATTTAATTATGAAAATGCAAATATTTTGAACTCAGCTGCACAGGAAAAATTATCTGAAGTACCTCAGGTTCTCCTAAGAAAACATGAGGGACTACAGATTTTAAATCATTGCATATCATAATTCATCATCTTATTGTTTTTCCTTCACTTGGCTGTGGCAGTTTCCCTAGCCTTGCCCGTCCTGTTATTTACTATTGGCATCTCAAGCTGCCATAAAGGTGCAAAGAATGGTGATGCCCATAAAAAGTTTTTAGTAAATTCAGTGTTACAAGTGCATTTAAGGTGCGTTCATTCAGGCACGGCAACAAACATCTAAGCCTTGTAGATTAAAGAGCAACATGCTAGGGATGAGCTAGCTACCATCAATATGCAAGGACTGCAATCTATAAAGTCTTTTACACATATAATATTGCACAATTGTGAATATAATTCCTGTTTGTCTGACAGAAGTATTCTTTATTTCGAGATTGCGAATAATGTTTTGAAAAGAGGTACCATGGAGAGCTTTATGAATTTCACATATCATATTCACTATGCAGACCTAATGACATTAGCACAGTTTGTCATTTAGCTCAGTACAAGATTTATGCTTGTTTTTTATTGTACAAGC
Organism: Mohoua ochrocephala; assembly: GCA_013398855.1. NCBI lineage: Eukaryota > Metazoa > Chordata > Aves > Passeriformes > Acanthizidae > Mohoua > Mohoua ochrocephala. The sequence goes on from VZTA01026728.1 coordinate 15,027, forward strand.
TTGCAGTCATGTCGATCTAAATGGTTACATTACAGGTTTTCTTCTTTCCTTTGGTTTATTATTGTTCATGCACATGAAAGAATCCCTGCAAAAGTCTGTAAGGCTTTGTGTTTATAAATTTCTTCCTCACAGACTCTGAAGGCATTCTAAGGAGACTACATTGCTAGCAAAATCTATAAAACCTTCTTGATAATGGGGCAAGTGCAAAAATTCTGGTAAGGGGATGATTTATGTTTTACCTTGATAAAACAACAACTCAGTTTGATGAAAGCAAGACAGTGCACTTCCCGTTGCTCTCTGTGTCGTGAATAACCAAATAAATAAGAAATATCACCTCTATTCTTGGTTTCATTTTTATTTAAATAATAATTTTGTTTTATTAAAAATAAGAGTATCTACAGATACACAAAAGCAGTATTTCAAAACCTATTGTTTTACAAATACCTTTGTGTTGCGTAAAACTTTCCGCACTGTAGGACAATTGGTGAGTGCAATAAAATGTTCTCTATTGATCTGTGTCATAGCCCATTGTTTGTTGCCTTGAGTATAGTGTATAAGCCAGCCAGAACACAATCTTTTTTTTCCCTGAGAAAGATAACAGCAGGGATCCGGACTTTCTATTGCAGCTGCCAAGTTCAAATAAAATATGGAAGTAGATGTCACCCACCATGTTTTGGGAGGAGATAGTAAATGCTTTTTAGCCATTTATGCTTTCCGTGTCAGTTTTCAAGATTTTAAAACTATTGAGGACAAATGTATCTTTTTTTTTTTTTTAATTCAGCATTGTACATGCATAATCCTGTTGTCATACATCTATGACCCGTATGCATAATTTTATGTATGACAATATATTTATGCCTATAATCATTATATTCTCTTTCTAATTTAAATATTTTTCTTCTCCCATACTTATGTGTGTTGGCAAATGCAAAAATTTTAACAATTTCATTTAACAGTGTCCAGAAATGCTGCGCAATATTTCCAGCTTTTTCATGCTTCGCCATAGATTTACTCAAACGAAATCTATTTTTCACTTAGGATTTACATAGAGTGCATCCACTGCAACAGAATGGGAGAGATAAGGCAAGCCAATAATGCACTCGGTATTTAAAATTTTATGAGAGAAATAAATACTTTTGTTAATAACAATAAAGGAAATGGCTAAATTATTTGCATTTATGCCTTTCATTAAAAGAATGTGTAACATTCTTTTAAAACAGTAGATACACTGCTGTCATGAAGACCATTTCATTTGTCAGTTTATAGAATTTGGTTTAGTGGGCTAAGACACGCAGGTGGAACTTTACTGAGGTGAACTCTGACTGTGTGTCTCTATAAAAAGCCCAATTCCTGTTTATAAAAGAGACACATAGGAATCAAAAGTAAATGCATATACAGCTAAAGGAGTAGTTTTGATTACAGTTCAGAAAAATAAGTTATGTTCCAGTAAAATTAGGGTGTTCTCAACATGCTTTAGTAGAAGAAAAATAGAATAACCTTAAAATTTGAAGGCTGTAAAATAAACATTTCACATTACAATATTTAGTATGACACTCACCATTTGTAAGATAGGATTTATGGATTATATAAGATAGGAGACAAAAAGGGTAAAAAGAGAACAGAGGCTTTACTATTTGGTAAATTTTACCAAAGTATTCTTGGTCATCTAGCTGCAGTATGCAATCTTCAAATACACATGAAAGGATATTTATTCATAAGACAATTTTAGACAGGTACACTGTACCTCAACAATTACATAGATAGGATGACTTGCTCATTGTCATTCAAAATATCTGCACATGAAAAGTAGCTCAGCAATCATATATTAGCAGTCTCAAGTTGCCCTAAAATGCTAGAGATAGATGACTTTTTCAGACTGATGAGATCAGTAAGATTTTTGAATGCTATGAGTGACTTCACTGGAGTTTGTTTAGGTAGCAGCCTAGAAAGTGTCTGAGGATGGCAAGAATTTCATCAAGGTCAACTGAACGCTTGCATTTGCCTAACTGGAGCCCTAAAAGGCTTCATCCCAGCACTGCATTGTCAAGGTCCTGCAGGTAATGCTTTTAATCAGAATGGTTTTGCACTTTTTCTAAGGAATTCCTTTTCTTTTACCTTACTGTTTACTTTTCATCTAGGGCTTGACATGACACTTAGAACACACCATGCATAAACACTACAGAGGCTTGGTTAAATGCAATTCTTCCATTTGCTCTGTGACAGAAATACCAAGCAGATTGACTCTACTTTTCAATTAACTTGAAAGCCTTTCTGTTGACACCACTCTGAGAGGCTTCTGTACTCCTCAGGCAAGAAAGTATGAGCAAAGCATAACAACATTTTTCCCAGTAGCTGCTGCTGAACTGCACATCTTAGAGCTTCAACAGATACAGAAAAACCTTTTGCAAAGGCCAAAGCCTATCCTTCAAATGAAGGCTGTACTGACATGATTCAGAATGAGAAATAAACCTAAGAATGCAGTAACATTAAGTCTACACTTACCACTTGTCAGGAGGTCAACTATGTTTTATATACAATGTTTTCCTCATATTTATATGCATGTGCTTTGGGAAGCTGCATTCAATTGAAGCATGAATATACACATTTTTTTTTCTGAATATATAAATTTTAAGGCATTGTTTTCAGTTATGAACCTTTGAAACATGATGTTTTTGCAGAATCAAAGCATGGAAGATGCATGAATTCACATCAGTAGATGTGTTTCCAGAAATGAGGAATCAGTGGCATTTGTTACATATTTAGCATGTCTGGCAAACAGCACAGGACTCACATGTGTGTATCATTCTTTGCTGGTTAGTAATTTCTATGATGGACTTCTCAAGGATGAATTAAGTTAAAGGTTCATGGCTAATGGAGATAGGTTTGCATTCTTGTTTATTATAAATTGCGTTCCTATCACACAGGAATTACATTCTTATCACAATTCAAGGATGCCAAGAAGACAGCCACCATTTCCTGACAGATCCTTCTTATTGCATGGTCATTCAGACCTTCATTTTAAAAGGATTCAATAGACAATGTGCTGTAACACCATCGGCCCGAAGCCAGACATATCAAACTGGCAGGAGGTGACAGTGTGACATTGGCTCCAGTATCATTCCACCAACAATGGGGAATTTGTGAATGCATGAGGCTGGAACTCTCTCCTGCTGGCAGCTCTACACACTGAATATGAGCTATTTTAAATTTACTTTTTAAACTGAATTTTACATCAGCATATTTTACAAGGGAATCTCCCAAACATCTTGTTAAGGTTGATGTTTTTGCCTCTACACTACAGACATTTTCTATGCTCTTTTCTGAAAAATTGTGAGTCTTTCTCTCATTGCACTCTTTAAAGTGTCAGATTGAAATGGAATAAATAGCTGTTAAAACAGTTAAAGTCATCAGTTACAAAGGCTTTGTTATTTTCATGCTGTATGACCCACATAGGGTCAGGAGCAAGAATGTAAGAGGTATGAATCTATGAAATCTATTGAATTTTTGACACTTAGTTTACTTTAAACTTACTTCATTACTAACATAATTGTCTTTGAATACTTATTGATTACTTCAAGTTTTGGTCAATGGGATTACAATATATTTTACAAGTAAATAAACATCTCGGTTACATTATTTTCAAATTTCTGCTCTGAATGGAGATGGAACTACATATGAAGGAGACCTGCTGCTTGCTCAGCGAAGATACCAACAGTATCCCACCTGCGTTGACTTCCCTGGGCTCTTTTCCTCCCTAAATAAACAGGCTGCTTTCAGGATGGTAAAGCTTTCTTAGGTGCACCTGTAATGGGATAATGCAAATGTCAACTTGTTCTTGCATGGAAGGCTTTCAGTCACAACCTCAGACAATCTCTGCAAGGGCTTTATAATCAGCATGTTTCCCTACCTGCCCACCCTCTCTAACTGACTGCTGTCCTTGTTAGCCAAAGAGTTCAAACATCCACCTGGAGCAGACACAAATGACGATTCCGAATATCAGCTTGCACTGGCACTCATTTCATATTACCTTAAGATGCGGAAAGGTGAGCTGTGGCAGCTGCAGAAACAGCCGTGCCACCCATTCTGCAGCTTGTGGTGCAATAGTGTAGGTGAGAGCTGGGATTAGCTAGCATGTGGCATGAATATTGCAGGAGTGTAAACCAGAATGCTTAAATTAATGATACCTGCGTTTTGTTCAGCTGAATTAAGTGCAGCTTATTCAGATCAGCTCATATTTTTCTGAAACAGTCCATTGAGCTCTAATTTTCTGATTTCAACCTCTGTCCTAAAATTACATTCTTGGATCATTAAAGCCCAAGAAGCTCAACAAGCTCTCCAAATAATTGAACAAGATGAAATTCCCTTTTTGAAATTGAGAACTACCTTTTTTCACTAATTAATTTGTTGCAGTAATAACAACAATTACAACAGGAACAAAATAGTCAAGAAAATGGCTTTGTGAAGGCAAACCTCCACAGTCACCAGATACCTTTTTCTCTTTACCTTTTTCAAAATAGTTTGAATTTTGCTAAAATGAGAGCGCACAAAGCAGTGTGTCTTCAGTTTTCACAAAAAAATAATAATACAGTCTTCTGAGCACTGGAAAGCTTCCTCCCTTTAATCCTTCTCCTTACTTATTCTAAGGTTTATAATCCAACTAATTGAGAACAAAATCAGGCTCTGGAAGGAAAGAACCATATAACTCTTACGTGGAACTATTCATTGTGTACACTTAAACATCAGATTACTTCTTAAGAAGACTGAGTAAATAATGATTTATCAGGAATAATAGGCCAAGGTCTGCTGTTGTATAACATAGGTATTCATAGCATTTGAAGAAATTTCTAATTTTTCCTAACAAGAACATTCTAACCATTTTACCAGAAGTGACAGGTCTCTGTCATTATTGTCTCTGTCACACGTGCCAGCAAAGGGGGAAACACAATCACAGATTCTTTAGGAGACAATTGAAACCACTTGTCCATACATGACACAGTACAGAATGCATTAAGAACTTGCTACTTCTAGCTTACAGTTTGAGGAGACACCATAATAATTTGATATTCAAGTACATAACTGGGAAAGCTGTGGATAAAATATGTGTTGGGTTTTTTTGCAAACAAATAGAACTTTTTATTCCCCAGGAACCTTACAGAAGAAAAAGATATAATATCCCTACAAGTATTACACAGACATAGCTCCTTGTCTACCTGCTTAAACAGAAAACTGTCCTAAAATTCACAAATGCGAAAAAAAAAAAAAAAAAAAAAAAAAAAACCCACTGAATAAAATGTTCTTGCTACCATCTTGGAAAAAGATCATGAATTCAGAAATAAATTAGTCAGGAAGGCATAAGAACTATTTATTTTATTACTCTTGAATAATCAGGCAAGATATAGCTGTGGTGAAAATGTTTGCGAGGAGCTAATTGTCAAAGTGGAGTTCTCTCGGTTTGTTCTGGTTTTCTGTACGATAAATTGTTAAAGTATAAAGGTTGTGTATATAGAGATTTTTTCATTTATTCTGTGTAGACAGCAATGTGCTAAATACAAAATTTATTGAGAATAGTTTACAGAGGTGTACCTGGGAGATGCGGAAAGAATATTTCTTTTTTTTTTTACAACAAAAAGTGTTATAGAAACTGATAATAGACTTTCAGCTAGAAATGACAGGTTTGTTTCAGATGATGCATTTTATTATCTTTTCTGGATACTTCAGGGAGCTAAGGAAGTACGTTTTTAGTGAAAAATGTATAGGAAAACAAAAGAACAACATTTCAATGAAAGAACAAAATAGAAAAAAAACCCGAACCATGACCTGCTCTATTGTTTCTGTGTATATTTTGCTGTCATGTCTTTTTGGTTCCCAGGTATTATCAGAAATTATTCTTACCTTCAAAGGTAAAATCAATAATAAGCCATTTATGATAAAGTAGACATAATTTGCAAATACATTTTGCATTTCAATTTTTCCTTCTATCTTCAAACTTTTCACTTTTTTTTTTTCTTTTTTTTTTTTTTTTTTAAATCCCATAGGAAACAAGAACATAGAAATAAGTAGGCTACACATTTGAAGCATCTAGAATGCTGCTCTTCAGGAAGAATCTGGATTTACAAGGTTCAGGACAACATCTTGTCCTGGTTCCAGACAGGACAGGGTGAATATTTGAAGTAGCCAGAAGGGGCTATTCTACACCACCTCACACCACTGATGGGGCAAGGGGGAGAGAGTCCCTTAGGTCAGGTAAAGTGGCAGCAGTTTGCACATTCCCAGTTTGTGCATTACCAATTTCTGCATGGGGAGCCTTCCTGGTAAACACTTTTATTAACACTGTTGCCATTACCCTTGGTGTCTTATCTCATTGCTGTTTCCAATAAATTGTTCTCATCTCAACCTGTAACCTCTACCTTTTGTGCCTCCAGTTCTCCTCTCCATCCCGCCACGGGGGAAGAGAAAGGGTAGGGTGAGTGAGTGAGCAGCACATGGTTTGGAGTGTTTCAATAGGAATGCTAAGTTGGGGAACACCATTCCAAAACCGCAACACATTGTAAGTTCTGACACACCAATTTTGGTACACAAAATAAAACATGTGAAAATTCTTTATTTTTTTATAAAGACATTTTGGAATTTTTTTTAACTTTGTTTCCATGTTATGGAAAAAACCATGGCTTTGTAACTATATGTCCTGAATAGCTTCAGCATCTTTTAAAAACCTCAAAAATGGTTGCACTGTGCCTTAATTCATCTACATGGAATATTGTTCTAGAGCTCAAAATCAATTTTCCAAAAAACAGTAGACAAAAATGGTATTCAAGATTCAAATCTTGAAATAAAATACACAGTGTTCATTTTAGCACTCTTTACAGTTCAAGATTCAAATGATGAACAAGAGAAGAATCATCCTCTGGTGACAATTTCTGGATGTTCGCCTCAGTTCATCAGGACATAGCAGTTACTATGCTGGTTTTAGCTTGCAGTAAGTTAAAAAAGGGACAGAAAACACCTCCACTGCAGTAGTCTTTCCTCCCTCCTGAGCACAGGGTGTAGGCAGTAAAGGAAGATGCTTTTCTTGCCAGTTTCACTCCTATTTGAAGAGACCGTACTGACTCTAAGTCTTATTTTCCTAAGCTTTTTATTTAGCAACAATCTGTTTGTCTGATATCTCTTCTACTTTAAAGGGGCTGTCCAATAGATTTATGGGCAATTTGTTATGTAGGCAGAAGGGAAAGAAATACATATCAGATAACTCCTCTTAATGCTGCCTGGGCTGCATTCCATACAGTAATAAAAAAGGTTTGGAAGCAGTTTGTGGTACTCAGATCTAGAATACAGTACCCTTGCACCTACATTTATGCAGACATAGCCCAGGGTGTGTGAATTTCTTGGCCTCTGAGCTCCTTCCAGAAACTTTTTTAATTGATGAAATTTTTTTGGGAAAAAAAAGGTCTCAAACAAAGTTATGGTGTTTAGATTTTTTCTGAAATTAAGAATTAGGCAGAGGAGAAAGACTTCATGTGTCTAGTTGATTGTAGAGATGCTGCATGAGCTCGTTATTAGCCATAGAGACTCCTACAGAAAGCATGGATACCTACTGCAACTGCGGAGGAACATTTTATGTAAAGCATGCTTCAATTTCTGATAAGTTTTGGTCAAAATGTCACGTTGTTTTGAGGAAAACATTTTCATTTAGTTTTAGGAATAGGGAATGACTGTGTATCTACACAGACAAAGAGTTTAACTGCTCTTTATCTATGGAGTACACAGATGTGAGATACAGGTGAGGATGCAGGTTATATGTAACCTATGTTAAGACAGACATAACTCCTCTATGCATAGATCTTTAAAATAGAGATATTTACTTGTGCTTAAGTACCAGAAACAGTCCGGTTGTAATAGAACAGAACTTGATAAAGGCACTCACTTTTATTCTAGTAGCCTCATGCTGCATCACCCCAAATAACTTCTGACTTCGTTTAGGCATGATGTGATGAAAAGTGAAAGCATTTTGCTGTATCTCCTTGCACATTTTTCTCTGTGAAACTATGAGAACACCCAGTTTTGGTTTTGTTTTTCTTAATATTCTTCAAAGGTTTAAAGTTGGCGTGAGTTATCTGCAGAGCCGCATACAAATAACTGATCCATAAAATGCACAGAAATCACATGGGAGGTGGCAAGTCTGGAAAAGGCAATGAGCTGCATAGCTCTCTATTTTTTAAGTTTACTTCTACTTCCACAATAAAGCTTGAAATTGAAATTTAATCGTGAGGCTGTACAAACTGAAAAAGCAATAAGTTTGCAGTATTTTGTCTCAAAAAATAAGCACCAACTTAGTTAAGATAAACTATTTAGTTCCCAGTCATTGAAAGCATAAACTTATTGCCATTCAGACATAGATTATACTTTTTAGACAGAAAATGTAGTCTATAATGTAGCTCTGTTGGCCTTATGAAATATTTTGCTTCAAATTTTGTTGTAATTATGGTTTAAGGATGATAACAACAATCCAGATTTCATTATAAAAAAGAGCTGTAGTTGTTTTGTTCATAAATAATTCAGGAATTAATCTTGACCATTTTGGTCACATTTATTATCTTTAGTTATTTCATTAGTTCCTTGGAGTAGATGACTATTTATTTGTTTTTTTGTTTTTTTTTTTTTTTCACTCTAGTTGCTCTTTGTGGATTTTGGTTGAGGTTTTTGGGGGGATTATTTTTGGTCTTTTAGTAACACATATTTTTCTACTGCTTGACAAAATGGCAGCAATATTTAAATGTGAAATTTTTGTTATATACTGTCCCAACATGGAGCAGGCTGGGAGTGCACAAGAAGTTAGGATGGGACACAGCTAGGACAGGTGACCCCAACCGACCAAAGGTATATTTCATACCCTGTGTTCAACAATACAAAGCTGGGAGAATAAGAGCGGGGGGACATTAGGAGAGATGGCATTTGCCTTCCCAAGTAACTGTTATGTGCCCTGTTTCCTGGGGATGGCTGAACACCTGCCTGTCCAAGAGAAGCAGTGAATGAATCCTATATTTTGCTTTGTTGTGTGCATGTTTGTTTTTTTTTCCTTTATAAACGGTCTTTTCCTCAACTCATGGGTTTTTCCTACTTTTATACTTTTGATTCTCTCCCCCATCTTAATGTGACAAGAGTGAGTGAGTGGCTGGACAGGATTAGAATACAACAATGTACTTGAATTCTTGTATTTCAAGAATGTCTATTCATTAGTTAAATGAGACTGACTCTCAGTTCTTGCTGCACAGTCCAGCATCTAAACTTATCAGAGGACAAGTAAAATTCAGTACCTTTCTCCATACAAACCAAAATAACAGGAAAAAATAGGGACATCAACTAGCCTAGTGACTCCATGGTGTCCAGGCTTAGATTTTGCTTTGGATGGAAGAGGCAATACAGTATCTACAACAGTGATTCAAAAATGGATTGTTTAGAAGTTTCTGGAGCAGAATGCATTCTTCTACAAAGAACACATAATCAAAAAACCACAGAGATGTCATAACACATGAAACCACAATGGAGAGTCACAAAAAGAAGAGGTGACAAATATGAAATACAAAGCAGATATATATGGGATATTTACATAAATAAAAAAGATATGCATCTTTTCAAAACCAGAAAAGTAAATGAGTACCTTCTGCTCCATTGAGCATATGTCAAATTGCGCATTGATGGAGAAGAATAACTGGGAAAATATTGATGTAATCTCCTCCTGTGTATGACAGGTCAGTAAGCTGTCTTGTCTCTTCTCCTAACACTGTGTTGCATTTTTTGGTCTTTTGAAATTTGTACTGAAATGTAGTTTTTAAAACAAATTGTAAAGAAAATCCTGGGTGGATAGGGCAACTCAGCAGTATAACAGGTGCCTTGTTTGTTCTTTTTTTTTTTTT